>VXBP01004245.1:252338-535656 GCA_013400115.1 Rhinopomastus cyanomelas
CACCCCAGCAGGCTGTGCTGCCATTCAGCAGGACCTGGACAGGCTGGAGAGCTGGGCAGGGAGAGATTTAATGAACTACAACAAGGGTAAGTGTAGAATCTTACATCTGGGTGAGAACAACCCCAGGTACCAACATAGGTTGGGGACTGACCTGTTGGAGAGCGGTGTAGAAGAAAGGGACCCGGGAGCCCTGGTAGACAGCAGGATGACCATGAGCCAACAATGTCCTCTTGTGGCCAAGAAAGCCAACAGCATTCTTAGGCTGGATCAGAAGGGGGGATGGCTAGCAGACAGAGAGGTTCTTCTCCCCCTCTACTCTGCACTGGTGAGACCATACTTGGAGTATTGTGTCTGGTTGTGGGCCTCTCAGTTCAAGAGGGATGTNGTTGTTCTCAGTGAAAGTGCATCTTTAACAAGGGCTGCTTTGTCAGCTGGTTGGAGGTTACGAGCTGAGAGGGAGGGCAGTTTGCAGGCAGTTCATGAGTTGAGGCCATTTCATCTTGTCCTATGCCTTGTTACTTGTGAGAAGTGACTAGCACAGTCTTTGCTACAACCTCCTTTTGGGTAGTTGTGGACACCAGTAATGTCTCCCCTCAAGCCTCCTTTTCTCGAGCCCCAGCTCCTTCACAAGGTTTGTTCTTCAGAACCTTCACCAACCTTGTTACCTGTCTTTGGATCCACTCCAGCATGTCAATATATTTCCTGTCTTGAGATGTCAAAAACTAAACCCAGTATTTGAGATGCAGTCTTACCAGTGCTCAGTGCTGGACAACAATCTCTTCCCTACTCCTCCTGGGTACCCTGTTTCTGATACATTTTGGAGATTCCCCTGAGAAGTTATCTCACCACTCATGCTGCTTGCGCTGAAGCATTCTCAGTGCGTGTCTCTGAGGAGTAAGTAATGACATGAGAGAAACTCAGAATTGATACCTGTAGGTCACATGTTAAATGCCTTCTCTGTTACTGTGTCCCCAGACGCTGCTGCAAAGAGCCTCTGGAGATCCAGGGTGAGGAGACCTGCCTCCATCTGAAGACCTCTCCATAAGATGAAGTCCTCCTCACAGGCCAGGCAGCCTTAACAGTAGCTCAGAAACCTCACATCAAGGTAAAGAGATTTATTTTTCAAGCAAATTGAAGGGGTAGATTCAATTTTCAAAATAAGGGTTTATTTTCTTCCTAAATAAACTCACAAACACACCTCTGAGCATATTCCTCCTTTCATGGGTGTTGCTGGTTGCTACCTGGTGCATATGTTGACAACATATATAGCAAAAGCTGGCTGAAGGAGGTGAAACCCACATAGTGGACTGTATCTTAGAGCCAGAAGTATTGCTGTAAAAATACTGGATCCACCTGCAGCTCTTTGACAGGGAACAGGCTGCTTCAGAGCTCTACAACACACACTGTTTTTAGAAATGTTCCCACTTTAACTGCTGCATTCAGAGCTTGTGTCGAGCCGTTACAAAAATATGGAAATGCTTTCTGGTATCTTCAGTGGGGAGAGAACAAGGTTTGTGTATGATGAATTTCTGCTTGTCAGCACTAGAATTATTTCTTGGTATGGTCATCCAGAGGTCATCTTTGCTTTACAGCAAGGGCAGATGCTGATAGATGGAAAAGAAATGTGACCCCAAGAAGTTTGTTGAACCTTTCACCACTACAGACTTTGGGAGGTCAACTACACTAGGGTTTTGTTAAATACCCAGGGTTTTGAATGTAGTGATTATACAGGCAGAATCCTTCCTTCACACTGACAAGATTAATTGAACTTTGTATAGAGAGTTGGCTGAAAAAAGTGAGCTTTATTGGAAATGTTTTGTATAGATTTCGTCAAGAGCCTTCTAGAGGTAGTTGTGGTAGTTGTAGGTCCTTCTAGAGGTTTACCAGCTTCAGTGGTTTTTTCAATAGTTGTTGCAAGGTGTTAATTTCATTTTTGGACGGTTCCTTAGATAAACATTCTTTCACTCATCTGAGGAAAAATTGTAGATTTTTCTTGTTAATCCTTTATTGATCTTTCTAATTGGGTTTAGACACCAAAGTTCATTGTCCTAGCATATGTGGAGTAAAATCAAAACTGACATGAGTTTTCCCATTAGCACAGTCAACCATCTGATTCCATAACCATTCCTCATGATCAGAGTAAGACCACACCAAGTATAGTTTCACCCTCTTACTCCTTTCTTACACCATTTCTCTATCCTTGTTTCTTCCTTGAGTTCGGTTTCATCTGTGTTTCTCCAGTACACATCTTGAACAACTGAGGATAACTGTACTGAAAACTTGTCAGAAAAACCAGAGTAGGATTACAGTGATGTCAAACTGCAGGGGAAATAAAAAACAATCCAGAAACACTTCTTTCCTTAGTGTTTCCCTTTTGATATGTTTGCCTTAGGAAGCCATGAAACAGTATAAATTGAGATAACTCCACACTAAAATAATAGACTATTTCTTCTGAGTGTTTTATTTGGCACCTCAATACAAGAAAGATGTGGAAGTGATGGAGCGGGTCCAACGGAGGGCAGCAAGGTTGATGGAGGTTCTGGAGAACAAGCCTTGTGAGGAGCGGTTGTGGAACTGGTTAGTCTGAAGAAAATGGGAGACCTTATTGCTGCCTACAGTTACCTGAAAGGATGTTATAGACAGGTGAAGATTGGTCTTTTTGCACAAGAAACAAGTGATAGTATAAGAGGAAGTGACCTCGGGGGAAGTTTAGGTTGGACCTTAGGAAAATCTTAATTGAAAGTGTCATCAGGGCTTGGAACAGGCTGCCCAGGGAGGGGACTGCATCACCATCCCTGGATGTATTTAAATGTTACATGGATTTGGAGCTTTGGGACATGGTTTAGTGGTAGGCTTGTGACACTTGGGTTAATGGTTGGACACAATCTCATCATAAAGGGCTTTTCCAACCTAAATGATTCTGTGATTCAAGTGCCATTTTACACTTGGAGAGACTAAAGACTGTATAAAATGTATATGCATAGGCCCCTGGGGTGCATAGATGTATCTCAGTAGATTGCTGGTGGTTAGGAGTCCTGTACAGCAGTGTAGAGTGCTGTCAGATTTTGGTGATGGACTGTCCGGGACTGAAATGCAGCCTTGAAGATTGTCACTGCTCCCAGCAAGGCAGTTTCTTATTTGGCTATCTCCCTCTTGTTTCCCTTTGCTGGAGGATTGTGTTGCTAACCAGAAACACATGATATGAGGCAGCCAAATGTGCTGGTGAAAATCAAGGGCACTTCAGAGCTGTGAATACTTTTATATTTGCCCTAGATTCTTTATTTTATTGATGCAGCTGTAACTGTTGTAAATTATATGAATAATTGATCAAGGAGTTGTTGTTACCTCAAGTAATGTCATGCTTGTTGCTTCTCAGAACTGTGCTGCTCTTTGTTGTACTAGAGCGCTGCTCATACGCTGCTCTGTGGTTTTTATTCCCTTAAAGCTTTCTTCTGCTCCCACCCCCTTTCCTCTCTCCCTCTTCCCCTTTCCCCGCAAGAGCGTGGTGTTTGTGTTTCAACGTATGGTTTAACTGAGAAATGGGGTTTTCAGTCGAAAGCAATGCATTTAAAACAACCTCCTCAGTCCTGGGAGCTGCACTGGACGCATCTGGTTTCACACAAGTCTGAATCGTTGGCTCCACAAAACGTGAAACGCATCGTTCCAGCCACAGAGTTAGCTAAAGTGTCCCGTAACTTGATGCTGTATTCAAAATGAAACCAAAATTGTATAAGGTTCTTTGCTGTGCTAATGGAAAAGCATTTAATTTACCTCCTCAGACCAAGCGAAAGAGTGACGCCACGCTGCTCCGGCAGATTTACGGCACTTTCTCTTCTGTAGGAATCAATGCAGCTTGAAGGTGCTGCTGTGGGAGCCTGGTTAGTTGACTGTGATCCAAATGTAAACTCCTGCATTGCAAACCAAAACTGATGACTTTGATTTATTTGAGAATTGCTGTATCTCTCGAGATGTTGTGGTATTGAATTGCATTCATGGCTTTTCTCTGCTTTACTGCCATTAGAACTGGATTGGAATGTCAAACTAACAAGTTCTATTTGCTTATGATTTTTATATTTTCTGAAATGATTCAGTTATTCTTCTGCATTTCCTGATTTAAAGTGCTTGGCTCTGTGGGAGTGATACTGCTAAAGCAGCTCTATGTACATGCCATGTGCTCCTTTTAGTGGAGTCTTTTTTTTGCCATAAAAACAAACAAAAAAGGCAGAACAAACAAAAAAAGCTTTCATTCAGTGGGAATGTTAGGACTAGCTGACTACTTTGTACAGCAGAAGCTCTGAACATTAAATGTTCTTCGATTTTTCTCCTGCTCCAGTATTTTGACTCAGTCCAAAGATGTTCTTAAAATAGAATTGTTTTTGTTTTGAAGAATTGAAACCAACAGGGCAGATTTTCATAGCACAACTTTTAGGGCCTTGTTTTCTTTCCTATTCCACTCTAACTCCATGAAAAGCTTTGACTTCATTTACACACTCCACTTGAAGAGGCTGTTTGTGTTTCTCTTCTTTATTTTCTTCCATAGTGGGATTTCAGTCGTAAGCACTTGTGGCAGTAGTTCTTTTCTAAAATAGCCCTTAGGATGGGGGTCTCTCCAAGTGCTGGATTTTTTGGGAAGTCTCTCACTGGTGGTGTGTGTGCTGGTCATGCAAACTTCTAACAGAAGGAAAACTGACTAATACATTACTGCTAGATTGCCAGAAGTACATTTCAGCTGTTTTCTATGTAAAAAAAAAAAAAAGAGAATTTGTTTCCATCTCTCAAGTAATTTTAATCCAGGTTCTTTTAATCTTTTAATCTCTAAACCTTTTTTTCTGTCCCACATGTTTACCATGGTAAATAAATAGCTTCAGAAGATGATGTAGATCCGTTTTGTAGGGGTGTCTCGATGTGGTGGATCAGCAAGTAGGAATGTGGAGCTTTGTGCTGTATGAGAGCCTCAGATTGGAAATTTGTCCCTTTTTTCCCCATCAGCATTGAGAATCATAGAATTGTTTAGGTTGGAAAAGACCTTTAAGATGGACAATTCCATGGTGACAGTGAATAAAATTAAGATGGAAAGCAGTGTTGTATTATTTTCTTTGACTTGTTAAATGTGTGAAGTAAAATTACAGATATTAACTATTTTGCTTTTATCTGTACTCATAAATACAGAGTTTGTATTGAATGCTACACACCCTTTTTTGATAGTGATGTGGGAGAGCATAAAGTGACAGTGTGATCCTTATGTTTCCCATGAGCACAAGGACAGCCTGTATCTAGTAGCTGGTGGCTAAGAGGTAATAGAGATTTTGGATATTAGATAACGTCAAGAAAACTTTGAACAGCTGTAAATGTATTTTCAAAAATGCTTCCTGAAGCCAGATAAAATGTCTCAGTATCACTCAAGTATCACTTAATCAGTGACAAATCTGGATCTTTTAGTGTTTTTAAAGTCAAAAATTTCTTTTGCAAATGTTGTCTTATGAATATCCAACTGCCAGAGGTACTGTTTCCCAACACCCTTTCAAAGGAGGTTAAGAGATGTATTCCTCCTCCTTAAAAAAAAAAGCAATATATTTATCTGATACTTAACCATTTCTACTCCAACTACCCATGTAAAACTGAAATGTAGTTGACTTCATCTTAGATCTCAAAGAAATTCCTCAGTTCCCTGGAACAGGTTGCCCAGAGAGGTTGTGGATGCTCTGTCCCCAGAAGTGTTCAAGACCAGATTGGATGGGGCTCTGGGCAACCAGGTCTAGTGAGAGGTGTCACTGCTTGTGGCAGGGGGGTTGGAACTAGATGATCTCTCAGGTCCTTTTGAACCTAAAACTAGTCTGTGATTTGGCATACAGATATTGATATGTTTTTGACAATGTTTAGCCCATAGGTTTTCAATTTGGCTGCTTCAAATTTCTTATTAGTGTGAAAAGTTTGTTCATTCAGTTTTCTTTCTGCCGTTTCCCTGGCAGCCCAGGCCAGAGTATGCCATAAAGACCTTCATAACTACTAAAGTTTGACTACAGCTTACACTTACTACAGCCTATTTGCTTTGCTTGGTTGCAGTACTAGTGCTGTAGTCCCATGTAAACACTGTAATGAAGATATTAAGAAAAAAGAAATGCTTAAAGTGTTTGCCCCAAAGTTCATGGAGCACGTGATAGCTCTGCTTAGGATGCTGGTGCTTTGAAGGGATTAAAAAAAGCTGCTCATAAATAAATAAATACAAATAACATTCTCAGAGTAGCAAAGCAGTACATAAATGATGAGAAGAAAGGCTCTACTGTGTAGGGAATAATCTGAGTTGAAATGCCACAGTGGAAGCCACGTCTGACCTTCCTACACAGGAACCGAAAAGCAGGGAAGAAGTACGATTCACAAACTTTTAGGTAGTCTAGCTTCTTTGAGTATGTGGTATCTTATTTTTGCCCAGCCTGAAATGTAATTTTTCCTCCCAAGTCAAACTTTTACGAAGTGTTTTGGCTGTTTGTGTTGTCTTTGTGATTCTAGCTCTGCCAGACAAAGCTGCTGCTACTTTAAGAATTACTTATGCTGTCAGGAGAATGCATGCTTGCTCTGAAGAAACTTAAAGATAAGGCTAACTGTGTTGTATGCTTCCACTTCGGGGGAAAGTATGAACTTACCTTTCCTGGTTGTGGCAACATATCACTGGCTATGACCTCTGTGGGATTTCTCCTAGTTCTTCACCAAACTGTTGGCTTGCTTACATTAATAACTGAATTTTTTTAACACATGGCTGTAGATCATGGCCCTGTACTTTGGCAATTTCCACGCTTCCAATAAAAAAAGACCCCATTTTCTATGGGAGCCTGTAGTCTCTGGTCTTAGCCCCTTTCACCACCACTCTGGCCCTCCAGCTAGGATTTGACTCAGCAAAGACTTGCACCAGTTTGCCATTGTGTCCAGTGTTGTCGCCACCATAAACTTCTTTGCAAGCTTTGGAGTCAGAATACAATCAGAACTGTTTATTATTCTGAGTAAACTCAGACAATTTGCTGTGCAGTTGCTCATGTGCCAATGTAAAGTGTGGTGCAAGTCCATAAAGAACAAAATAAAGATATCTTTGTATAATGTGTATTTCAGTAAAGTGGATTTGAAGAACACTTCCCCTGTTTTATTTTAGGGGTACAGCCTGGACAAAAACGGGGTTGGGGGGGTAGAGAGGGAGGAATGGGGTGTAAAGCTATTTGGTTAGAAATAGGAACTAATGTGCCCGTAATAGCTAAATCCAGAGGGAAGGAAAAGGTCTGGCATACAATGACTATGTGGCAGTTTTAGTTTGCCCGAGTCTTTAGCAGCAGTTTTCCACTTGTGTTTTCTGCCAAGTAAGCTAAATTTATGAAGAAATGCTAGACTCTAAAGTGTTGGACTCTCAGTATCTTTTAACAAGGTTAATGTGGTGGAGCAGAGTATTGATGACAGTGAGGTGATGTTTAACAGCAGACCAGCTGGGAGATCTTTGTGTTCCGATGTAATGTGAAGATTGAGTATCCCGTAGGCGTATTGTTTCGTGTTTGGTACTCTTGCACACGTGCCAGAACGTGCTTCAGGAAGAGGCATAAACTATTTTTCCTTTTTTCTTTCATGAATACATTTTGTTTCCTGTCTAGAACTGGAAAAGAGGAGCAACAGGAGGGGTCTGGTTAAATACAGCTTGATTTAAAGCTCTATTTACACAATGGCTGAGGGGTGAGTTCATTTCCACAAAACAAACTTGTTGGCTTCCTACTGTGCATCAGGGAATACAAAGATGCTAGTCCTGGAGAGCAGCTGCCTCCCTCTACTGGCACCAGCTTTTCTTACATGGTGCTGCAGCTCTGTTACACGATGCAAAAACATAACTGTGCTGTGTAACACAGTACTGAATTAATCGGGGTGTGCTCACCTCACTGATGATTCTGCACGTAAAACACGCTGCATGATGTTACGTGTGATAGTCTTCACATCTGTGAGCTGTGAAATTCTTAAAATCATTGAGCTGTTTAGATTGGAAAAGCTCTTTAAGAGCTGCTAACTGTTATCAAGTCCATGTCTAACAATGCCCCTAAGCTCCAGATCTACACGGCTTTTAAACATGTCCAGGGGTGATGATTCAACCCTCTCTCTGGGCAGCCTCTTTTAAGGCCTGATGACCCTTTAAATGAGGACGTTTTTCTTAGTGTGTAACTTAAACTTGCCCAGGCACAACTTTAGACCGTTTCCTCTTGTCCTTTTCCTCCTTCCTTTCTCTGCTTGTTACTCGAGAGGAGAGACCCACCTCTCTACAACCTCATTTTCAGTTGGTTGTAGAGATTGCTAGAGTTAGTCTCCCATCAGCCTCCTTTTCTTCAGACTAAACAGTCACAGTTCTCTTAGATGCTTCTAATAAGACTTGTTCCTTCAACCTGTACTTTGAACAGTTGTGTCCCTGATGACTGACAGAAGGAATGTCAGTAAATAAACAAAATTTTCTTGACAGCAGTCTTTGCTGCAGTATCTCTCCTGAAGTCATTAGAATAGTTGAAAAAGTAACTTCAGGTTTGCAGTGGTTTTGTTTGACTGGTTTAAATGTCATGCTGCTTTTTTTAACTTTCTCAGAGGAAAAGTTTGTGCGTCTCCACCTTGCTGAAAGTTCCTAACCATAAAATGTTTATTTCTTCCTGTGGCAGTCTTTGCCCAGGACCTGCATCACAGATGGCTTCATAACAGCAGCTGGCCTATGAGACTGATGTGAATGTGGCTGGTGTTATTCTCTTGGTTCCAGCTGATGATTGCCATTTCCAGCATTTTTTGATTGCTGAAGTTGCTCTGTAAACTTTCTGCTACCGTGTTTCTTAAGAGTTGGAGTAGCAGAGTCCAGAGATGAAATGTACTCGCTGGCATTAACTGGAAAAGTCTCTGTAAGGTGCTGTAAACTTTCAGAGGAGTGAAGCATTTTCTCACGCGTTACGTTTGATCAGACGTGGTGCACTGCCTAAGCGAAGCAAGGCCGTGTCAGAGAGCACAACCCCAGCCAGAAATTAATCATTTCAGTGTGATTTAGGTTATCTCCATCCACAATTGCTTGGCTTTAAAATGTAGCCGTTCTGCAATCCAAGTTTGGTGTATCTGCGTGGATTCTGCATGAAGTTTTTTGTTACTTGTGGGTTATTCCAGTAGGGTTTTGGTTTCTGGAGATCTCTGTATTTGTCATAAGCCTTCTCTTTCTGTGTTCTACTAAAAAGAATGTGTTTGAAGAGGTGAATAAACCTCTATACACCGCCTTTACTTTGTCAAGATGTAACTCCAAACACTCACAACCTATTTCTACAAGAACCTGCTCTTTTGCAACGTTCATTCACTTGATAGACAGCCTGTAATGAAAGCGTTGACTCACCTGAACAATATCTTCATTTTATTTTGTAGGTCAGATTGCATGATAATTTTAAATTGCAAGTATTAGATCACATTTCCTTGAACCTATTGCTTATGCTTAAGCCAAGTGTTTGCCTTCAGTTATTTTAGTCATAGTCAAGATTTTAAATTTCATTGTTAATGGAAGGAGAAGGAGGTGTTTATTACATACAGTCCTGAATGATGAGAGCTTCATATCTTGTTAGCCTAATATTTTCTGTTCAGATTAATGGTACTCCTTTGTATAAAGAACAACATGGATTCATCTTGCGAGGTAAATTACGTGTAATTTGTGGAGGAGATGGAAAAAGATCTGTGAGGTGTATCCCGGATATTCCTGGAATGGAAGTAGTCTTCCATTCTTTTATAGACTGCGTGCCAGCAGCCTTTAATTTTCAAATGCTTTAATTCTAGCACAAGGACTCTAATGACTCACCAGTTATCTAAAGCATCAGGTAACTATCCCTATATTTAACATTGTTGTATATTCTTGCCCTTGTTTCTATCTTCATTTTCTCAGCTATAACAAAATCCCCAAAACCACGTGGGAAGTGTTGCCCAAGTGTTCTCACGAGTACAGCCTCTGCAGGATCTTCTGTTGATCAGGGTGGTGGAAGGTAAGTCCTCTGTCATCTTTCACAGGACCTTCAAACACAAAGTACTGAACCCCACCAGTCAGCAGAACAGTACTTTTCAGTTGTAGGTGATGCCATTTTTAAGATGTCTTCTCTCTGCCACTCGCTGTGGGATCTGCTATTGATAGCCACCACCTCAAGTGGTGCCTTCAGTTGGGTGATTGGTCTTTGTAAAGACATCATCCTAACCTCAGACTTTCACCTCCACAGAGGGGATGCTGTGTGCCGCGAGCCTCAGTATTTACCCGCAGGCTGGGCTGGCTGCCTTTTTAGCTCACTAGATCGAAGTGCTGACTTGCAGAGGGTCAGACTAGAAATCAATACTGTTTTTCCATCTGGCTGCCTTGAGGACTATGTAAATGAAATCCATTTATCTGTAAAAAAGAAAAAAGGTTTTATATCCACACTGCAAGAAATACATTTGGAAAGTAGCAGCTGCTGTCTGTGCTGCTGCTGGGAAGAATCTTGCCTGGATGGTTTTGGTTTTTGAAGTAGTTATGGGTATGTTCCTCTGAGATTTGTAGTGGTGAGATGCAAGTGATGTATATAACAATGACAATTTAACTTTTCTTCTCACAAACTTACAACTCTGCCTCCTTCAGGCTTTGAAAGCCAATTGAGCAAAGATGTGCTATCGCCCGGAAGGCATCCTTTGTTTTCTGGACTTCGCTGCCTATTAGCACCTGTTGGCTGTAGATTTTCTTTCCCCTTTCCTTTGAACATGTATCTCTTTCACCACCAGCAGCTTCTATAGGGTTTAGACTTCTTATTTTTCCTTTTAATCTCCAGAACATCACCCGTGTATCCTCAGCTAGTTTGGCTTGGCCCTTTATCCTCTTGTATTCTTATTTAACTCAGAGAAGCTACCTGTAAGTTTGGCCAAACATTAACCCAGACTCGAGCTGTTGGGAGGTTGGAGGGCTGTTCTGGGTTGGGATGCATGAAATATTCTGATACGTGATACAATTGGCAAAACTTCAAGGAGGCTTTGTTTTTACTCAAAATTTCTTCTTCCACTGGTTTTGGAAGGTGAAAAAATGTCTATACAGAGGTCTAAAAAAATTTGTAACTACAGTAGAATATGAAAGATAGTTTTCAGACTTTTCCTTTGTGCTGTTGTTTGGAAGAGACCTCTAAGATCATCAGGTCCAACCTTTAACCCAGCAGTACCAGATCACCACTAAACTGTGTCCCTCAGCACCACATCTCCATGGCTTTTGAATCTCTCTAGGGATGGGAACTCTACCACTGCCCTGAGTAGCCTGGGCCAGTCCTTGACAACCCTTTCAGTGAGGAAATATTCCCTGATACCCAACCTAAACCTCCCTGGTCTCATTTTATTGCAGAAGCCACTATTTCCTGAGGGTAGTGTGTTTTCTCCAGAGAGAAAACAAGCCTTCCAAATTCTTCTAAACATTAATGTTTCAAAGCTATTTCAGTTTGATTGTAATGCAACAGTCACAGAATTCTATAAATGGGGCAGTTGTAAGCACTTGGGCTGTGTTGAGCGCTGTCAGTGAGGTGTAAGAGGTTAGATTCTGCGGGTTAGCCGTGCACACGCTCCAGTTTATGTGCTGAACACTCAGTACTATGTGCAGGATCATTTGCTTCTTCTCAGTCCTTCCAAACACAAATAGTTATGCCAGTGGGTGGGAGATGGTGGGATTGCGTGCAGCAGTCCAACTGAGTATAGAAATTATGACGGTTTTTAAGTTATGCAGATTTTTTCATAATTGTGTTGTTTCTCTACAGTGAGGTCAGTGTTAAAACTTTGAAACTAGCAGCCCCTTTGCTGTGGTTGTGCTGCTTGTATTTTGACTACAGACTGCTGGAATTTGCTTTGAAATTATCAGCATTTGTTTTCTTTTCAGATGAGCTTTGGAACAGCTTCTTTAGATCCTGATTAATGTAGAAGTTTGAGGAGCAAGGAGAGGTGTTTTTTCTTCAGATCACATAAGACTGCCTTATGGCCCATGTCTGAGACAGTCTGAAAGCTGTAGTTCTGACTTCACTTAATTTTGAGTGCTCTCCATTTGACCTTATTTTCCCGTGGTCATACCTAATGTCTTCAGGGACAGAAAAGGATTATTGTTATGCTATTAAGGTTATGTTGTTATGGGATTACTGATTTCCCTTTCCACTTCTGACATGCCTGGGACTTTAAGACTCACCACTGAGAGATGACCTACTTGACATGGTGGGAAATCAGTGATCTCAAAGATGTGTTGCACTTGATAGGGGGTACAGTGTTAGAAAAGCTGAGGCCTTCATGTTGGATATTTGTGGTCCCAAAGCACTTCTGGTTTTGCCATGAAGATTTGGTTCAGTCCTATAACCATTATGTTATATAACTTTGTGTTAAAAGAATAAATCCCCACTAAAATGATGTGTGTGCCAGCAGTGCCAGTGACATAAAAGTTGTTACATGCTTGCATCTTGTTTAGTGTAAAAACTGAAGATCCTGATGCCTCTAGTCTTTCAGATTTCTGTTCTGGAAGTAGAGTCTGGGATCTTGTCGGTCCTGCAAACTGCTTCATCTACAAGCTGCCTAAGAATCAAGTATGCTCCTCTTCACAAATATTATATGCATCAGGAGTCCTGAGGACACTTTCATAGTAGTGCTTTTGGCTTACTCTATTAAATAATTAAGCCTCTCTTCCTAGAGAGGCTTTTCATCAGTGCTACCAAAGTGTCTGGTTTCTTGTAAAGAGACCGTGAGACTGGGTTCTGGGATGGCGAGTCACACTTGTTGCTGGTTTTATGTGGATGCAATTTCTAGTCATTAAATTAACAATCTTTCTAGGATTAACGTCTGTGGCTGAAAAGCCTGAGGTTTAGTAGACTTTCTTCAAACTTGTTAGCCTTGAAACGATAACCAAAGCCCTTGCATTCAAAGCTAGTTTTCTGGGATTCATTGTCCTGAATACCTTTACCTCTTATGTAAAGTAATAAGATCCAAGGGTTGCTCTGAAAATCTGAATTATGGGTGTGGACTTGGAGACTAGAAGTCTCTAAGGTTTGCAGTCTCTGAGCTTCCAATGAGCTGGTTGGCAGCAGGGTTGGTTTTGAGCATGTATGCATCTGTGAGGAACCATTTCATCTTCCAAAAGTTGCACTGTGTCTTGCAGCTCAATATAAACACCTTCTCCCACTGAGAGATCTAAGAGAGAGGAGAAGAGTCTTTGAAGAATAAAAAAACAATGGGCTTTAGAAAGCTTGATGGGGTTTCGTTGTCGTCACTCAAGATCAAAGAAAGCCTCAGAGCTCTGCTTCCTACTCAGAATTGGAAATAACCTTTGCAATTACAGAAGTGAGCAAGTCTGCAAAGTTTTTCCTTCAAAGGGAGTAGCATTACACCTGTCATCTAATGGCACTGAAAGTTTTCCCAGGCCAGTTTGTAGCTATCTCAGATATCCTTCGCATCAGACTCTCACCCTTTGCGAGTGAGAGTGGTTATAGTTAAAATTATACTAAGTAAAGGAGGTGAGGAAGGTGTCAGCAGTGGTGATGAAGATTAATAATGTGGAAGTGCTGGAAGTATAATTATATTTTTCTGCTCTTCCACTGAGGAAAATCATTACTTGTCTGACAGCTTTCTGGACTAAGTAACACTCCTAACTAAGTAAAATGCCTGTTCTCCACAACACCAAAGATCATACTGTATCTCCAGTCATGAAGCCCTTTTGGGGCTTGTTCCAAGGTGGTTTTAACCTCCAGTGCCGTTGTGAGCAGTTGACTTTTGCTGCCTTTATACCTTCAGCTTCTTATGCCACTCATCTTCTGCGGTTTTTTTATTATTATCTCTTTTTAAACTTGGCTGTTATGGTCTGCTCAGTTGGTGTCTTTCTCACTTGGTTGCTTGGAAGCAAAGTCTGCTTCTCCTGTTGTATTTTATACAACCTTGGGCTCACCTAGGTTTGTGAGCCTCACCTGTCCAGGAGATGGTTGAATTGCCATAGCTAGATGTGTTTTGGAGTTGTGTAGATCTGGATCTTAAAATTAGGGACGTGGTTAGGTCGTGGGCTTGATACAGTTGGGTTAATGGTTGGGCTCAATAATCTTAAAGGTCTTTTTGAATATAATTGATCACAGAACATTAGCGATTGGAAGGGACCTTGAAAGATCATCTAGCCCAATTCCCCTGCTAGAGCAGGATCGCCTACACCAAGTCACACAGAAACATAACCAGGCGGGTTTTAAGCACCTCCAGAGAAGAAGACTCCACAACCTCTCTGGGCAAGCCCATTCCAGTGCTCTGTCACCCTCACCGTGAAGAAGTTCCTTCTCATATTTATTTATGTGGAACCTCCAGTGTTCCAGCTGACACCTATTGCCCCTTGTCCTATCATTAGATGGCACTGAGAAGAGCCTGGCTCCATCCTCCTGACACCCACCCTTCACATATTTGTAAACATTAATGGAATCACCCCTCAGTCTCTGTGAAGGTCTCAGTCATGCTGGCAGGTGTGTTGCCTTCTGAAATGGACTGTATCTCTGCTGTTAGCTCTGGAGTGATGTGAAGACTAAAATGTCCTTGTCTGAGTTAGTATTTCTGTGTTCTTGAGGATTCCACCAGACTAATACTGTGTTCACCCAACCAGACATGGAAGAACAAAGTGCAAATGCTCAGCATAGTAAACCTCCTACAGGCTTCACATCATAGAATTGTAGAATGGCTTCTTTCGTGCATCCATCAGTGGTAGGGCGAAGCGCACCTTGCTGACAGCTCAACCGTTCTTCACCTGGTTCACCAAGGTGGCACTGTTGGACTGATATCTTCATTTTGGTTGGTTGCATCTTAAGATAGTGCCAATGTGGAGTCAAGGTATGGTAACGTACTTTGGAATATAATGGGGTGGTAATATCCTTTTTGCTTCTAAAAGTCTAATGAATGCACCAAGCCAAGTAAAATATTCATTAGAGTAATTGGTTCAGTTCAGCCTCTCAAGGCTACAGCTTGGAAATGCACACGCTGTTGCCTTTAGAAATGCAGCATATTGATTCGCCAGCCTTTTTGCTCATTCCTATTCTGTATGTTTACTAGACTTAGCAAAATCTAATTAATAACTGAGGTAGCAGTTTCCAAGCAATGTTTGATCTATTTTTAAGTCAAGGGTTAAGTGGTATTTGAAGTAAAGCCTGTTTAGTTGCAAGGCATGTTAGAATTATTCTTTTAAAAATGCTTTGGTGTTGAACTCACCAGCTATATAAGCACTTACACAGGCGATCATAAAAAATTATTTGTTCCAAAATAGTCATCTGTCTGCTAGTTCATTTAGGCTTATCTAAATGAAGTGTAAAATTCATTAATGTGTCAGCTAAGCAGTTTTCTCTCTAAGGTGCTGGATTCAGTGTCATATGATGAATTCATCATATCGCTACCCCAGGTTTCCTCTCTCCTCCCCTCTGTGATGGGCATCTGCCTCAGACCATATGGTTTTGGAAAGTTTTGATCAAAACTGTTCCATCTAAGAACGGGGCTAGAAGAAACCTGACTTGCTTTTTATTTCTAACAGCATTGTAGAGACCTTCTGTTTCCATGCGGAGGAGCAGGAACTTGAAGCTTGGTACAGGCAGGGAACTTGTGCCAGGGACAGCCTTTTTGCTTTCGATGAAAGTCTGCCGAATGTTGGCCAATTCCACGTACCTTTCACAGTTTGTTCACTTCCAACAGAGACTTGCTGGAGCTGAGGAGTCTTTTGTGACTGTGTCCTCACGAAACCTCTCTTGGCCTCTCTTGCTGGCATGCCTGTGCTTGGCTGTACCCTGTCGCAGGTCTGGTGTGTTGTTCAGGCACTGGTGCAGTCACCACAGGTGATAGGACAGGCTGGTGAAGCTCTGTATTGTTCTCAGCTGGAGAGTTTTAGCCACCTGCCTTTGCCAAATGTGAGCCCTTGTGAGGCACCACTGGCTCCAAACATTTGACCTGCATGATGTTCCTCATGTTTACTTAGGCCAATGCAGGCTCTTAGAAGGTTTTGGATTAGAAGGAACCTTAAAGATAATCCAGTTCCAACACCCCTGTTGGATAAGCTCATCAAATAATTGCTTACTTTTTCACATGGCTGTTGAACCCCTTCTAAATTGTTTTTTAACTGTTGTGCTATTCCTCCTTCTGCCTTTAATTTACAAAATCGTAGTTTTCTGGCTTCAAGGAGTACTGCTGAAATTTGGAACACTCTGATATTTTAAAGGAGCAGTCTATAAAAATTGTTGAGCTTCTGAGATGATGTAATCTGAAAAGGGAGACTTAATGAAACAGCTTCCTTCATTGCTGCACACAAATGTTGTCTGAGTGTTGCATCAAGGAGCAAGATGTCATTGTTCCTGCATTTCATTTTTATTTCTAGCCATATACAGCTTGGAGAAATGTTCCATTAGGAATATTTTTATGTAGCAGCTAATAGAATTTTTGTACTGAAGTATGTATGGTGGATAAAAACATTTATAAATGGTCTTCTTGAATATCATACGCTTTGACTGTGCCTGAGTCTGTGTGGTGCTGGTGATTGGAGTAAAGAATTAAGAGAAATGCTGGTGCAAGTATTTAGAAGGTCAGAGTTGCAGTGGCATTTGGGGTCTTGGAAGTGTGTGCTTGACGTGGAACTCGGTAAAACATCTTAAAAAACTCTATGGTAGAGTTTGTGGCTAATACTGTAGCACAGTGATATTTTGGCAATATTGATAATAAAAAATATCTCATGAGAGACAGCTGCCACTAGAATTTCTGAGAAACAGTCTACAACTACCTCAAAGGAGGCTTTAGAAGTGTGGAGGTTGATCTTTTCTCACCAGTAACAAGTGACAGGACAAGAGGAAATGGCCTCAAGTTGTGCCTGGGGAAGTTTAGGTTGGACATGAGGAAAAATGCCTTAACTGAAAGAGTCGTCAGGCCTTAGAACAGGCTGCCCAGGGAGGGGTTTGTATCACTACTCTGGGATTTGCTTTAAGGTTGTGGAGACCTGGAGCTTAGGGACAGGGTTTAGTGGTGGGCTTGGTAGAGCTGGGTTGATGGTTGGACTTAACAATCTTAAAGGTCTTTTCCAACCTAACAATTTTTCTGATCCTATGATCTTGCCTCTGATGTTGGTTGGTATAGAGCTTAGGTCATTCAGTGAACCATGTGGGAGTAGGAAACTCCAGAACATTTGTTTTCCAGTTTGAGCTAGTCAGAGAGAAGATTAATTGAAATGTACTATCAAAGTGCCTGTACCTTTATTTTTTAAAAAATATTTTTATTATATTTTCATAGTTCTTATTTTTTCATGATTATTATTTTATGTGATCCTGTAGAAGCTCTCAGCATCTTTCAAATACACAATAGTCTTAGATCACAATATTTCTTATTTCTGTGGACTTCAGTGTTTACGCATGTAAGGCTTCCTTGAGTTGGTTCCTCATACTTCTTACTAGGGAGTATTTGCTCACGGTCAGTGTTTTCCAAGTGAATTCAGTTGTTTTGCATAATGGCAAAAAATCTCCTTGGCATTTCCACTGCAGCCTCATGAAAGCTTAGTTAGGACTTTATGTGCCAATGCACATAGAGGCCCTTGGGTCATCTGATTAGCTGCCCACGTATAAACGTAAAGGACAGAGAGGGTCCTGTTGGTATCTGAAGGGCTGCTGTGTGCTGGGAGCCTTATGTGTGCTCTGACACAGGGGCTGAACTAGATGATCTTCAGAAGTGCCTTCCACCTTCTACCAGTCTGTGATTCTGTGTGCTGCCTCCTTGGTCTTGAGGTCTGCTCTGCAGATGGCGAAATGCCGTATATAAACGCAGCTGAGATCGCTGCGTATGCAATAGTGGGGTGTGTAAGTTCAAAACAAGAATTCCTACTAGGAATACACCGGCGATGTGGTTCAGTGGTGACCTAGCAGTGCTGGGTCAAAGGTTGAACTTGATGATCTTACAGTCTCTTTGGTTGGAAGGGATCTTTGTGTTTCTGTGATTTTATTATCTCCTTCTAATAGACCAGCCAACTGCAAGTTTTCTAAATAACATCCTTTTTTTCTGAGATGGGAAACAAGCACCCTCAGAGGTGAACCAGGAAAATAACAACAACAAAACCGCAAACAGGAATTTTATCACCATGCATCCAGAGAAATAACAACCTCCAAATACTGAGGTGCAACCCATTGGGCTCCCAGTGCCTCGGCAGCCCCGTGCCTTGGCAAAGGGCTATAATTAGATTAGCAGCCCTGCTAAGCAGCAGTGACAGTCAGCAAGCCCCAGCGAGCATGTGCTGGATTCTGCATGTGCCCGGCGCTTATTGGCGGCCGGGGCTGCTGTCTGCCGGTTTGATAGGTTTCCCCCAGTAATCTTTTATGCTGCATTACAGACATAGATACAGAGGCAGCCAGAGAGGTACTCGGCTTGTAGCGTTAAAAGAAAGCCCACGGATGAAAGGCACCCGGTCTTTGTTGCGGAACGTCGGGATTTAAGGGCTGCTAGCTGGGAACAGAGAGGTCAGTGAAGGAGTTTTGCTTGGTGGTAATTACTTTCTAGTCTTTATCTCTCCAGTAACACAGTCATGCATGAAATGAATACTGTTAATCATGTCATCTGTTTAATTTGATCTTGCTTTCATTAATATTGTGTGTACTCCCGGTGGGAGAAGCCGTCAGACTGCAAAACAGTATCGTTAGAGTGGATTTGACTTAAAAGCCAGAGTGCTTTTAGAGGGGAATATTACCTTTTGTTAGGCTAATGGAAATATTTCTTTTATTGGGATGTTTTCTGCAGAGCAGCTGAATCAGAGCATTTCTAACTATTGCCGTTCAAAGCTATATATGTGTGTATATAGTGATTAAAGAATAATTCTGTGAAGTGTTCTTTGATCACAGAAATAACTATCTTGACGGTTCTCTCGGAAGAAGATAGAGGGATGGCTGGTAATATGCTATTGTTCTTTCAACAAAGATGCTGGAGCCTTCACGTATGGGTGGATTCTTTCTTTCATCCACTGGGTTTATTTTAAGTGGCTTTCAAAATGAAAGCGAAGCCACTCTGCCGGCTAGATTGCAGGATGCATTCTTTGCTTGCACACGCATCTATTATTATATGTATTGTTCTCAAAGGCTGAATTTTGGCCCAGAGCTTTGTTTATTGTCAGAACTGCCTTCAGCAGCAGAATGAAACTATATATATATGTGTATCTGTGCCAGTCTTTAAATCTGTGATTCTGAGGCTATTGCAGTATTTATCACATCATAATACTAATTTATTTTCATACTTGACCTGCGCATCAGTCGATCACAACTTTTCCTATCAAAGCATGCATATTTGATGAGCACAGTTTACACTGAAAGCTGTTCTGAGCAGAAGGAAGCAAGAGTGAAGTATTTAAAAAAAAATCTTAATATAGTCATGCCTCATTTGATGCCTTTTGAATATTAAGGCTGACTGTTAAGACTTTAAAGTTAATGCCCTTGACTGTGTGAGACTCCAGAGCCCACATGAACTTGGATATTAAGTCACCAGGCATCTGGCTGGCTGGCTGCCACCATGCGTCTGAGGTACAAAGAAATTGTCTCATGCAGGCTCCAGAAAGGTGTTAGGAATCGGACCTGTTTTGGTGTTAGTCTTCACTCTCCCCTCCATGCTGAACCATGAAGAGGTTTTTCCTGTCGCGTAAACCAAAAGCAAGAATTTAAGTTGCTCACTTTTAGACTGTCTGCTTTGAAACGATGCTACCTCCCGAGTAGACACCCTTAGGAGAGGTTATATATTCAGTCACTAAGTTTGTCCGGCTGTGAATGCAGCAGATACTCGTACTTCAGTATTTGTGATAGTGAATGCAAAGGAAAAGTATTTGAGAGATTGAATCTCACCTGTTTCTTCATTTTCTTTGCTGTTAACTAAAATATTTACCTCTATGTTTATGTTCAACTGAGGTTTATTGTCAAAGTTCTTTTCTTCAGTGCAGACCTGGAAAATGGCATTTTTGCATAGTAACAGTTAAGTCTGGACGGGTAGGACTTGGGATGCGAAGGTGTGTTGTTTTCACGGTGTTTCATATTCCTTCTTTTCTTCGAATTACCAACCGGAAGCGTCTCAAAAAGAGCATTTAGGTTCATCTATGCCTTTCACCTTTTTTAACAGAAGTAATTTATCTGCATTTTTACAGCCCCAGTAACAGTATCCCATGAAGGAGTAAATATTAGCAATAAAGACATACGGAAAGCACTGTCCCCAGCTGAATTATTTATTTACAGTATTCAGACAGTTTGTTTTTAAAAGGTGAAGTATGTGGCACAGAAAATATCAGCGTTTGAGTTACTGTTACTTGTAGGTAACATAGAGCTGGAAAAGTTTGTGTTGTTTTGGTGGTAGACACAGGTGATCTCTGGAGACATTTAAAACCTGCCCGGATGTGTTCCTGTGTGACTTGAGTGACTTAATCTAGGTGATCCTGCTGTGGCAGAGGAATTTGACTGGATGATCTTTCGAGGTCCTTTCCAATCCCTAATATCCTGTGATTCTGTGATCCCACCACCACAGGAACTGAAAATGCTGCACCAGCAGCTATTTAGGTGGGGATATCTCTGATCTCCAGAGAGCTGATCTATACAAACAGCCCCAGAAAAAAATAACACTTGTGAAAATAAAACTGGTGACAAGCTAATTGAAACTTGCAGTGCCTTAATAGCAAGGACTAACCTACTTTGCTAGTGTTTGTTTCTGTTTGTCCAGAATAAAAATGAGGTTGTAAGACAAACAGAATAACAAAGCTATAAACATATTTTAACTGTGACCAGTACATTGCTGAAATAAATCTCAGTTTAGATATATATCCAAGTTTTTCCAGTGAGTTTTTGAACTAGAAGTTAAATATGCATGTGCAGCATGTAAAGACAAAAAAGCATGTTGCAAAAACCAAGGTCTCAAGTGGAGTCTCCTTCTCTGGAGATGTTTCAAACCCCTCTGGATATGTTCCTGTGTGACTTGGTCTAGGTGTTGTCCTGCTATGGTCTAGGTGGTCCTGGATTGGACTAGATAATCTTTTGAGGTCCCTTCCAATCACTAATGTTCTGTGATTCTATGAAGTTTCACATATATGTGTGTGTATGCATTTATATAGCTATAGGGAAGAATCAATTATGCCATCTAGCACTAATTAATCATAGACTGCTTTAGGTTGAAAGGGACTTTAAATATAATCTAGCTCCAACACCCCTGCCATGGCCAGGGACACTTCCTGACTAGAATTAATGTGTTAACATTTTCAGTGTCATACCAGCACCCTTGTTATAATACATATAAATACTCCTTGAAGACCAGTGTTCTCAGAAACACTAGCTGGAGATGGATAGATGCAGTAAACTGAGTGCCTGTACTAAATAGTGCTGTGCTAGCTCTGCTTTATTAAGATATTTTGAGATATGATCTATTTTTACTGCTCTATCTGTAAGTGAATTTTGCATTACTTAAACTTGGAGCCAAGAATAAAGGGGAAAGATGATACTAAATGCATTTCAGTGTTTTTGTAGTGGAGACACTACTGAAAAACAGTTGTAAGGATTTAAAGTATTACCACAGTGTTTATTTTGCAGGATTAGTGCTTCTGTGCCTTCAAGTTTTTCAGCTGAGTAGCAATAAGCGCTATGTGTGTAAAGGTTTATATTAGAAAGAGAAAAGTGACTTTGAGCCCTAAAGCTCTTCCCCCCCTTTCCTGTTTTTGGAACCAGCTCCAGTTATTACTTTGCTGATGAAATGTCTCTGTTTACATGGCTGAGACATTCAATATCCATCTCTAAATGCTTATTGCAACACTTTGAGAGTTCCTGAGAAATAAGTAGCCTGTTTTCTGGAATTTATTGGGTGAAGGGTCTTTTCCTTTATTCTTTTCAACCTGCAAACTTTTGAGCTAGGTGGTGGGGAGGCACAGGATGAGACTCTGGTGGAGATTCACTTTTCAGGCTTCTCTGTGTCAAACATTTACGGTGTTTAGGGGAGGGTCTGACAGGGCAGGGAATGGGAGCAGCAGTGGCTTTTTCTTGTGGTTTACAGCTGCACTGGTACAGTGAATTGAAAACAAGATGGGTGGTATTAATTATTTTTCCACTTAATCTCCTGCTATGATTAATTTTAATTGTTCTCAAATGTATTACCTGGAGTATTAAGCACGGCTTGATAGATTATCATAGAGTACAACTGAAAAATCATAATCCTGGATGCTATTGTCTGCGTAATCCTGGTAACAAGATTCCTCTCTTTCGCATCGTTTCTCGTGGACATGTTTCAGCCACTTGTAGGCACAGTGACCTGCGGCAGGCTTTCCATGGAGCACCAGAAGCTTCCAGTCCAGATCCTTGCTTCCTACTATAAATGTTTAAATGACAAAATCCCAATTCAGTGGCAAATTCTTCCCTCTCTTTTAAGGGAAAGGAGCATTTGGGAAGGTGATACACTAGCCCAAAGATTAGGCTGTTCTGCCCCCCAGTTAGAAGGTCTGTGCCAAATTGCACCCGATGTAATACAGCTTGTATGGGTTGTTAGTGATGTTTAACAGGAGAGAAATACACATAACCAGGATTACAGGGTTAGGCACATTTGCACAAGTATGGAAATAATTGTGATCTGTGATTATAAGTGGTTCTTTTAAGGTCTGGCTACTGATTTTGTAGGTAATGGTGCTGAAAGAAACATGTTTAGAATGACAGAATTGAATCATAGAATTGTTTGTTGAAAAAGGCATTACAGATCACAGAATCCAACCGGAACAGTGTCCCTAAGCTCCAGATCACGATGATTTTTAAACACGTTCAGGGGTGGTGATTCAACCCCCTCCCTGTGCAGCCTGTGCCAATGCCTGATGATCCCTTCAATGAAGAAGTTTTTCCTAATGTCTAATCTGAACTTCCCGTAGTGCAACTTGAGGCCGTTTCCTCTTGGCCTATCACTGTACTGTGTGGCGTGTTGGGCTGTAACACAAATAGGATACAGTCCCAGTTCCAGAGTGTTTCCTACATGTATAATCCCAGCAGAAAAAGGCCTGAAAAGAGGAAGCAGAGACAATATTAAGATGAAGCATCTTTTTATGTGACTACAAGCTGGGTTTGCAAAGCATGCTGAATGGCCTGTGCTTCAGGATTATAAACCATTACTGCACTCAGTAATGAGTGACACAAGCCTTGTAAGGTCAGTGTAACTATTTCTGTCTATGTAAGCACTTGCAGTGCAAACTTCCCAGGGCAAGGATAGTTTTGTTCTGTCTCAGTGTCATAGCTAGGTATTTTGGGCATCAGCTAATCTGGAAATGAATGCTTAGCTTTGAATTTCTACTGTGATGCTACAACAACAGCAGTGTCAGTCAGATGATGTATGAGGGACTGGATAACTTACATTCCTTCCTCTTCCATTACTGTTGCATCAACCCTACTACAGTGCATGGTCCAGTCCCATCTCACCATTTTCCCTTAATGTATTGTGGAGAGCAGAGATTATTTTGTCTGGGTGAAGCCTGGCAGAGGCAGTAGAGAATCATTCTGGTTGGAAGAGACCTTTAAGACCACCGAGTCCAGCCAGTCCCCCACCACTGCCAGGTCAACAATAACCCATGGCTCTCAGCAAAAAATCCGTGTGCCTTTTCAACCTGGCTGTGGATATGGACTCCAGCACTGCCCTGGGCAGCCTGTTCCAGTTCTTTACAACTCTTTTTGTATGGCAAAGACAGATATTGCTTTTATTGTTAATTTTCTGTGGAAAGCAGGTACCATGGTGGCTGCAACAGACCAGGACCTCAAAATAGATGGTGTCATGGTCTTTGTCTTTTGTGCCTTTTTGGTGCCTTTGTTTCTCTTCCCTGCAGCTCTCTTCATCTTGCCTATGTTACATCTTTCTAAATTTCTCTGCTTCATTTTCTCTTTCAAATCTACACTTCATTTACTTATTTTCTTTCCCCCCAGTTTCTCCAATATCTCTCTGCCTTTCAGCTTCTATCTGCTACTCAGCCATGTGGTCTTTGATCTCACTGCAGCCACTGCTCCTATTTGAGAGATGGACGTCCAAAAATACCTTCTAGACAGAGGTACCCAAGGACAGAACATAGGGGAAGAATTTAAGCTCTCTTAGCAAAGATATTTAATATTTTACTCATTGAAGTGAGGTGTCCTTGCCTTCCGCTTCGAAAGCGCATTCTGACAAATACAAATCATACTCCTGACCTTTACGAGTCTGACACATCTGCTTTTTTCCCTCCCAGTCTGTTATCTCTTTACTGAAAGCAGGCATCTGTCTTCGTCTTCCTGCCATCTCTAGATCAGCCCTTTCTGAAGTGATTAACGAGCTTTGCTGACCACTTTCTGCAAACCGAGCTCCTTTCCACTGTGCTGCCGTTTCACGTACCCTACACCAGCCATTCTTCTGCTTGACCTGAGGAGCTGCTTCTGCCCCTCTTACTTATCATTGATGTCTCAGAGTGGTGGCAACAGCCAAGGAGAATGTGCCCACAACCTATGCTAAAATACAGAGGAACTGGGCTTCTCATCTATAATGTGGCTTGGTGAGGAGGTTTTCCTGTGGTACATGTAGAAAAAGTGGGATGCTTCTTAATTAAGATGGAGCCAGACTCTTCTCAGAGATATCCCATGATAGGGTAAGAGGCAACGGGCACAAATGGAAATACAATAAATTCCACAGAAATGTAAGGAAACACTTCCTTAAAACCCTGAGGATGGCAAACACTGCCACAGATTGCTCAGAGAGGAGATACTCAAAACCCATCTGGAACACTGTCCTAGGCAATCTGTTCTAGGTGACCCTGCTTTCATCATTGGGTTGGACTAGGCAAGTGCCAGAGGTACCTCCCAGGCACAGCTTTGTGGGATTTAGGTTAGACAATAGCAAATACGTCTTCCCAGGAGGTGTCTGAATTGCCGTCCCTGCATATATTTAAATTAGGACTGACCTACTGAAGAGCAATGAAGAAGAAAGGGACTGGGGGTCCTGGTAGACACCACGATGACCAAGAGCCAGCAATGTGCTCTTGTGGCCAAGAGGACCAACAGCATTCTTGGGGTAGATCAGAAGGAGGGTGGTTAGCAGACTGAGAGAGAGGTTCTCCTCCCCCTCTACTCTGCCCTGGTGAGACCGCATCTGGTGTATTGTGTCCAGGTCTGGGCCCCTCACTTAAAGGAGGACACAGATCTGCTGGAGAGAGTCCAGTACAGAGCCACAAAGATGATGAAGGAAGTGGAACACCTCCCTCATGAGGAAAGGCTGAGGGAGCTGAGTCTCTTTAGCTTGGAAAAGAGGAGACTGAGGGGTGACCTCCTTAGTGTTTATAAATATGTGAAGTATATTTATAAACACTATAAATGTATCAGGAGGATGGAGCCAGACTCTTCTTAGTGTCATCTAATGGTAGGATAAGGGGCAATGTGAGTAAGCCGAAACATAGGAGGTTCTACATAAATATGAGAAGGAACTTCTTCACGGTGAGGATGACAGAGCACTTGGAACAGGCTGCTCAGGCGGTTGCGCAGTCTCCTTCTCTGGAGACATTTAAAACCCACCTGGATATGTACCTGTGTGACTAGGATTTAGGTGATTCTGCTGTGGCAGGGGGAATGGACTAGATGATCTTTCAAGGTCCCTTGCAGTCCCTAATGTTCTGTGATTCTGTGTAGATCTGGAGCCCCGGGACATGGTTTAGCGGTGGCCTTGGTACAGTTGGGTTAATGGTTGGACTCATTAATCTTAAAGGACTTTTCCAACCTAAATGTTTGTGTGATTCTATGAATCTGCCTTACAGGTTATGGGAGATGCAAAAACTCCCCCAAATCATCAGCAGCCCAATCAGGCCTGAAACTCCAAGCAAACTTTTTTCTCCATACTAGTTCTATGTTATCCAAAATTAACAGAGTTGGAAAGGGGAGAAAGAGAATGATTTTATATTTTTATTAAATACACAAATGATGTTTACTACAGGCCACACCGGTGTCTGTGTTGTTTGCAGGCATCGAGATGTTTTTCCTTTCCACAAAAATACACTTTGACTGTACAGTAAAAAACCAAAAACAGAACAACCCACTAGATAAAATTACTTTAAAGACAGCTTTATTTTTATTAGGTGGTTTCTGTTGGGGACTTCTTACATGTAATTGCATCTTTATGTTGTGGCCCACATTTAAGTGGGCACAAATCACCCAAAAGGAGATCTGCAAGAGAGAAAGGAGACTGAAAGGCTCTAGATCAAAAGAGGGAGGTTCACCCTCAGCTAAACTTCCCTTTCTCAAAAACATCCATTCAAATTTAGTTGTAAACATGAAAAATGTGGTCCTTAGTTGAGAACTCAGGCACTTTGAGTCAATATAATGTTTTGGAGTCCTGCTGGGTGATGGAACATATAGGCTTGAGGTTTTACATGGAAAGTTTCAGAAACAATCGTCTTTGTTCCCATAAGCATTTGGATTTTTACTGTTTAAAGACATAGTAATCCCTTTTTTCCCCCTCTCCTGATGTTCAATGTTCAAATATGGTGTGAGATTTGCTTGTTCAAGGTTTTGACATAACATCTTAGAAATACATCTTAGAAATGCTACTTAGATGTTTCTAAGCCAGCGAAGCACTTGCAAAAGTAAGAATGATAATAATAAAGAAATCTGTTTTGAAGATGAAAGAAACCAACTTCTATTTATGAGAGTTTGCTTGGCTCTGTGCTTTACACATCAGTAGGAGCATTTAAATGTTTTTGTTGTTGAGTTTTGAGAAATTAATCAGGTAAATCCTTTAATCCTTATGAATTGCATCTCTTCCCCTCTCCACTTATTTCATTTTAGTTTAGTAGTTAGACCTTTTACACTTGAACAGATTAGTTTTTTTCAGCCATGCAGTCATCTTTGAGAATCTTTTAGAAGTAACCACGGAGAGAAGTGACTTCTTGGGTACCACATAAAGGAAGAATGGGTTTGTACTGACAGCAAGAGTCTCCCTTCCCTACTCTTCTTTCCCCTCCTGCATGATTGGGATTCTGAAGCAAAGAAAAGGCTTGTTCCAGATCTTAAAGTGTAGAAATTGCTTTTCATTTCCTTTTATTTCTGGAAGTAGCATGTATTAGGGTACGAGTTTCCTACTCTTCTTCATAGCTGAAAGGAGTTTTCGTTGAGTACGAAGGTGTTGGCTAAGCTCCTTTTGTAGAGTGTTTTCTTCCTGAGACTTTCTCTTTAAAGGATCCCAGAGCAGGAAGCCCAATGGCAATGGCGTTGGAACAGAAGTTGCACAGAGGCAGAGCTGCACTGGGGGAATTTTATAAAGAGAACATAAACTCAGCTACAGTAGATGCAATTGGGGACCCTGTTCACTGTTTTCCTTTATTGTAGAGGTACCATATTTAGAAGATTAGTGGATCATATTGAGAAACTGGCTGTTCAGGTTAAATTCTGCTATCAGTCCCTTTCAGGTTTTTGGGCTTTAGGGAGGAGTCGGGTGGCCCAGATCTGATTCAGCCTCAAAAAAATAATTGCATTTTAACTCAAAGAGCAAAACCCTACTAGGTTCCCCTGGTATCTAATGTGATTTTAACATAGTTTTGGAGTCCAGGGGGATTTCCTTAACATCCCTATTTGACCTGAGTTCTATCACTTGAGGTGATTTGTACTTCTTTAAACGTTCTTTGCCTTGAAATGAAGTCCTTAAATAGACTGCTTAGGTTTTGAATGCTGGTGTTGCCTCTTGTAGGGTAGGATGACAACCTTTACTTCTGTATGGATTTGATTTTTGTCTGTATAATTTTTAAATAGACATATAAAGCCAGCATTAACATCAGTCTCTCTTCTAAGTTGTTGTTAACTGTTTAATCCTGAATGTGCTTTTGGGGTCTTCTAAAGCCCCTGAATTGTCCCAGTATTTTTTATCAATAAAAGTTCATTTGTGATGCAGCTGGTACCACTGCTATTAAATTAACCTACTGAGACCCTCATGTCTTAAGAAGCCATTAGGATGATCTTTCCAGACAAAGCAGCACTTACACCAGTTTCATAATTTCTCCCTAAGGTAAAATTTCTACCATCCACTTGAATTGGGAAAATACCTTTCTCTTCCCATCTTAAACCTATTAATCTTTTCAAATAATAATGAAAAATTGGCACATAAGAAAAGCAGTCATCAAATACAGTATCAATGGAGCAAAAACCTTCCTACTCCTACTGTATTTCTCCCAACGTCCTCACAAGCAGGGGAAACCCATATCTTGAAGATGTTCCCAGTGTAGCATGTCTAGGGTGCAGCCTTCCACATCTGCCTATGCTGATAAATCTTCTGTCTCTCTCATCCCACTGCTCAAGTACTGTGCTGTCACTTTTCCAGCCTGGATGAAAGAATCCTTGTCCCACTTCTATCAATTCTGAATATTGCTTGAAAGACTATTTCCCAAGCCTGTGGCTTTGATCTTATCATCCCTCTTTACATCTTTTCATTGGTTCCTTCTTCTCTGAAACCCTTGCTAATATATCCTGGCATTATCTGACATCTCTCATTTATTATCAACACGTGTTTCCTGTCTCTGTGATGGCATCCTAGGTCACCTTGTCATTACACTTTGAGACCATTATCTTTTTGCTCTGTTTTACATCCTTTCCACTGGGAAAGAGCTACTAATGGTGTTAATTCAATGCACTCTGCCATGACACAGTCACCTTTTAATTTACTCTGTTTCACCAAGCAGTCTTGCAAAATGAACAGTGGTAGCTTTTCAATTAAGACCTAGAAAAAGGTCTTTTCTGATGGACTTAGTACTTGCAGTGACACATGTGGAGAATGGAGGGAATGGAGCAAAGCTGGAGATGGGTAGATTTAGACTGGATGTGAGGAGGAAGTTCTTCACCATGAGAGTGGTGAGAGCCTGGAATGGGTTGCCCAGGGAGGTGGTGGAGGCCAGTGGAGGCCCCGTCCTTGGAGGTGTTTAAGGCCAGGCTGCATAAGGCTCTGGCCAGCCTGATCTAGGGTGGGGTGTCCCTGCCCATGGCAGGGGAGTTGGAACTGGATGATCCTGTGGTCCCTTCTAACCCTGACTGCTTCTATGACTTGGTCTAGGTGATCCTGCTGTGACAGGGGTATTGGACTAGATGATCTTTCGAGGACCCGTCCAATCCCTAATGACTTTGTGATTCTATGAATCACAGAATCATTTAGGTTAGAAAGAATCTTCAAGATCATCAAGTCAACTATTAATCTGCTCTACCAAGCCCACCGCTAAACCACGTCCTCAGGCGTGAGATCTACACAACAGTTGTATCTGGCAGGATGATTCTTCTGTACAGATGGTAGATGAAAGCTCATAACACAACAGAAACTTGCTGAGGTGTCTTCACTGATTTCAGAGAACAAGTCTAGTCTGGTGGCATTTCTGGATAAGTGGATTCGTACATGATGAGAATTATCATCAGTCAGAAAAACAAATTGTCCTGGGAAGAAAGATAATATGAAAACACAAGGTAAAGAAGAGTTTAAAGAATAATGGAGTACGACTTGTTCTGGTGTTCTTTGGTACTCAAGGTCCTAGATAGACTCAATATGTGTTTTCTGGAACTTCACAAAATCATCTGACTATGGTGACTCATTAATGGTCTTTTCCAACAATTCTATGATGGAGAGAGACGTTTTCAAGCAGAGCTTCCTTGTATTATCTCTTCATGTTTGTATAATTTACATGGATCAGGTGGCAGCTCACAGAAGAGGGGTGACAGTCTCTATTCCCTGACAAAATCTGTGCTTGTACATCACATTTGAAAGTATGAAAGACTAAAGGGTTTGTGATTTGGACATCGCTTCCCACCGAAACTAGTAACAGGCATGGGAATGGCTGGTAGTGGTCACTGCTTATACATTGCAGGGCTTGGGCAGAAACTTCTCCACCACAGAAGGGTTTTTCTGTCTCAATTG
This sequence comes from Rhinopomastus cyanomelas, assembly GCA_013400115.1. Taxonomy (NCBI): domain Eukaryota; kingdom Metazoa; phylum Chordata; class Aves; order Bucerotiformes; family Rhinopomastidae; genus Rhinopomastus; species Rhinopomastus cyanomelas. Next base: position 282,246 of record VXBP01004245.1, read on the forward strand.
CTTTTTAGAGCAGTCATGGTTTTTGTAGGTGTGTGGGAACTGAAAGAAGGGTGTAGCCAACCTCTTTGCAATTAAAAATAATCTCATTACCAGCACACAGGCACTTTGCTGGGTCTCTGTGGGGTTCTGGAGTTTTGGGATGGGTGACTCGGTGGAGACTGGAAGCAGGTTTGAAAGATGAGGAGGGACATGCTATGGCTGTGGACATCCCCAGGCTGGTACTTCTAGGAGGGTGGTGGCATTCTTCATGTCGCCATCGACATGTTTCGAGGACTATGTACCAGTTCATTGACTGGAGTCTCTTAGGTTTTTATAGCAGTTGCTAAGCAACTGCAAAACACTTCAAACCAGCATTTTTCTCCTTACCCTGGGATGGTAAGGAGAGGGAGACTGGTGTGACAACACGGACTCCTTCTGTATATCACATCCAGGGAGAAGCTCCTCTGGCATTCACAGTTCTTTCACACTTTCAGGAATTCCAATTTTTTTCATGTATATTGTTTCTTAATGAGGCACTGTGTCAGAGGACAGTGTTCCTCTGACAAGGAGCAAAATTGCCTAGTAAAACTTTTGGGATTTTAAGGCAGATGGTCAGATGTGCAGCAAATGGACATAAAATGAGAGCAAGAGCTCTGCTGCCCCTGACCCACTGGGGCCCTTTGCTGTCAGCGTGGGTATTGACAGAAATAGCTTTGTTTTTTCAGCACCCCAGCAGTTCACAGAGCACAAGAACAGCCAGGTGTGTGAACCAGTTTAGTTGATGGCTTGCCAGCTGTTAAGGTGTAAGTTCTACTGTCAGTATTTCAACTGATTTTTGGGACATTTATGGGAATAAATGATGACACATGTAAGGATTATGTTCAAATTAATGCAGTTTCAAATTGGCTGGTGCTTCGTGTGTTTTCATTGTTAAAATACAATGTCCTGGTTGGCAGAAATGTAGTTTGGGTTGTTTTTTTTATTTCTAAGCACCTCAGTCGTATAACTCAAGGTGTTGTTTGACAGGAAAGCAGCTACTTAGGATCTCAAGCCTCTAAGTTTAAAGTAGCACCTCTTGGTACCTTGTCCTTATCTTGTCCAGTTTCTTTCCAGCTCTTAGGACTTTTTACATATGTAGGATGCATTATCTTACTCAATGATTTAAATGAAATTATCCTAATGTAAAAATGTGTCCTTCAAAACATTCAGGAAAAGACTAGGTTGTGAAGCCTCAAAATTCAGTGAGAAGTACCCTGGGCTGTGGTCTTTGTGTCAATCTACCTAAAAAGATTTAAAGTTCCTTTTCTCATGTAAATGGTAGTGAATTAATGATTTGAAGATTATCCTAAAGGATATTTCACACTGCATCTTTTGTAACTTAATAGGGGAATGAGCATTTGCTAATGCTTTTGAACTTAATCATTTTAGCATGACTTTTGGAGCACTTGCACTTATTTTTTAGTGAACAGATGAGTTTGTGAGGTTTTAAAACTTTTTTTTTTTCCCCAGTGCTGTCCAGGGAAAAATCCCCAAGCCACTTTTTTTTTTTTTAGTTACAGCCTATAAACAGTAATTAGCAGGAGATGAACCCACACTCAAATCATTGCAGAGCACTGCAGACTGTATAGCAGTTTGAAGTTAGGAAATCAGTTAGGCTGAAGGTGCTGAGTTTGTGTATCACAGAATCACAGAACATTCAGGATTGGAAGGGACCTCAAAAGATCATCTAGTCCAGTTCCCCCCCGCCACAGCACGAGCACGTAGATCCAGTCGCACAAGTCTTAAACGTCAAGTCTCCAGAGAGAGAGACTCCACAACCTCACTGGGCAGCCCCTTCCAGTGCTCCGTCACACATTCCTAAGTGCGTGCATCCCCACTGGGAATCATACAAGCTGAACTGTAGACACATATATAGTGAGTCATAGAATTGTTTTGGTTGGAACAGACACTTAAGATCATCAGGTCCAACCTTTAACCCAGCACTTCCAGGTCACCACTAAAACATGACCCTAAGCACCCCATCTCCAGGACTTTTCAACTGTTCCAGGGATGGGAACTCCACCACTGCCCTGAGCAGCTTGTGCCAGGCCTTGACAAAACCCTTTCAGTGAAGAAATTGTTCCCAATATCCAGCTTGAATATCCCCTGGTGCAACTTAAGGCAGTTTCCTCTTGTTCTGTTATTTGTTCCTTGGGAGGAGACTGACTTCCACCTCACTCCAGCTGCCTGAATTTCAGGAAGATGTTGGTAGCAAGGAGGTCTTCCCTGAGCCTCCTTATCTCCAGGTTAGATAACGCAAGTCTTTTTGGAGGGATTTGCATATTGTCTTTGGACTCTATTACCACCTTCCCTTCCGGCTTTCTGTAAGGTTTATAAATTATAGCCAGTCGTTTCAGTAAATTAATCACAAATACTTTGACATTACCTCTCAACTATAAATGATAGCGTAATCTAAAAGCGTAAGAAACTAGTCAGCCACTCAAAAGTACTAAAGCTGGATATTTTACATTCTCCCACTAACAAAAGCAAGAAAAAATTCCTATTAATTTTTATAATAAAAACAGTTCTCTAATTTCACAACCCATTGAACTTAGTTATCGACTTAAAATGTTGGGACTATTGGCAAGCAGTAATATAAACCAATGTACATAGCCCTTAGTGACATGAGCATCATCCAAAGACTTTTCTCTTGTATTTTGATGCAGTGAGAGTCAGGAAAAGTTCTTACGTTATTCCAAAGATACTATGAATGGTAAGACCACCAAGAAAACGCCAGAGAGGTTCTTACAGTAGACTTCTGTCTAAAAAACCCAAAAAAAAAAAATAGCATCTTTTAATACAAAATATCCAAATTCAGGTCTTCCAAAGTTTTAATTCAAATACTTGTTGCCACTTGAATAAAGACTATCATGTGAAAACTAAGTGGGGTATGGATGGAGCATCTGTCCTTATGGGGTCCTGCGGTAGCCCTTGTCCCAGAGTGCTTTGTGGTGTGGCTGGTTGGTGAGGACTTGCTGTACTGAGAGCATGTGTTCTCGGAGTGGTGATTTATTGTGTGTTGTTTGGATTTTGGGGGATTTTTTAAGACATAAACTCAAATTTTTATGAAATTTGTATGAAGTAAGACAGATACTCTGGTCTCTGTGGATATGACGAGTGTGAAGATGAAATCTTCTGAACATTGAACTTTACATAAGAATGTTTTTAACTTGAATATTCTCACTTTGAATACTGTATGATAAAGGATGGCAGGTTGAATCATAGAATCATTAGGGATTGGAAGGAACCTCAAAAGATCATCCAGTCCAATCCCCCACCCACAGCAGGATCACCTAGACCAAGTCACACAGGAACACATCCAGGGGGGTATTAAACATCTGCAGTGGAGGAGACTCCACAACCCCCCTGGGCAGCCTGTTCCAGTGCTCTGTAACCCTCACTGTGAAGAAGTTCCTACTTTTAGGGCATCTTAATGCCATTTAACGTGGCCTGGGGGTATCTGAGACAGCATGATGGGCAGGATCCTGCTGTGCAAGGAGCAGTGAAAGCAAGGTGTCGCTGTGTTTTGAGTAGTATTGTGACAAGCAAAGAGAGGCTTTTGCTTGCAAGCAGTCTGCAAAAGTAAAACCAGAGATGGGTTGTTAAAACTTCATGTACCTAAGAATTTGGAACTACAGAGACCCTAAGAACTGTTGGGTTTTTATGCTGGTGGTGGGGATTCTTTTTCTGCATAAACAGCATCTATTCCTGAACAATAAACAAACCAAGTTGGGTGTGTATCTTAAGCACATTTTTTTAAGCTGTAGAAACAGTTAAACAAACCAAACACAAACAAGCAGAAAAACACAAGGAAAAACCTAAATTCCCAAAACTGAAATGCAAGAATATTTGTAACTAACTTGGTCGCTAACTTGATGATAGTGGATGTATAAAAAATGGTCCATTTTGGTTATACATTATGTTACCATGGTAACTTTGACATACTAATTTAGAAACCCTTCAGGCTAGTTTAGAGATCATGAACATTGCACCAGTACACCAAAACATGAAAAGACTTATTGTCAAAGTGCTAAATGTTTAAGATGAGCACTGAAGATACACACAGACTTTCCTTCCCTGCCAGTTTCTTACCAGGATTCATGTTTTCTTAATATAAAAAAATAACTGGGACCAGAAGCAAATACTCATTTATATTAGTGTTTCTGTTATTAATTTGCTGGATTTCCTTCTTGGAATTGAGCCTTTGGGATCTCATTGTGAAAGCCATGGTAGGTGCTTCGTGGGCCCAGTATGGGGACTCTGTATCACAGGCTATGAAGAGGTATCATTGTATTTGCCTGTGATCATGGATCTATTCCAACTAGGGATCTCTGGCAATGATTCTTCACTGACTGTAGAAAACACCAGACACTTTTCTGGTTCATACCAGTTTGTATGCGCTCACGGCTGGATTTGCCACTTCTTTACCTAACTCACTTCTGTTAAGCAAAGTCAATCAGCATGAGGAATAAGCAGGGAGTTATTAGATCTGAGGTGAACTGATTCAGCAGCCTAACTGAAGATGACTTTTGCCAGAGAAGAAGTGACAAGAAGATTGGAATATCAAGAAATACAGTTAAAACAGAGTTGACTGAACAGTAACCTCCTTAGAAGTATATTTAACCAAATCTACTTTGTAGTGACTTGGTACATTTCTTGGTTCATGTTAGTTTCTTAAATCCTTTATGGGGGCACCTCTTCTCTCTTCAGCTCAATTCTACCTGGTCACTTGATCTACAGCATCATGGTGATATGCTGCTGGGTCAAAATGGCTTCACTTTACACAAATCACAGGCTGTTAAGGGCTGCAAGGGATTTCTGAAGATCATCTAGTCCAACCTCCCAATCACTTAAAGCAGATCCCACGGGGGTGTCTCTGGGCAGGTTTTAAATGTCTCCAGAGAAGGGGACAGGTAAGGGATCAATGCTGGAACAGTGCTTAAGGAAGCTGGTCCCACTCTGGGACAGGCACACTAGATCTCAGAATGAGGTTGGACCACAGGCTGCTTCCAGGGCACTTTGCTGGAATGTGCCATCCCAGCCCAGGGACACAAGCTGCTGAGCTGTCCCAGCTCTGTTTTAGCTGGCCACTACTTCACCTCTGCAAAAGTAAATAAATATTTCAAGTTTGCTTTCTGTTACCTAGCAAGAAGGATTTTGTATTTCCATGTGCTTCGCTCTATGTAACTTGATAGCCAAAGCAGTAGCAGTTGGGAATTACCTAGAAATGAAAAAAAATGTACAACTCTCTTTGGATTTCCCTACCTAAATGTATTTTGACAGTAGTGATTGAGTTGAAGGTCTTGTGTGTCTTCCCTGAGCACCCTGGTTAGTTTTCCTAGTTCTAGTTTCTCCCTTTGCCTACTAACTGTATTTTCAGATGTCCCTTCCTACAGGGACGAGGTGTTCCTACCCACACCAGTGACCTGTTGGGCTCCTAAGGTTTCATTTCACGTGCTAACACAATGCAAACTGGTTGAATTTATAGAAGAGTGTCCCGGGCTCTTTCTCCAACTGTGTTATTTTGAGAATTTATTCTGTCTGCGAGTGTTTTTCTGCAAAGGCTCTTCCTCACTCCAGGGTGTATTTGGGTCTGGTTTATCTTTGTTTCCCCTCAACACCTAAGTAGTTCCAGTGGTACTTTATCCTCCCAGCAATGTTCCTTGTCAGGAAAGAGGCAGGTTACAAGGCTACTTATCCACATTTTTTATCCCAAGTGTCACAAGCTTTACTTACACACTAATACTTGTCACCCCTGATGAGGTGAGGTTTAGCCATTGGTGTGGTGGCACCAGTTGCCTTTTTTCTTGCAGGCTAGGAAAGGAGTAGAGAGAACACCAAGCTGCTGCTGCCACATCTGGAATGAACGTACCATCTGGTGCCTGCATCACCTTTGTCCTGTTTTGCTGTCAACTACAGAAAAGAGTATTGGAAGCTGTCTTTTATTTCCAAACGTCAGTGCAAGTTGTTTCTTCTCCTTTTGTGGGTCCCTGCATATTGCAAGCTGAGGCACTGTTGTTCGTACACTAGGAAATAAAAAAGCATCTTCCTCAGGTGCTAAAGACAGCTGTAACTCTATAAAAAGAGTTATTTTCCACTATTTTGTACTTTTTAAGCAGCAGTCTAGTGTAGTATTCTCTGTAGGTTGATTGCTCTCAAAGTGCCTATTTTTCTCTAATACTCATCCATTGGTCTGGTACTGAAGTTTTCTCCTCAGTTTCCTGCCTTACTAAAGAAGTCAGCCTTAAGCTTATGTAACTTGAATTCTGGGTTGATTTGGGTTGGGGTTTTCTTTCTTCGAATAGGTTATTTTTCTTTTGTATTTTAGGACTTTTGCTACAGCAAAACTAATCTGATGGTAGCATGCTAAAACCAGATTTAACTCTTGTGTCTTTCTTCAGAAGCCTCGTTGTGCTTTTCTTTACAAAACCAGAGGCCTTTGTAAATTAACCTGTGAGCTGAAGTGGATTCAAATGCTGCATAAAACCCATTCAGGTTAGGAAGAGCAGAAAACACAAGTTTGAACAAATATTTAATGTTTGAAGGATTCTAGAGAGACCAGGAGAGTTAAACAAAATGCAAAACTGGATTTTGTTAACTCAAAACAAAATTGTTGCCTGTTATGGGGAGATTTCAAAAATGCCAATGCCATAGAAGTCTGGGGAATAATACTAAGGGTCTGAACCATGATGGGGAGGGATCCTTACAGATTTTGGCCTATAATGATTCCCAACTGAGCATATTGTAGTGACTCTGAAGGTCTGATCTTGACCGCACAAGATCGCTGAAGGATCCTATTGATTTGCATTACAACAAGCTCAGGGGGGTAATGGGTGTAACGGGTTGCATGTGATTTCTTCCTTGGAGGAGATCAATGACATTTGAAGGATTTTGGGAAAGAAAAGCACAGATGTGAAGAGTATCATTGAAGGAAAATAAGGTAGAAGTACAAAAGATGTTTTCAGTAAAGGTGATGTAACAAGAATCAGGGATTAACAGAGAAAAAAATACGAATATCCCTTAAGCTTGTAGTTGCATAAGCCCAGGGAATGGTCTGCTACAGAAATTGGGAAGAGGCTCTAGCACTCGTGGTCTCCAGGACTAGATCTAACAAGCCATTAGCCTTCAGCTGGCAGGGTAATGGCCTGGAGAAGGGATCAGCTATTTTCCTTAACATCTGCAGTTTCTAGTGCCTTGTTAGACTTCTTTACGTGTGAAAGTTATAATAAGGCTGCCTGTCTCTTTGATTCTCCTGCAAATTTCTCATTAGAGAGAATAATTGTGTCCCATGAATGAACTTTGCTATTATTTGACAATATGAACCCAACTTATTATGACAGATCTACTTTTGTTTTCATGATATGGAGATGATACTGGGTTTTCTTCTATTTATAATGTCTTTCTCACTTCTCTCATGTAGTTCATCTGCATTTACGTCAAGTGTTTGTTTTTTTCCAAGTGAAATCTGATGCAAGACTTTATTCTTTTTTCCATAATTGAAAATCATGGAATCATTTGAATTGGAAGAGACATTTAAGATTGAGTCCAAACATTAACCCAGCACTGTCACCACTAACTTACGTCCCTCACATCATGTCTCCACAGCTTTTCAACCCCTCTGGGCAGCCTGTTCCAATGTTTAATAACACTTCTAGTGAAGATGTTTTTGCTAATATTCAAAGTAAACTTTCCCTGATGCAACTTGAGGCCATTTCTTTTCATCCTTTTATTTGTTCCTGGGGAGAAGAGACCAAATCGCACCTTGCTCCAACCTCCTCAATTTCAGAGTGTTGTCAAGAGTGAGAGGGTCTCCTCCTGAACCTCCTTAACTCCATTTAAACCACTACAGTTCCCTCAACTGCTCCTCAGAACGCTTGTGCTCAGACCCTTCCTCAGTTTTGTTGCCTTTCTCTGGACGTGCACCAGCACTTCAATGTCCTTCTGGATGTGAGCAGCCCAAAACTGAACCCAAGATTCAAGTCATTGCAGTGTACTGGGGGACAATCACTGCCCAGATCCTGCTGGACACACTAGTGCTCATCATGCTCCAGGTAAAACATCCACCAATTTCTGAATTTATCCCAAACTCCACAAAACAAAGTTTCTTCTCATTCTGTGACCCATCCAAAGCATCTTCCTGCTTTGTGGGCTATTTCCACTACCTGATGACAAGCTTGGCTGCTTTGATTGCTAGTGAATATTTGGTAGGTGTAGGTTCTCCAGTGATTTCTCCTTTAATCTTGGGCTAAGCCTATAGCCAGTGGGCAAAACTCCTTGCAAATCATCTTCCCCTGGCTTGCCCACACCGCCTGCGCTCACAGATGCCCACGGTGGAGTGGTGCAGTAGGATAAGAACCTGTAGAATAAGAATTATGGGGTGAACTAAAATACCTCCTTGCTATCTGTTAAGCTTCTCCCTCCTGGATTCATGTATGGTTGAACACCATGGTGTATATGGACAGTAATAGGTTAGAAAGGGAGCACATGAGGCTTTTTGGGTGTGAGGAGAAACCAAAGGCTGCCTGAAGCCAAAGCATTTCTTTTTTTTCATTTTTAAACATCTCCTCTTTGGTTGTGTGTTTTGGTGTTGCCCACACTGGTGCTGGAGAGCATCTTTGCAGTCTGCAAAGGGCAGCCGACTGTGCTTGTTTTGATTTTTCTGTTACAAGCACCGATGCTGTGGTTTACTTTCAGGCCACAAAATGCTCCTGTTTTCTTCTTTCCTGACCCTGCAGTGATTGCACCAGGACCCCAGGGAAGGGGTCATGTCCTTCTCTTTGGAAAAAAATACAGTGGTGATGAGCCAGGAATATTTTTTGAACACAGCAGAAGTGGAGGCTTGGGGTGATCTTCTCTCCTTTCCTTTTTCTTTATTCTGAGGAGTTTCTGGGTGGTTGTGCTGAACAATCCAGAGGAAAACAGCAGCATTCCTGCAGGGGCTTGCAAGAATTTATACCGAGTTTTGCTGACACCTCTTTTCATATCGGAGAGATGGCAGAAACACACTGACATATCTTGTCTGTCTGCTTGGGAATAGGAGATTTCATTTCCATAAGCATCCAGTCCTACAGTGAGTTTAATAAGTTGGATTTCTCGTTTCTGCTCGTCTGCACTTCTCCCTTCCCCTGGAGCTGATGCAGGAAAGGTCTTGAAAGAGAAGATTTTTGGGGGAGGAAGGAGATTGGATTTGTGTCGCACAAGAAAAATGGAAAAGTCTCACAAAAATTGATGGTTAGGTGTGATGTCTGGTAATTTTAGTCTAGAAGTGTTTTGTTCTGGGCTCTCCAAATCCTGGGGGATACTGTTGTTTTTTATTCTCTGCTATCTAAATAACTACATCACTTATATAACAAAGGGGTTGACTCTCTGGTGGTAGTTCTGGCCTTTGTCACTTGCCTCCTCCTGCCACAAGGTAAATTCTGTTCACGCTTTATAAAATGCTCAGTGTTGTAAACATTTTACTTGAGATTTGCATTTTTACGAATTGGAAAGGATGCTGGGGAAGAAAGTGGTGACTTTTCTAGAGTTCAGGGTAAAATACATCGTTAATATACACAAACATATATGTAATCACAGAGTCACAGAACATTAGGGATTGGAAGATCATCTAATCCAATCCCCCCACAAATATAAAAGAAGTTTATATTTCCAGTGCAATACTGACAGAAGATAAATTAATCAAAGTGAAAAAAATAGATGGAGTCTACTACATTGCTGTAATTTGGTGCTTCACTATGTAAACATAGTTCATATGGATTTATTTAGCAGTTTTGTGGATTTTTCCCCCAAGATATTTTGCATCTATGTACTTAGAGAAATGTACATGTGTATTTACATGATGTATATTTACTGACATGAATGTCTTCAGAGCAACTAGGAGTTGCTCACCTTTATGCATTGTGGAAAATGGGTGTGAACTTACTCATTGCTGGTTTATCTTCTCCCTTTGCTTTTATCCAGATATTTTAATTCAGAACTCATATTTGAGCTGTAAAAAAGGTTCATGAAATAACTGATTTACTGCATGGCTTGTCACTTCTAATTTCATAACAGCAGTAAGATAAATAAATCAATAAAATAATAAAATCTTTACAGCACCAGGGGCAGGCAGCTTTCCTGATAACCACTTTCATATAAGATTATGGCTTAAAAAAAAAGTACTGGGTTTTGTAATTCACTGCAGTTGAACACTTAAAGTTTGCATTAGAGCAGCACTTCACAGGCTATAGATGAGGCTCTTTCAAGTTCTGTTGTAAATCTGACTTAACAAGGCTTTAATGCTCAGGAGGCTACTAAAAATCACTCTAGGATTGAATATGTGGCTCAGGCTTTTTGTCACCTTAAATGGAGTTTTTTTCACCAAAAATTCATTGGTTTTGAATTTTGGAATAAAACATAAAGCTTATGCTTGTGTGGGTAGAAGGAAGGGTGTTTCCATGCATGTGTTCCAGGGCATTTGATTGCTGGCAAGCAAAGAAGAAAGAGCTAGCGTAGCTGGTGGCTCTGCCCACCACCCAGATGTCACATGCAGGCCCGAGGGAGCTGGGCAGCCATGAAACCTACAGGCAGCACATCGTTCTGGGACGGCAGCATGTAGTCCAAGATAAGCTGAGACATCTGGGCTCCCCTTGCCCAGGTACACAAGAAGAGACCTGCCAGGAGAAGGAGGAGGGAATTAGAGCAGATGAAGAGCAGCTCCTAGGGACAGCATGACCTGTGGCCTTGGTCTGTGGCAAGGCGTCCAACTGCCATCTCTTCCTGTCTCTTGTCTGTGAGGAATTATTGGGGAGAGGAGAAGTTTCCCTAAGAAGCAAGTCAAGGATAGGAGCTTCAGGTCAGCACCCCAGAGCTTCTAGAGCAAGGTGATTACGGTTTGGTGGTTTGAATGGTCTGTTGGCCTCTATTTGTGCTTTGAATCCACATTGTGCTAAAGTCATGGTCTGTCAGGCAGGACAGGCGTTGAGGTGCTGATGTGCCCAGTGTTGGGATCCTCTTGTAATGACGATACGTGGCTGGACCATTTCTGGGTCCACGTTAGAAGTATTAGTCATAGGAGCTTTTGTTTTAGGAAAGTTAAAACAAGGTGCCTTCAGCTTTGGAGTTAGGAAGACTGAAGAGAAGGGTTTCTCGAGTATCATATGAAAAAACCCACATGCTTGTTTAAACCCTCTGCACTTTCCACATTTTCATTTCCAAGGGCAGCAGCTGTGCTTTATGCACTCTCTGTTCATAGTGATGGTTTAGTTAAGGGGTGGAAATGCAGACGAGTTTGAACACAGGGCAGTTGTTTGCTTAAGTTTTTTATGTGCGCTGGTATCAGCAGTGAACTGGCAGCACAGCAAGTTCTGTGATAAGAGCGAAGGTCTGAGAAGCAGATCCTCCCTGTGCTCCAACTTGAGATCTGGCTATCTCCTTCTCTGAATGAGATCGAATGTCATCAGGGGGGTTGTACAGTGAGAAAACATCTGAGCAATTTTTCTTGAGATTTGAATTTGAAGGGAAAGGAGGGGAATCTAAAACTTGAGTGCATCACCATCATAATGCTGAGTGCCTACCTGTGGGTACCGTCTCTGCTTGTCTTGTGGAGGTCACCAAATAAAGATAAGCTTTAGGCACATATGTTTTCAATGACATAACCCCTTGGGGATGGCTTTGTGTGTTTGTCTAGTACGAGATCAGAAAACAGCAGTAGTCTTACTAAGCCCTTTGCCACTTGTTTGTTGAGGGTGTAGAAGCAGAGCAGCAAGCATTGCTTTCGCATTGTGTAGAAAGTGAGTTCTTCCCAGGAGATCTGCTTATTTTTACTTTGGAACAAGCACCTGTGTGTTTAACTAGAGAATGTGTGTTCACCCAGTTGTACCGTTTAATCCAGCGTGGGGTGACTCAGTGTGTGTTCATTGCTGTCCTCCCACAGCACCTGCGACAGGACGTTTTATTGTCCAAAGACAATGCTAAGAGTGGTATCGTTAAGCCAGTGCTGTCGTTTCACCAGATGGGGTGTTCTGTTCTCAGAGCTGCCAAGTGACTAAGGGGTTTGCCATTGTCAGATGGAAGAACGAGAGCTGACCTGCTCTCCACTTCACCTGGGCTGGGGTTGTCCTGCCTCTCCCGCTGCTCCTGCTTTCCGGGAACTGCACCAGGACTCTGTGAGCGCCTTTACAGAGAGAGCCGGTGCATCAGCGTTTGGCTGGGCTGAGAGCTGTAACACAGACCTTCCCCAGGGAGATCCTACGCTAAGCTGTTTTCATCTGCCAGGTGAGCTCTCCACCAGCATCCAGGGCAGCTGCAGTTTGCAGGAGAAATCAGTAGGGGTTTAGTGCTGGAGTGTGTCCAGAGACAGGCTATGAGGATCATGAAGGGTCTGGAGCATGTTGCAGCTGAGGGAACTGAGGATGAGGTGATGATACCTTACCGCTCTCTACTGCTATCTGAAAAGTTGGTGCAAGGGTGGAGACACTCTTGTCCCTGGTGGCAAGTAACCAGGCTAGATGAAATGGCTGAAGTTGTGTTCGTTGAAAGGGTTATCAAGCATTGGAACAGGCTGCCCAGGGCAGTGGCAGAGTCCCAATCCCTGCAGGGATTTAAACAATGGGTGGATCTGGTGCTGACGGACATGAGTTAGTGGTGGTCTGGCAGTGCTGGGTTGCAGGTTGGAACTGATCTTTAAAAGGCCTCTTTCAACCAAAGATACTCTATGATTCAGTGATTTAATGCATTGTGGAGGCTGTAGCATTCCATAAGCTTACAGAACAGTGGTTCACAAGTGAAGCATATTAAATTAATTGTGCTTTTCTGTACCATGAGCTTTGGTGGAGGGGTTGTGGGGTTACTGGTGGAGTCTTTGTAATGGAGTCTTAGCTTATACATGCAAATAAATTGTTAGTTAGAAATGAATAAACGTTTTATCAGCGCTCTTAAATCTTAGTCTTGAGTCCAGACCCCAAGATCTCTCACCAAACATCTTTTGGATGTGCAGCCACTGAGCAGGTGCTGCTGCTTTACTGAGTCCCATGTCCCAGGAGCTGTGTGGCAAAGTACCAGAGGGTTGACCCTTGATTAACTTAACTTCATTAGGTTGTGCCTGTCTGAGATGGATGTTTGGAAAATGTGATTTGTGTTTGATCGGGTTACTGGAGGAAAAGAGCTCATTTAAGGAAAATAACACGGGGGAAGGGAGTTGCATGTTTCACAGTCTTGAGATTCCAAACATCCTTGCTGTGAAAAATGGGAGTTGATTTAATTAGTTAGTTTCTGTGTGGGTTTGCTGAGTTGCTTTAGTTTGATCTCTCTGTTTCTTATAATGCTATTATTTGTTTCCACTCCACAGAAGAAATGGGTTTGGTGATCTCTGTTGCTAGATGTCTGCTAAGAATACTGCATCAGAGCTGTATCACTGCCACAAACGTGGAGCTTAAGGACACGGTTTAGCAATGGACTTGGTACAGTTGGATTACTGTTTGGACTCGATGATCTTCAAGGTCTTGTCCAATCTGAACAATTCTGTGATTTTGTTGGATCAAGTTGCTCAGGGCCATGCACAAAACTGTTTTGGCCTCCAAAGACTGAGATCCCACAGACCCTCTAGGCGCTTGTTGCAGTGTTTGACATCCTTCATAATAAAAAGACACTTTAACCTGTATATAGGCAAAATTTCCCAGCTCTGTCTAATGCCTCCCCTCCTTGTCTGGGCACCTTTGAAGAGAGTCTGTTGCAGGGTTTTTTCTGTGCTACATCCCCAATATATTTCAGAGACTGGTTCCCTTTTTCAGCTCAGTTTGCCTCAGGCCCTTGCTTTCTTGTCTCCAAAAAAGTGAAGTTTTCAGATAGTTGTATAGACTGTGCTATTACGAGATTCTACGTACAGTAATAGAAGAGAAGAAGTCAATTATTCCTTAGCTCAAGTGTTTCTGTTGGTTTCCATTTTACAACTGTCCCCATCCAGCAACCCTTGATCTTGACTTTTTTTTTCTTGAAGAACTTGAAATACATTGTCTATCACAACATTAAAGATTCTACAGTCAAAACCCCCTCAAGGTGGATGCTACTTCTGATCCAGAATCCAGGTGCAAATCGTATTCTCCTGGTGACTGAAATGGAAAAATGATGCTTAACTAGTGTCTTCTGCTGCTTCCATATGTATTTAATTTTAATTAGGTAGCCCCTGGTATTTCAAGAACCTTTATACTGGTAGTGCACGCTCTCGCAGCAAGTTTCAGAGGGCAAAACACAGTTGGAGATTGGTTCAGTGTCCAGTTTCAACCTCTGCAAAGGCCCTTTGCTTTCCTCAGCGGTGCTAAATGTGATGCAGATATCCACTGTGTTCTAGCCACGAGAGGAAAAAAAGGAAACTTTTGAGGTAGCCTGTCTGAATCTTAACAGATTCCAAGTTACAGGTACTGCCTGAAAGAAGGCATCACTTTGTAAAGATGCTAAGAAACATGATCAAGCTATTGTAAGCACCCAGGTTAATAAACTTTGACATCTGATGAATTCTTGGCTCACTTTTTAAGATATCCATTATCTCCCAGATGAAAATTCACCTGCAGTTGTTCTGTCTGTATGTTCTAAAAGCATTGTGGTTTTTCAGAGCACGTAATACAAAACAGTAGGTTTCAACCTTTCTATTTTTAAATGTGCTGACCATTAAATGTCATCTGAAGAGGGTGTGAATTCTCTGCGGATAATTTAGACTTTGGACAAGACGTTTTCTTCTTATAGGTACTTTTGAGAATTCCTTTGGAACAATCCAGGGATCCATCAAAGACCTCTTGACTGTAGGTTAAAACAAATAGTATGTCAGGTGACTGACAGCTTGATTTTATGTTTTTACTTCTCACCGACTGAAGAAATTGGTTCTGTCTACCTAAAACAGAGTAATACCAACACAGTATTGATCCATCTTTGCAGAGCCATTGCTTGTGGCATGATGTTCTGTTTGGAACTTGACATAACGTGCATCTTTTTACAAGGTGCATGAATAAGATATGACCAAGATAGAGTTGGTGACCTAGTTAGGATCTCTTCTGCAGGATCTCTTCTCCTTGGTTGAACTGAGGATACAACTCACGTAGAGTGGGAGGATGTCTTTGCATGTGACAAACTTTAGTTTGATTTCTTTTAATGAAAAGAGTGCTTATGAGTATGTGTCCTTTTGATTTTGCACTGAAGTTAAAACAGCCAGACATCAGAAAAATTTGTGTGCAGTGAAATTTAATTGAGGTGTTTGAGGGGGTTTATTTTAGAGAGGAAGCAAGAATCTCTTTTGATACTAGGAGCATGAATGTTACTGAGTCCTATTTTCAGCTCCTCCTCTTCACCAAGAGATGTTAGTTACAGATGTTCATGACCTGCTGCCAAGGGTAATGGGCAAAGGTTATCTGGAGGAATGGACTGTAGTCCTTACATCCTGCATGGTGCCACCTCTACTTTCTCAAAAGCTAGCCTTTGACTTTGCACATTCCAGATTCAAATTGCTATGCTTGGTCTTCAGAGACACCAAGCACCAGCTTCTTCAGGATCACATTTTGACTTGTAGATGCCAAGTACCTCTGGACTATAAGCACATGGTCTTACAATTTCAGCTTAATTAATAATTTCCATGAGAAATACAGCCCTGACTATTTCAGTAGCTTTATTCATCTTTTGGTAAAAATTATGGAAAAATAAGCCTGTCTATAAAAATGTTTTGATATCTATCATATATGGTAACTGCTGGGAAAGTTAATGTCCTTCAGATGGGCTTCAATTAAAGTGCTTCAACTTGTTATCCATTTCAAAAAACATTCTCCTTTTATGGTAGATTGAGCAAAGCTGAATACAATTAGATGTGCTGAAACATCTGTTCAACCTTGACTTTCAGAATGAGAGGTTACCTGCAATTTTTTGTTAATTATAATTATTGCAAGACCTTTTTTTTTTCCCCACAAGTGGAGAACTGGAAGATTCTGTTCTGCAAAACAGCAGGTATCTAGTGTTGTCTCATTTTGTTGAGTGAAGTTAAAAAGTGGCACACTAGGTGCAAGTATTTCACATAGACCATCAAACCCTTAAGTCACCTCTTGCTGGCGGTACCCAAGTCAGCAAAGTTTCCCCATGCAAGTAAAAGTCAGATACAGCTTGAATTTCATTCTCTTAAAAATTTCCATGTCACTTTTGTGGCTGTGTCTTGGTTTGGGGGCGGGGGGGGTTGTGTGTTTGCCTCTAGCATGGTAATTTTTTACAAAAAGTTGGGAAGATGAATCTTTTGATGAAGGAAATTTCCAGTTTTGGTTTCCCATCACAGGGAAACATGGTTTAAGTAAGCTGCTATGTATCATGTGTCCTGTGGTTCCAGACACCTGCTTTACTACATGGTCTTCGTGCTCGTCAGTGGAGCATGGGCTGTGGCTTGGAGCTCCCTCTCCACTTATTTGTGGGTTGGCCAGCTGGGGCACACATTCCTCTCCATATGCCTGCACGTGTGGTATCCCCTGTAAGATCTGTTGTCAAGCAGATAGTTCAAACAAAGTTGTATGTGTGGTTTTCACTTGTCCTGTAGCGGTACTCCTACAGTTTTAATGTTGGGGTCAAGGCTTCATGGAATCACAGATGCACTGTGGTTGGAAAAGACCCTTGGGATCATAGAGTCCAACCATCTACCTTACAAGTTCACCCCTAAACCGCATCCCTCAACACCTCATCCAGAATCTTCCATCTCCTTTTGCTCAGCAAATGATAAAATGGTAGAAACATTTAGAGTTTTATCTAGCTACAAATTTAAGAAAGCCAGATCTCCTTGCAGTGGCTGTTATAGTTTTTCACTTGACCTTGATTTCACCAGTGGCTGAGAGAGGCTGTTGAAATGAGGATAATGAGCGATTGCAGTGTGCCAGCTGTCTGGCCATTGTGGAGTGTTTCTCTGGGCAGTCCAGAAGGAGTTTTAGGAGAGAAATTTGAATGAGGCTGTGAGATTTTATAGAGGAAAAAAAAGCTATAGAGAAATTGCCCTTCAAAGGAGAACGTGGTAGTTCACACTCATGTAATGGTTCATTTGAAGTTTTTCATAGTTGGAAGCTAGTCCAGGATTTCTTAGTGTGGAGTAGGTGATTGCTGTTTAGGTATCGGAGATTAAATCTTCCAGCTGAAGCTCGGGAGGGTAGCTGCCTTTTGTATGTGGCTCAGTTCTCATGGCTTTTGAGAAGTCTGACTGCAACTTTCCTTGTGCTGTTTTAGATCTAAGCTGTTTGAAAATTTTAAAATTATTATTATTTCTCTTTTATCTCTTTTATTTTTTTTAAAGAAAATTTGAAAGTGAAAAGCAGTTTCTTTAGTGATTCACAATGAGGCCAGAATTCAGCTCCATCCCATGGATGGCGTCAGCACTGGGCCATATGGGTAGACAGGTAGGGGAGCCAAAAGTTTGTTACAGGGTCTGGCAAGATGCCTTGCAAAAGGGTTGAGGTTTTTCTAAAGACAATAGAATTACAACTGTGAAAGTAATTAGAACTTGAAATATCCATATGACACCTTTTATACTAAAAAAAAAAAAGTATAATTACTTGGGAAAGGAGGATTTGGTGCTTCTAGCTCTCCTGAGAAGTCTTGCTTTTTTTTTTCCCTACTGAAATCTATGGTATATTCTGCATTTCCCCTACCTTTTCTTGCAGTTGCATGTTTATGGTTAAAAGCATTCACTGATAAAGTGCTGCTGGAGATGTCTTACCAGAACCTGTTCATCCAGTGCAATTAATGAACAGTTCTGCCTTGGGCTGTTCATTGTGCACCTACAAAATCCAGTGCCTGAGGATTTGTTCTCCTGCTGGTAGAAGCACTTAGGCTTTCACAGATGGTGCTTCATGGTTTGTCCCATGTGTAAAGTGAAGAATATTGTGCTGTTTTGTTGAAAAACTTTCATCAAATCATAGAATCGTTATGGCTGAAAAGGACCTCCAGGATCATCAAGTTCAGCGTTTATCCCGAACTACTAAGCCATGGCCTCAAGTGCCACGTCTACTCGGTTTTTAAACACCTCCAGGGATGATGACTCCACCACCTTCCTGGGCAGCATGTTCATAGTGCTTGGTCTGACTCCACACTGGTTTCATCAGCCTTATCCACTAAAGTTTTGTCACTGCCTCTTCCTTTGGCAGATGCTGAATGGGATTGTTGGTGTTTTCTTCTATGTCATTGCTGTCCTGGCTACAGGTCCAAGCTCAGTGAAGTCCGTGTGGGATGTCCCTTCCTAGTGATTTCCCAGTTTAATTTGTACTCCCTCAAGTAACCAGAGACCTGGAGCAGGATGTGTATTGTGGAACCAGAAAATGGATATGTCCCTGTGCAACTGGATCTAGATGATCCTGCTGTGGTGGGAGGATTGGACTAGATGATCTTTCAAGGTCCCTTCCAATCCCTAATGTTGTGTGGTTCTGTGAATTACACCAACGCACTGTATGAGAGATACTCCAGCATTGCTACTTGTGCTTTCAGTTACTCTGACCTCTTTCTAGCACTTGGAAGATGCAACAGGCTATACATTTTTTAAATAATATACACTGCCTTTCACTGAAGCAAAACATGGTCCCCTACGTGGTTCACGCTGACAGTCACATCACAAATGCGTTGATCCCTGTTGCTGTTTGAAATAACAATGTAAAATCAGTGTTAGCTATTTTGAGGAAACTTCAGAAATTGTATTACAGTCTTGGCAATGTTTGGAAGAGAGTTTTTCTTACGTGCATCCTCTACCTCATGAATAGCTTTCAAGTCCATTTAAATTGCTAGTATGAGAGTGAAAAATAAATGTGGGGGTAAAATATGTCTGTTAGTGTAAGTTACATATATGAGTGTTCATGGCTCAGTTGAAAAAAGTGTATGTGTGTGGATATGGGAAGGAAACTTTCTGGTGTAAATGCACAGGTGACATAGTTCTTAAAAGCATTGTGTGAAATAAGGGCTTTAGGAAAAGGGGAAAAGACTAATAAAAATATAAAAAAATCATAATTCTTAGTAGCAGTTGAACATTGGAGTTCTTCCATGAGTAACCTCTTCAAATAAGTGTTGTAAATAACTAATTTGTAATAGATGTATAAATATTTAGTAGTAGTTTTTTGTTGCTGCTGTTGTTAGTTTGGAAAATAATATCCTGTATTTCCCAGGAGGGAGCTGAGGGAGGGGTGGGCTTTAGCACACAAACTTTGGCTCCTTGACCTTAATTCTGAATATGGGAGGTTACTTAAAAACAGATTGTTGCTGTACATTCCATAATTTTATGTCAAAATCAATCAGCATCTGTTGAGAAGTAGCACTGACATCTATGCGTTGGTACTTTTCCTCAGTTATTTGCGTAGCAGCCGACACTGGTTCCACATCCTGCTAAAGGTGGATCGTGGAAGTGGAGTGGGGTTGTTTTCTCCATCTGCAGATAACCAAAACGAGATAGTTTATCCAGAACAAGAACTCCAAATGCACCATGTCATGTTCTCATCATCAGTTAAATGAAAATCCCATGCTGAAATTTATCTCATTTTGCAGTAATACCTCATTAGTACATCAGTCCATGGCGTTGGCCGCATCTTGTCTCGCACCTTGGATACTGCGGCATCTGTGAGCCTGTGTTCTGAGGCTTCCCAAATGACTTTTTAATTAGTTATTAGTGCACAGCTTGTGGCTTTTCCAGTGCACAGCCATGTTGTTTCCATCATTTCATCTTTCATGAGGAATTGTTCTGGTTGCTCTTTTGACTGCTTTGAATTTTTTTCCCTCCCTTCTCCTGGCGTGGACCAGCCTTGGTGTCCAGTTTCTATGACCTCCAACATGACAACAGATCCAATGTCTACATGCCTGCCGTGGGGGTTTAGTGCTTTTGTTTTTCATATTTTATTGTCTTCTGTTTTTTTTCAGAATCCCTGGATCATTACATTCCCCTGTTCAGAGCACAGAGAAGAGTTTGGCTTGGTGCTTCCACAGGTACATTTTGGAATTACAATGCACCTATGTTGTGGGGTTTGATAAAAGGAGGGCAATTCCAGAGGGACTTCATTACCATGTCTTCTGCTGTATGTTCTAGCTGTGAATTTCTTGGCCTTTCCTAATTGATTGGAGTGGACATTCGTTAGTTGCAAATACACAGTTCAGTGCTGTTAAAGGCTGAGGCTTTGCTGGCCTCAGTCACACAGTGAGGTGTGTGTCAGCAGGAAATGACCATAACGTTCAAAGTTATTGTTAAAGCCCCTAAACAAAAGGGAGAAATCCAGTGTTAGAAACAGCTGGATGGAGATGACCCAGAAGTGTGCCTAGGTGGCCAAGGAAGTCTAAAGCATCCTCTAGCAGCTCTAGTGTAGCCAGCAGAATCAGGGTGAGGATTGTCCTGTTGGACTGGGCACTGATGAGGCCACGCCTCAAATTTGTGATTCAGCTTTGGGTCCCTCGCTCCTGAAATGACATTGAGGTGCTGGAGCACATCCAGAGAAGGACAATGAAGCTGGGGAAGGGTCTGGAGCACAAGCGCTCTGAGGAGCAGTGGAGGGAACTGGTGGGGGTTAACCTAGAGGAAAGGAAGTTCAGGGGTGATCTCACTTTTGACAGTTCCCTGTCAGAAGGTTGGAGTGAGGTAGAGGTTGATCTCTTTTCCTAAGTAACAAGCAACACGATGAGAGGAAACCTCCTCAGACTGTGCCAGGGAAGGTTTATTGTGATCATGAGGAACAATTTTTGCCCCAAAAGAGTTGTCAAGGTCTCGCCCAGGCTGCCCAGGGCAGTGATGGAGTCACCATCACTGGAAGCATTGAAAAGCTGCGGAGATGTGGTGTGAGGGATGTGGTTTAGTGGTGACCTGGCAGTGTCGGGTTAACAGTTGCACTTGATGAAATTAAAAGTCTTTTCCAACCCAAATGGTTCTGTGAATAATGGAGTGAGTCTCGTATGTCCAATAACTTCATTGTTGCTGAGTACAAGGAAACCAGCTAAAGCTGAAGAAGCAGGAGGGAAGAGAAAATCTATGTGCGACAATTTGTACTAATAGTTGTACAATTCTTAAAAGACTAGTAGGATGTTTCTGGTATTTCACTGGAGTAAAGAAGGAATCAATAGGCAATGTTTGATGCATCATGTACCAATTCAGCAACACTATTCCCTAATACTTAGTTTTAATTCTTCTTAGGAGAAGGCATTTCGTGTTCGTCTGTTTCCAATCTCATATTTTGCTCTCGAAACGTAAATTTGAGTTGCGTGGGGTCTTAAATTAACAATTATCACCCATTTAATGTCAAGATAAAAATGTTAAGTCTGCGAATGCGCATGGCTAATTTAAGGGTAAGAAGATCTGTTCCCAGAATGTAGAAATAATCTCAGAAGCCATTTCTGTCAGCTAACAAAGTCGGGAGCTTGAAACTTCAGATCTGTTGTTGTATGAAATTAAAGGCAGCAAAAACTGTCTTTGTGTGAGCTAAGGACTGACACCAGAAACATTCAAAGCCTCGTAAGGGATCTGTGTTAGTTTCTGTGGTCACACGCTAACCTACCCTAATTTCACAGTTCTTTTTTTAAAACTTTCCTGATGCTGTGCCATGTGGGATTTATTTCTGCCTTCTTATACGGGGAATTCAGTGTTTGGTGTTCGTGCGGATGCTTCAGGAGGTCTGTAGTTCTGCTCATTTCATAAATTCAAAAGCAGCATTTGTTCCTGGCCGTGGTGACACAGCCAGCCCTCCCTCCTTCCTTACTAGCTTTTAGAGACTGTCTTGAAACCAGTCCAGACCAGTGATGAGCTGGTGGTAATGAGCAAGGTTACCTTTACACAGCAGGCATGAGGAAACAGGCAAGATGTGTCCTCACTTGAGACTCAACCCCTTGGTTGCTCCATCCCATTATTTGTCTCATTTAGGAGTCCTGACCATCTGATCACAGATGATGATGTTGAGGCTCAGCTTCTCTAGATTCACCTGCTTGGAAGGTTTGTTGATGCTCATCTCTGAAGAAGTAACTTGCAATGCCAAAAGGAAGAACTGGTTTTCCTCAAGAGTCAACAGCAAACCTGGGCACTGGAAAGGAGGTTGTAGAGAGGTGGGGATTGGTCTCTTCTCACCAGTAACAAGTGAAGTACAAGAGGAAATGGCCTCAAGTTGCACCAGGGAAAGTTTAGGTTAGACTTCAGAAAAAGCATCATCATTTTTTAAGAATAAAATAAATGGGCACTGGTTTATGTCTGTAAAGTTTCCATGCTTAGAAATGGTTAACTCAGGGCAACGATGATGTAGAAATGATTTTTAAATAGCCATGGTGACCTTCCTGCAGCAGTATCTCGTGTTACAGCAAAGGGTGTTGAATACAAAGAATTCTGACAAACAAGACCCCACAGCTAATCAGAGGAGCAGCTTTGCGTTCGCAGTTGTCAGAATTAGGCCACTTTATTGTGCTCCACTGGCTAAACATGATCATTTTTCTAACGGTTTTAGCACACTCAGTTTTTCATTGTTCCAATAAAGGTGGGCTTCTAGGTTCTTAATCTCAGTAAAAGATGTTCATTGGCTATATTTTAATATTTATTTCTGAAGATGAAAGTGGTGTGTCCCTACAGAGTTCATTAGAAAGACTGTTCCGTATGACAAGTAAGCTGTTAGAGAGAAAGAAAGATTTAAATATAAATGATGTGATTTTCGATTTTCTTGCCTGTAAAAATGTGCTAAGTATTAGAAGGAATATTCAATTTATTTGTGCAATATTTGATTTGAATATATTTCCACAACAGACGACAAAGATGCTGTTGCACTTTATCTTGAAGCTTTGAAAAATTAGTGTTTTAAGGAGTTTCTCTTGCTCATTAAATTGCTGCATAAAGGAAAGGAGATTTAAAGTATGATTTTTTTTTTCCATTTATAATAGCTCTTCGTAGTTTCTGGTTTTATACAGCATCAATGGCTGTGTTTGTTTTCTGGACCATATTTGTTTACTTTGGGTCTTTGTGTATTTGAACGTTTCTGCAGGGTTAGTAACTGCAAGGGAAGGTCTAACTGCAGCTGTTTTTTGTTGCGGTTTATTGCTATTTCTCACATAAAATCTGTTTATAGCTATGATACCATGTTCCTTTCATATATATTTCATATTGTAAACAGTTTGAGAGAACTTTTCTGAATAGAATATAAATACAGCAACTAAAGATTTCAGGGCTTTTGGGTCTTATGACAGTCTGATTCATATTTTCCTTCCCACAAAACTGAGTTGGCAGCAGCTGCAGGTCTCCATGTATGTCCATGAGATCAGAGATTGCTGCATGCCTCTGAGAAATGGGAGCTGGGAATCAAATCCCTGGTCTCAAAATGGAGCAATTTCCCTACTTCCTGAGGAAGAACCCGGGTGGCAGAACATTCAGTGGATCTTTATCCATCAGCTGAAATGTCTTACTTGCTAGAAATCACTTTTAATAACCTCATTTCTTCACCAGGTACATGGGCTTCTTTATTCTTGATCCAAAGAAAGCTTGCAAATACTTACTCTTTAAAAGCCAAACCTCTGGAAAGAAGTACTGAGAAGGATCTACATCTATGTAGCTAGGTACTTTGGCACCTGTCTTGGAAGGCTGTTTTCAGCCTCTGGTCCAAGTCAAGTGGAGCAGTTTTTGATGGTTGGACTCAATGATCTTAAATGTGTCATTGAGCCAAAATGGTTCTGTGACTTGGAAGCATTGACACTGGCTTATGAAGGAGCAGGAAAGGTGTTTCCTAAAACATTCTTATGAAACACCAAGTTAAATAGAATCATAGACTCATTAGGGATTGGAAGCACAGAGCTAGAGCCAAAAATGTCACTAAAAGTTATGCTCCTTACTCTTTTAGGCCCTTTCCTGATTTTGTTTAAATGGGAGATTGAAATCATTCCAAAGAGCTCTCCATGCCCTTTGAAAGAAATCAAGAGTTTGAGAACCATCCATAGGGTAGTGTTTACCCAGAAGAGCAGATATTGCAGGGAGGATTGTTACTGCTGGGTAAGAAATATCACAGTGCTGGATTTCAGACCTAGAAAGAAGCAAAGTACTTCCCAAAGGTTTCTCTTTCAGCTCCTGGTGAGCACTAAGCAGAGGTTTCAAAGGCCATATGTCAGTATAGCTGCTAAGTTGCTTTCTTGCTTGGCAGGCATTCATATCTCCCTGGATACTGCAGAAGCTGTTTCCCTCTTATGGCATCATCCTTCTTTAATCCTCATTGTTTCGACCGCACAGTGAAGTACAAAGAGGGTGAAGTGGTGGCAGTGTTTTCGTTGTGGAGACTTAATCTCAAAAGTCTTTGGAATATGATCACAGAATCAGAGACTGTTCACAGTTGAAAGGAACCTTGAAAGATCGTCTAGTTCAACCCCCTGCCTGAGCAGGACCAACTAGAGTAGGTCACACAGTAACACATCCAGGTGGATTTTGAATATCTCCAGAAAAGGGCACTCCACAACCCCTCTGAGCAGCCTGTTTGTGCTCCCTCACCCTCACAGTGAAAAAGATTTTTCTTACGTTTATGTGGAACTTCCTCTGCTCCAGCTTGCACCCATTGCCCCTTCACAGAATCACAGAAAGTTAGGGGTTAGAAGGGACCTTAAAAGATCATCTAGTCCAACTCCCCTGCCAAAGCAGGATCTCCTACAGTAGGTCACACAGGAATGTCTCAAGAGCAGGAGACTCCTCAACCTTTCTGGGCAACTTGTTCCAGCGCTTGTGACACCCTCACAGTGAAAAAGGTCTTTTGTACGTTTATGTGGAAACTCCTCTCTTCCAGCTTGCACCCATTGCCCCTTGTCCTGTCACTGAACATAGGAGAGGGTCCATAAGAGCCTGGGTTCATCCTTGTGACGCTGGCCCTTTATATATTTGTAAGCATTAATGAGGTCACCTCTCATTCTCCTCTTCTCCAGGCTGAAAAGACCCAGCTCCCTCAGCCTTTCATCATAAGGGAGCTCTTCCACAGCCTGCTGGTGCGTTGGCCACTCCTCCTAGCTCTGTGTCATCAGCAAACTTGCTGACAGTGCACTCTGTTCCCTCATCCAGGTTATTGAAGAATATATTGAACAGAACTGGTCCCAGGAGCAACCCTTAAGGGACTCCACTAGATACAGACCTCCAACTAGACTGCGCCATTGACCACAACTCTCCGCCTTCTTTCCTTCAACCAGTTCACAGTCCATCTCGCTGCCCCTTGTCTACATAATTCTGCTGCTCACTGTTAGGTCTCTGTGATTCACATTTTTTTATGACCTTTCAAAAGCTTAAATATCTGCCTGAACAGATGCTGCTCTTCCCTTCCTGTTCTCCGTTTCATGTCCTGGAAGGGGAGCAGAGTTGAAAATCCATGTTTTCATTTGTAATTTTGAGTCACGGTAGGTGGGAAGGGTTATTCCATCTCCTACTGCTTTACCTTGGCATATTGCGTGACACCGAGTCTACACCCATACACTTGTTCATCTGAAATTGGTTCCAGAAATGAAATACCACGGTCATTCTGGGGATGGATTCTCTTACATCAATTCAAGTCCAGTTTGTTTAGGCTTAAACAATAACTTAAGCGTGTGAGGTTTGTAATGACCGTTATGCACCTTGCATCAGGTTGAGATGTACACTTAACGCGTAGACGCATAGCAGGTCGTTCTCGTTATGCGTATATGGGGTTTGCAGGGACCGGCAGCAAAGCAGCACCTTCCTAATGGAATCTGCAGCTCTCAAGTGAACTTCACTTAAAGAGTCATAAGGCTTTGGAACAGGCTGCCCGAGGAGAAACTCATCCCTGCGTGTATGTAAATGTCCTGTGGATTTGGAGCTTAGGGACGTGGTTTAGCGGTGGGGCTGGTACAGCTGAATTAGTGGTTTGACCTGATGATCTTCAAGGTCATTTCCAACCAAAACGATTCAATGTTTCTGTGACTATCAGCTCCTGGCATTTTCCTTCAGCATCTTGTGTTCCTGCGTATATTTTGTTGTGATTTCTGAGTCTTGAGATTGCTTGTTGATTACTTATGGTGGAATTTATGTGATGTTTATGGTGCATCTCGAAGTAGTGGCAGTTATATTTTGTCATCTGGAAAATAAAATCGACACAGGCCTTTAAATATGAGAGAAAACAGAGTGCAGGCTGTCAGCATTTGTTGTGCTGATGCACTGTGCTTCATCCAACCTCCTGTACCGTCCCTTCATCTGGTGTCTCAGAAGGATGAATTTAGATTATGAGTTTCATCGTTGGACGAAGCTGTGTCTTTAATGAATTCAAGACCACAAATCCCACCAGTTTCATCTGGGTCACATTTTCACTGGGTCTTGCTGTTTTGTTGCAACTCGAATGACATTTTAAATGCGGTGTTGTTCGGCGGGTATTCTTAGGTTAAGGCTGGCTGAAACTTGCCCCTGGTGTAAGGCAACACAGAACCAGAGAGGGAAGCACATTGTTTGCTGCCAGCATCATTCTGCCCTTGTTTAGATATTAGAGGAAAAATAATCCAGAGTATTGAGCAATAAAACTTGTATTAATAATAGCACTAGGAAAAAAAATACTTGCCAGAGTAGAGACAGTTCATAAATTTAATCTAAATTACAAAAAACCTGCCTATTTTGAATATATGAAATTGTAGTTTGGAGAGTTTTGTCTATTCCTACTGTCTTGGCTTTAAATCAAGGCCAGACTATTTTATAGATTATTTATTTGTGGTTAATGTCGGTTGTATGGCTGTTGCAGCTCTAGGCTTGTGTTCTGCTAGATCATGCAGGTAGTGCTGCTGTTATTTCAATGTGAAAATCTCACAAACGTATTACGGACCTAAGAGCGATTGTAGGACGAAGCCTTGAAAGAATAAACTCTCCAAATTGCTGCCTCTGTCACAAAGGAGTCCTGAATAAAGCGTCTGGCTGAAAGTACAGCTTAAAAATCCCCAAACACCTCTACCCCATTGTATGTGTTTTGTTCTGCACAGTCACTGGGTGTTAGAGGGACTCAGTAGGAACTTCTAAGAAAACTTTTATAATGTCTGCACAGCATTCAATTGACCTGTGTCTGATCGAGAGCAGTAACAAGTAGTGTCCCTCAGGGGTCTGTCTACTGGGACCTGTACTGTTCAATATTTTTATCAATTATATAGATAATGGGATCAAGTTCACCATCAGCAAGTTTGCAGATGACACCAAGCTCAGTGGTCTGGAAGGACCTGGACAAGCTGGAGAGGTGGGCCCAGGTGAATCTCATGAGGTTCAACAAGACCAAGTTCAGGGTCCTGTACCTGGGTTAGAGCAATCAATCACTGTCAGGCTTGGGGAGGAGGTGACAGAAAGCAGCTGTGAGGAAAAGGACTTCAGGGTGCTAGTTGCTAAGAAGCTGGACATTGTGTCTGCTCATGTCCAGGGGAAGGCAAGGAGAAAGATCAGGAGGCTGGAACACCTTTCCTACCAGGAAAGGCTGAGGGAGCTGGGGATGTTCAGATGGAGAAGAAAAGGCTCTGGGGGCCGTGATAGTGAACTTTCAGTACCTGAAGGGGGCCTACAAGAAGGCTGGAGAGGGACTGTTTACAAAGGTCTGTAGTGATAGGACAAGGGGCAGTGGTTTCACACTAGAGAAAGGTAGATTTAGGTTGGATGTTAGGAAGAAGTTCTTAAGCAGAAGGGTGGTCGAACACTGGAACAGGTTACCTAGGGGAGGTGGTTGAGGCCCCATCCCTGGCAATACTCAAGATGAGGCTTGACAGGGCTCTAGGCAGCCTGATCTAACTGAGGATGTCCCTGCTCACTGCAGTGGGGTTGAGTGCTGCTGCTCAACCTTTGTCATTACCTATGTAATTAATAAGTAGCAAAGCACTCAAGTGTCACTGCTGCCTTTAAGGCACCCATGGACAGCAGAGGGGGTTCCTTCCAACCCAAACCATTCTATGATTCTGTGAATTCCCTGTGCTGGCTCAGGTAGACATTTCTGGCTCTTCACCAGCTCTTAGCTTTTATTTCTAGGCAGTCCTGAAGCTCATTGGTAGTCACAGCGTATTTCCACTGACCTCAGGGCACTCAGCCCCATGTGTGCTTGCAAACAAGCATCCTTGTTCTCTCAGGTGAACATGCATGCACAGTGGGACTTCTTTCCTTCTTCTTTTCTTCTCCATTGAAGTGTTGAAGCCAACCTAGATGGTTAATCTTTTCAGCAGTGCTTGCTGGCATTGACTGGGGCTGTCCCGAGTGAGGAAGTTGTTAAGTGCTGGAGAAAAGCTTCCAAAAGCAGCCTCGAGTTTGACACCTCAGTTCCCACAGCTCCAGTTCATAGTGTGGAGCCACTGGCTGGGAGGAGAATGGGCTTGGCAGCTGTCCTCTGGGGCAGAACCATGATGGCCTTCAATGGCCAAGAAGAAAGTGGAAGGTTGTCTCTTGCTTATTCAAGTGGTATTAACTCAGTTGGGTGACAGTGTTTTGGACAGAGAATGGGCATTTTTGGTTGTATGGGGGCTTTTCTTCCTCCTGCCAAGACTGCTCTCGCGTCGATTGAATGTCTGCATGCCAGTATCAAAAATACACTCCAGTGGGTTATTTTTACAAGCACTTAGCCATCAGACTCTGAACTGGCGACATGGAAGAGCTTGAATTGTGTGTAGAGAAGCGAAATTGCGTGTGCGGATGCGTGTTGGAGTTGCCTTTGGCGCGTTTGGAAATTTGATGCTTAATTTCAGAATAGCACCAATAAATATGTTGATTCAAATAAGGAAAACGAGCTTTTTCTCTCTTTCGGGATGACTTAGTTAAAATTCAGGCAGTCAAACTGCTGAGGACTTAGCACTAGGATTTATAAAACAACATTGAAAGGGAAAGTTAATTAACATTTTCCTATGCTTTCAATTGCACTGAATGCATGTCTGGTTTATCACCCACCTAAATATGTTGGTTTGTGTTTGAAGAATGCTTGTGACAGCGAGCCTTCAGGAGAAAGCTCAGCTTTTTCCTATAATCTCACTTTAGCATTCGTGTATTTTATTTGCTTGCTTTGACCTTGGGGGGATTTAGAGAGAATATTCAGTGTATGTATTGCATGTTAAGGGGAATCAGCACTTGAGGTTGTTTTCTTCCTACTGTTTGTGTATCTGTAGCTAGAGTTAAGATTTTATGGGGTCTTTTTTGGTCTAAGCAGTGGTACTGATGGCACATCCTATATTATTAGTGAGACAGGTATCATGGAAGCAAGGCATCCCTAGGGATCATAGAATCAGAACTGTTTAGGCTGGAAAAAGTCTTTAAGATCGTTGAGTCCAACCATTAACCCAGCTGTACCGAACCCACTGCTAAACCATGTCCCTAAGCTTCAAAGAAGGATGAAGCAGCAGCTGCCTTTGCTTTCTCTCCCAGGAAAACAGCGATAACAGAAATAGGACATTAAAAAAGGGCAGCACAGATTAATGGGGCAGTAATAAAACAAATGAGAGCCATTAGCAAAATCGCTGCTCGAAAAGTAGATTTTGTGATAAGGGCCCTTCAGTGCCTCATGTGGGAAGAATGGTCACAGCACTTGTAAAATCATCAGCAGCGTTGGATTGGTAAACTGTTGTGACAATTCTAAGTGATAGGATCTTAAAATGATGTCAGTGAAAGTAAACTTCATTTGCACTTGGTGCTTGTGAGAAGACTTGAATAATTCATCTGGAATATTGTGTTCAGTTCTGGGCCCTCAGTTCACGAAGGATGTAGAACTGCTGGAGAGAGTTCAGTGCAGAGCCATGAACACCTCCCTCATGAGGAAAGGCTGAGAGAGCTGGGTCTCTTTAGCTTGGAGAAGAGGAGACTGAGGGGGGACCTCATTCAGGTTTATAACTATGTGAAGGATGGGTGTCAGGAGCCAGGCTCTGCTCAGTGTCATCTAGTGATAGGACAAGGGACAATGGGTGTGAGCTGGAGCATAGGAGGTTCCACATCAATATGAGAAGGAACTTCTTCACGGTGAGAGTGACAGAGAACTGGAAGGGGTTGTGGAGTCTCCTTCTCTGGAGACATTTAAACCCCTCCTGGACATGTTCCTGTGTGACTTGGTCTAGGTGATCCTGCTGTGTNCTTGGTCTAGGTGGTCCTGCTGTGTCAGGGGGATTGGACCAGATGATTTTTCAAGGTCCCTTTCAATCCCTAATGTATTGTCATCTGTGGAGACAAAGTCTTCTGTCTCAAACTCACTCAGAATGTTATTGCATTCTCTCAAAATCTTTCATCAAAACACCAAAGATTTTTTGGGGGAACAGTTTTGCTGTTGATGAAAGTTGTGCACTGCCCTTAAGATGCTGCACAGAATCATTTGTGTTGGAAAAGACCTTTAAGATCACAGCTCTGTTTGCTGTCCGGTTTTCAGACTGGACAGTTTTTCTGAAGCATCTAACAGAAGAGGAAATCCCATTTCATTTCTTAGATTTGCAGAGCACGTTGCCTGTAAGGAGCAGAATGTTTAGGGATAAAATATGTACACCAACCCACTAATCAAAGCCAAGGATATTAGTCTGAAAACGTGCTCTCATTGATTTTCAGGAGATGGCTGGGTTTAAGTGGCAGAATTGACATACTTTGCTGCACTTTGTTCCTCCAGAAGCAGGCGTTTGTATCGTGGTGGGGGCTCATTTTTGGGTTTTGATTTTTTTAGTGTTTTTTTTTTTTCCAGTGTAATTTGGTTAAACGCAAGCTCTGACTGAAAACAATCAACACATTTCTTGTAAGATGCTCGGGACAAGATGGGGGGACATGGGCTCCCCAAGAGCCACCTCCCCTTGTCGTTGCTAGCAGCCGAGTCCCGTCCAGCAGTGGGAGAGCGGGTCCAGGAGGCGGCTGTTGCTATCGCTCTGATGTCAGGAGCTCTTGCTAACGTGTGGTTGGTTATTCTGTGTTTCAGATTGCTGCCACCGGGAGCCGGAGCACAAAGGGAACGGCGAGACTCCCCGATCTTTCAGTGAGAATAAAGGAGTCAGCGGAGCAGACTAACAGGGACTTGTGTCGGGTGGCCTTGCCCTACAAAGGCTGCCTTTAAAAGAGAAGCACAGCATTATTTAATGAGCTGTGAGATGAGGCACTGCTGCTAACGCTCAGATCCCCAGGATTCATTGGCTATTCATTGTGCTTAATGTACATGTTTCTGCACCGTGCATTTAGGAGATCCCAGAGAAGAATCCAAAACGGCTGCGGGGGAAAGACCACCAAACATGCCTACAGAAACACTACCGACAGGTAGCATGGTGAAGCCCGTCAGCCCTGCCGTGACTTTCACATCCGCCGTTCCTCTCCGCATCCTGAACAAAGGACCCGAATATTTTCGCAGACAGGCGGAGCCTAATCCTAAAAGACTGAGTGCGGTGGAGAGGCTGGAAGCCGACAAGGCAAAATATGTCAAGAGCCAGGAGGTCATAAACGCCAAGCAGGAGCCTGTGAAACCAGCAGTGCTGGCGAAGCCGCCGGTCTGCCCTGCAGCCAAGCGAGCACTGGGGAGCCCCACCTTGAAAGTCTTCAGCAACAATGCAAAGACCGAGAGCGGAGTCCAGAGAGAAAATCTGAAACTTGAGATTTTGAAGAACATTATCAACAGCTCCGAAGGCTCCAGCTCAGGTTCAGGCCATAAGCACGGTCCCCGAAACTGGCCACCCCACAGAGCCGATTCAACAGAGCTGAACCGACACTCGTTTGCTGAATCTTTGAAGGTTTACCCCACGCAGGGCCGCAGCAGCCCGCAGGAGAGCAGCTCCAATGTTAGCAGAAGGCTCCTAGATCAGTCGGCGGAGACTTTCTTGCATGTCTCGCACAGCTCCTCAGACATTAGGAAAGTCACTAGTGCAAAGCCCTTAAAAGCAATACCCTGCAGTAGTTCAGCCCCTCCTCTGCCTCCAAAGCCTAAGATCGCTGCCATCGCCACCCTGAAATCCCCTGAGATCGAGGCAGTTGAGTCTGGATGCGGAGTTAGTAGAAGACCCTCCCTACAGCGCTCGAAGTCAGACTTAAGTGACAGATACTTTCGTGTGGACGCAGACGTTGAACGGTTCTTTAACTACTGTGGACTGGATCCTGAGGAGCTTGAAAACCTTGGGATGGAGAACTTTGCAAGGGCTAACTCTGATATTATATCCCTCAACTTTCGCAGCGCAAGCATGATTAGCTCAGACTGTGAACAGTCTCAGGACAGCAACAGTGACCTTAGAAACGATGACAGTGCCAATGACCGCGTGCCATACGGCATTTCTGCCATTGAAAGGAATGCCAGGATCATCAAGTGGTTGTACAGCATCAAGCAAGCTAGAGAGTCACAGAAAGTGTCCCACGTGTGAGAGACAAAGCCGCCGGCCGTTAGACAAAGCAACGACTGTATCTCTGTCTGTGAATATTCGGTTGTGAAGGGTTGTGAAGTCTACTTGAAGTCTTGTACACTTCTCAAATCTCTTTGTGTTGCTTGTTGTGCAATGTTTCCAAGTTGCATGCCTGTCAACATGTGAGCTGACCTGGCTTCCACTTGAACAATAACTTAACTACAAAGCCTGGCTGAGCATACACATTATCTGCCAAAAGTTTAAGACAAGAATCTAATTAGGGCTCTGGTATAATCCAAGTGTTTACATGGAAAGGTTATATGACTTCTTTGGTATTTACGTGGTTTCTTGTGAATTTTCTATATGTCACTTTTTGTCTTAATACAGATACTGTCAACCGACGTGACTAGTTTTGAGGGTGAAACAGAATCCCTTTGGGTGGGGAGAAGGAAAGCAGAATCGGCCAAAATAAGAGGTTTAGGCATTCAGCGATAGGCAAAGCAGCCTTCTCTCTGTTCGAAAGTGCATTATTGGCGTGCGTAAAGCTGTTTCTAAAAGGCTTCAGAGAACCTTCTGTTCTTGAATTCCGTGCCGCTGCTAAATCAAACATCCCTACGTGTGTAAGGGACTGTTCAGCAGAGGTTTCCTTTTTCTGGACAAACTCCCTCGGTTCTACAGCAGAAGTAGTCCGGCAAATTTTCTTCACCTCTCGGAAACGGAACCAGTCTCGTGTTTGGGTTGGTGTAAGCATTCGAAGGGCTTCCCTGTTAGAAAAGCTGAGAAGGTTGGAGTCCGCAGGTGAAAATGGCGCAGGTGCAGGATTATTTTGTGGGTTTGGGTTTTTGTTTACTCGGGAGATTCCTGGTCTTAAACTTTTGACAGGAACGATTAGATCCTATAGCTGATATTGAATGCCTTTATTAGTCAGACACCTCATGGCTACAAACTCCATGCTGTCTTTTGATTTTTTTCCTAGACCTGTTTGAAGAATCCCTCAACAGAAATGGAAACACACAGCCATATCAATATAACGCCTCCTATTCTGAAGTAAATACACTCCGTAGCTGAACTATATCTGAAAAATTGTGATTATGTTGTCTTGCATATGTTATATCCAAGGCTGTGAAAGTCTGTTACAGCTCTAGAAAATGTAGAAACACGACAGTGTGTAGCTTTTCTTTCCTTCTATTTTTTTAATCTCCTTATGATGGTTAGTGCTGCGGGTCAACCTGTTCCAAACCTTTCAACAATCTGTGTCTTTCCAGTGGTTTAATTAACTGTTGTTTCAGCTGGCAGTGGTGGGGTTGGTAGCGGAGAAGTTGAAAGTCCAGTGGTCTGCTTCATCTACTGTTGTATACATGCTTCAGAGTACAATTGCAGCACTACCTTACGCTTCATCAGCTAATAGGAAACTTTTTTAATTGTGTAAATGCTGTAAGACTTTGTATATACTTCAGTTGTTATCAAATCTTTAAAAGGAAGAGTGTTATGCTAATAAATAGCTCCTGGTGCAGGTATGGTAGGTTTTTTTTGTTCTCTCTTTTTTTTCACCCTTTCCATTCTTAAAACTTCATCGGGGACTCGATCGCAGTGTGCTTTAGTGCTGTAGAAGGTCTTGGTTAAATAATAGTTCCAGTAAGAAGTTTCTTTTACTAAAGTGCTTTCCAGAGTATAATTTTTTATAAAGTAACTCTAGCAGCATGATCTGTCTGAAGAACTAGAAGAGCTTTTTCAAGACGCCTAAAATAGCTTGCTTCTTCCTTACCTATCAATGTTACTGTTCCTGTTTATAGCATCTGTTCATAATGAATCACCACAGTCTTCTGAATTACTCTCAGTAGTGTTTATTTATATATTTGAATATTAAAAGATGTTTTCCAAAGTTGGGTTCTATCTTTTCTCTTAAGCAGCTCTTGCAGCCTGGTTTTTTCCCCATGAGCCACAGAGCCACACGGTCATTGCTCACCTACAGAATTATCCTACAGCAAGGTTTTATATAATTGTTTTCCAAATGATTGTTGGAGGGGGTAACTCACGTGTTGAGTTTCAAGAGGCTTCTGTGATTTTTTTCATTTAAAACCCGCCTGGGTGTGTTCCTGTGTGACTTGGTCTAGGTGATCCTGCTGTGGCAGGGGGATTGGACTGGATGATCTTTCGAGGTCCCTTCCAATCCCTAATGTTCTGTGATTTTTTACAGTTGTCTTCACAACCTAAGACTATTTTGGTCAAAAAGAAATCAATGAGGAGCTGTGGGTTTTGACTGGAGGCACATTTATGACATTTTGAGCTTCATGGGTTTCAGCTGGCATTGACATCACTGGCTTCTCGAGCATATTTTTCCAATAGTAGGTTCTGCTCAGTTCAGTGACTGTTTTGCCAAGTTAAATAATGCTTAAGGGATTAAAGCCAAGTGTAACACAGCTGTACAGCAGTGAAGTAAAGAAGTAAAAAAACCAACATAAAACTGCACTCACATTGTTCTCAAGTGTTTTAAGAATGATGATAAACATGTGATCTCAAGTGATGTTGGCCAAAACCAGTAATAAAGCAGCCTTTATAACCAGAAAATGGATTAGAGCATATGCTAGTACTTCAAACTCGTTTCCCAAGGTTTATTAGGAAGCTGCAGGCTCTGGAGAAATCAAGTTTCATTTCCTTTTCATGGCATGAGGGGTTTAGGTTTGGGAGCTCTCTGCAAGAGCGTTTCCTCACTACACGTCTTCAGCAGCACCTTTGACACAGCTGAGGCATTTGAGTTAAACCTCACCAGACCAAGACCTTCACAGTCAACTCAACTGGCAGGTCTGGTGAGGCTGCAGTAAGAGAAATCAAGTGTTCAGTGTGCACATGGCTTTGAACAAGTGGGTAACAGTTGACTTCACTTGTCACTTGACTCCAGATTTATGTATTTATAGCTTTGCTATTACCCCTGTGTTTTCATAAAACCCAGATCATTGGTGTGTGGCATGGGTTTGTGTTTCCAAATAGCAGTAACCGTTTTGCCTTCACAGGCTGGTAATCCCGTCATGTCAAGAGGGTCTGTTGTTTGTCTCTGCCACAGGAGATGCCTAAGTGCCAGGGAGCCGTAACCAACTCAAATACCTCATCAGGGACCTGCACTAGTTGTATTCCTGCTGCCTCCAGCAAGCTTTTACTCCATTGCAAAGAAACAACAGCTCTTGCTGCAGCAGGAGCAGCGTCGGAGGGAGATGCAAGTCCATGGCATCCACTGGAAGCAAATACTGAGCCCAGCACTGATGGTCCTGGCCCCAGAGGTGAAGGAAAATGCAGCACATTTTCAGTAATTAGAGTGAATTCACACTCACACAAAAGAAACCAGCGCAGAGGTTTGTGGTGGTTCTGCTGTTTTAGCTGTCAGGGGAAGGAAGAGGGAGATGATGTGACCCAATACACTGAAATCTATGCGCAGCTTTGCAGAGAGAAACCATTTCTCTGAGTGAAAGGGATGGGCAGTGGAGTAAAACTGATCCTCTAATCACTTCATATTGTGTATCAACAATGTCATGAAAGAGAATTTGTGCTCAACAACTGCAAGTGCTGAAATTTCCTTTTTTACGGATTCATTTTCTGCGAGGGGGAGCGTCTGCACCATCCCGGTGACCGAGGGCTTTTGAAGGGTAAACACTGATGATGCTTTTGGCAGCAATTCAGGAATCAAAAGGCACACTCAGACAATGGAGCCAATCGGTATTGCTGACTTATCTCTTTTTACAGCAGCTTATCCATCCGTGGAGGCCATACACGTTTGATTCCAGTCATTCAGTGGAAAACAAAGTGCTTAATGGAGCTCTGCAGTACAGAGCTGAATAATTTCAGCTGGCGGAAGGACGGGAAAGGAGCTAAACCTTAAAAGCAGCCTCCCCTCCCCACTACCTATTGATTAGGAGATAATGTTTAGTACATTATATTCCGAGTTCACTTATGCCTAAGATTCTTTTTATTATGTGGAGCCATAAACCGATAAATCTGGGAGGTGCCATTTTCCAAGGGTATGAAACTCATGTTTTATGTGATTAATGGTGCCACATCAGTAGCTGAGGACGTTGGGCTTAGAATACAAGAGCATCTGGAGCTTTGTTCCCATGAACAGGGAATGTCCAATGCCTGTTTTGGCAGTGAATGTAAATGCAGATATAGCGTGTGAGGTCCCTTTGTGCTCTACAGGAGGATAAATGCTCAAGGTGTTTTGTCCTGAATCATAATATAACTCTACATTAAAATTCAAACTTGGACATTCCCTGATTTTCTGAATTCATCTGACGTTCCTTGCTGTCAGCAGAAAGGCTCCAGTAGTCTGCCCTGTGCAATGCATTACCCACAGCCCAACAGGGAAGGCCTCTGAAATATTCTGCTCAGTGTGAGGACTTTCATCTCTCGGTGGTGGCATCTCTTTAGTGAGCCTCTAAATAAGCAAAGTTCAGTCAGACATATTAACCCATAAAGGCCAGGCCTTTATCTCCTGGAAGCCCAAGGGAGGATCAGTAGCTGTGCCCTGGCGTTCATTACAGTTAGGAAAATGCTGCTAAAACACTTGGATGTTGTCCATTTGGGGCGTATTTTATACCTGGTCACGTGAGGCTGCCCGTCATAATCACTCTGGTGAGTGCTTGTAATATTTTTTTAATTATTTTTGATGGTAAGCAATCATTTATATAACAAAAGTTAAACTCACGTGTCATTCTTCTGAATGTGTTTACGTAGTGGTCGTACGACTAGTAAGAGAGTAGATCTGTGCTGTTACTGCTTCCTGCTTTGGGGACTGCATGTCTTCTCCACCTTCTTGGCATCTTGCCTTTCCTGAGTTTTTCCAGCCTCCTTTCTGCTTGTCCTATCCTCGATTTCTCTGGTTTCTTCCACTGTCTCTTCTCTGCAACGTATGACCCAAGTAATTTTCTCCTCCTTTTGCCTCCTTTCTTAAACAGTCTCATCCCTTAGTTAATCCCCAAGCAACTTTCCCACAACTCACTGTCCCGACCAGATCTCTTTAACAGGTTCTTTGGTAATTTCCATGTCATTTGCAGGCGAAGCGAAACAGCAAGAGGTGGTTCTGCAGGAAAAAGTAGAGATTGAAAACACTCAGGGAAGAACAGGATACCAAACATATCTCCAAATATCAACCTTGTGATCCAAAATCCCTTCCATGTGCTTCTCCACTGCTCTTGCCCAACGCAGTCTTGCTGCTTCTTTGGCTCCATATAAGATGTTGGCTTGAGGACTGTGATGTGCAAAGGTGCTGCAGAGATTGATGTGGAGGTGGGTGGTTAGTTCTGCTTTTTAAGAAATGAAGTTTTAAAAGATGTTTCAGTGAATAAAAGACCTGCTATTAAAGTGTATTCATGTTTTATGAAGTCACAGCATTTAGAAAGCCAATGACAGTGATTTGGAGTGGGTTAAGTAGGTAGCTAAAAGGGACTTGGTCTAGATGATCCTGCTCTGGAAGGGGCACTGGACTAGATGATCTTTCGAGGTCCCTTCCGATCCCTAATGTTCTGTGATGAGCTGAGTTTTGCAGGATTGCAGTCTTGCTCTTTATTTAAATAGATTGGGGGACAACAGAGAAGTAAGAGTCATGTACATTAATCATAGAATCATTAGGGATTGGAAGGGACCTCGAAAGATCATCCAGTCCAATCCCCCTGCCACAGCAGGATGTTGCCCTGCAAACAAGATTGGGAAGCACAAGGTCAGTTAATGTGGTTTGCTTCTTCCGTGCTTTGCCTGTCTGGCAGCACATCAGCTTGTATGTGTCTGGCAATAAACTCACAAGCGTAAGGAAACTTGAAAACATGTCTGTGTTTCATCAACATCCCATTGTTAGATTGTCTCCTCTTGGGCAGAGAACACTTTGCCCCGAGGCCCTGTTCTTTGACACCACCAAAGCCAATGTTTTCTATTCTGTGGGAGCTTTCAAAACTGAATTTTGAGGTCTTGGTGTTCTCTGGAGAGGGCTCTTTCCTGAGAAGGGTGGCTTTCATGAGCGCTGCTGCCAGCTGTTGGCTTAGGCCAATCTGGAAGCCCAAGCAGGCATTTACAGCATTTACAATCCCTCCTCTTGTTTCAGTTCTTTACAAGAAAAGTCTGCTTTGTTTTTCATTTCCAAAAAAAACACGACTCGCAGAGCAGAAAATCCCCCGTGTCCGTCTGTAAAATTCTGCACAACCAGACTTGCTTATGGGCTTTGAAAGGAGGGAGAAGCAGCTGAAGCTCTGCTCCCCTGCAGAAGTGAAACTCCTGTTGTTCCTGCCACACAGGCTCTGACTTCACCCGGGAACTGTAAGAACTAGATCCTTCAGTATGCAGCTTGCCTCCCTAGATGGTGGCTATTAGATTTGTAGCACTGTCACCCCAGGTATGAACCCGCGAGAGCGGGAAGCGTGATGCCGCTGTGAAACGCAGTCTCCAGAAATTAATTCCTCCTCAGTCATGTTGGGCTTCTTATTTTTTTTTTAAATAGACTCGTCGATTTTTAGGCCAGATGAGATCACTAACTATTTAGCCTGACTTTCTCCATGATGTCAATTATAACCAGGCATGAATTAATTCTCTGGATTACAGACTGTATTTCAGCTGAGAAATCCCATTTTGTTTGGAACAAAGGCAGCGATGGAGAACCCACAACAGCATTTACTAAATCATTTTAGTTCTTAATAACCCCCTGCTCAGATAATTTCTAATCTCCTTTCCGGGCTGAATTTGTCCAGCTCCACACAGCAGCCCTGAGGTACCGCTGTACACTTCTTTGCAAGGCTGAAGATCTCAGTACTGTGGTTTTGCTTGCAGATAGGGGTACAGAGAATATGGCTGGGTCTGCCCTTAAACTTTTCTGGGGCATACTGAGCAGTCCTCAGATGATGTTTGTTATCCTGCCTACTCCAGGGAGTACTAGTATTGGAGAAGGTCCATTATCCATGAATGATATTTCCTTGTCTTTGTGCAGTCTTTGCGCAAGCTAAAGGGTCTCTTTAGCTTGAAGAAAAGGAGACTGAGGGGTGACCTCATTAATGTTTATAAATATGTGAAGGGTGGGTGTCAGGGGGATGGAGCCAGGCTCTGCTCAGTATCATCTAACGATAGGACAAGGGGCAATGGGTGTGAGCTGGAGCACAGGAGGTTCCACATGAATATTAGAAGGAACTTCTTCATGCTGAGGCTGATGGAACACTGGAACAGGCTGCTCAGGGTGGTTGTGGAGTCTCCTTCTCTGGAGATGTTTGAAACCCATTTGGATATTTTCCTGTGCTGCTTGGTCTGAGTGATTCTGCTGTGGTGGGGGAATTGGACTAGATCTTTCGAGGTCCTTTCCAACCCCTAACATTCTGTGATTCTGTAAAGCAATGTTTGAGATTCACAGGACATGTCTGAAGGAAGTCACCCCTGGAAGCCTTACCACAGCTTGCCATTTGCCAAGCACAGTGCTACCAGAGCTGTCAGCTCACCATCACCTGTCACCTCACCCTAACCCGTTTCAGTCATGTGGATTCACGTTAAGAAACCAAGAATCCACAAGACAACAGTAAAACAGCAGCACCCTGTGTTCAGCGTTAAGGCTAACCTAGATCATGGTGACAGAACGGGGTTGGAGAGCAGCAATGTGAGCAGGTAACCCATAGTCAAGACATGGTGTTGGAACTCAGCCAGAACTTCTCTTTACTTAGTCCATTGAATACCTGTTTCTATTGAACAGTTCTTAGAGGAACCCACATTTTCCTGAGTATTTTCACTTAGTACCCAAGTGCACATTACTCAAGGCCTCCCTCAGCTCTGCGTGACTTTGGGTCAGTTGGTTGTTGGTCTCACCAAACATCACTGTGCTCACACACCTTTCTGGGTTAGGGTCTGCAGCACTCACCAGGCTCTTAGCTGGCTCTGCAGGAGCCCAAATAATTTGACTCCATCTTTGTACTTTGTTCTTTTATCTGTTAAAAACCACTCATAGTTCTTTGAAGTTCTTGACGGTAGGAAGACACTGCAGAGAGGTCTGGACAGGCTGAGTCAATAGGCAGAGGCCAATGGGATGAGGTTAACAGGGCCAAGGGCAGGGTCCTACAGTTTGACCCTAATAACCCCTTTCAGCTACAGACCAGGGGATGAGAAGTTGGAGAGCGGCCTGGCAGAAAGGGACCTGACAGTACTGGTTGACAAGAGGCTGAATAGGAGCCAACAGGGTTCCCAGGTGGCTCAGAAGGCCAGTAGCATCCTGGTTTGTATCAGGACTAGTGTGGCCAGCAGGACTAGGGACATAATTCTTCCCCTGTACTGGTGACGCCTCCCCTTGAGTTCTGGGGGCAGTTCTGGGCCCCTCACTTCAAGAAAGAGATTGAGGGGTGGAGCAGGTCTAGAGGAGCAACAAAGCTGGGGAAGGGGCTGGAAGGAAAGTCTGATGAGGAGAGGCTGAGGGAGCTGGGGGTCTTTAGCCTGGAGGAGAGGAGGCTCAGGGGGGACCTCATCACTCTCTATAACTAGCTGAAGGGAAGTTGTGGTCAGGTTCTTCTCTCAGGCAATTAGTGATAGGATGAGAGGGCAGGGCCTGAAGCTGCCCCAGGGCAGGGTTAGGTTAGGAAGCAGTTCCTCATGGAAACAGTGATCAGACCCTGGAATGGACTGCCCAGGGAGATGGTGGAGTCCCCATCCCTGGAGGTGTTTAAGAAAAGACTGGATGTGGCCCGTAGTGCCTGGTCTAGTTGATGTGGTGATGTTAGGTCCTGGGCTGGGCTGGATGAGCTCAGTGGGCTTTTCCAGCCTCAATGATTCCGCCGAGCGATCGCCATTCTCAAGATCCATTACCTATTACTAAAAACCTAACGTTAGTGATGTAAGTTGGTTCACTTAAACCAACAAGACCCCTTGGGGACCTTGCCTGCTAAGCCAAAGCATAGATGTTACTGGGTACCTTAAGAAAGTGGGTTTAGAGTTGAGGAGAAGACTTGAAAATTCATCTGTCACAGGCACTACTGCAGCTTCGGCATCATCTAATCACAAATTAACCTTTGTTGTCACGTAGAAGGATTCCTAATGAAATACCTGATGACTGCTTTTGTTTTTAGATTTCCTGTGCTTTAATTCAGTAATTGGCTCGTGGCTGTAATTACTAGTCTTTCAGGCAACACGTATTAAAAACAAATTAGGTTGTTCCAAACTGCGGTGCTTTTATGATCGTAGAGATCAATACAGATCACAATTAATTAAGCTCCCTATCACTTAGGTTTTCCACGAGCAGTGTGTTACAGCACTGCAGTTCCAGGCCATATCGTACCCTTCCATCCCCATTTAGTCGTATTACAGCAGAACATGGTTTAAAATACCAGCAGCTGAAGACCGGTCATGGCTGGTGCGA
Organism: Rhinopomastus cyanomelas; assembly: GCA_013400115.1. Lineage (NCBI taxonomy): Eukaryota > Metazoa > Chordata > Aves > Bucerotiformes > Rhinopomastidae > Rhinopomastus > Rhinopomastus cyanomelas. Next base: position 323,848 of record VXBP01004245.1, read on the forward strand.
GTTGGTCGTGTTAGGGAAGTACAGAGCAAAACATACAGAAATGTGAGCAGGACCTTGAAAAGGAGTTTAAAAAGAAAAGGAAGATAAAGCTGTGGGTTTAAGTCTTAGTTTCCTTTCCAGGTCTTATCGGAGTTGTTTCAGGATGTAATTCTGGCTGCACTGTAATGAACAAGTAGCACAACCCAAGTAAGATCCCAAGTATTCCTCGTGGTGTCCAAGCCAAAATGTGAATAAAAAGTAGTCTGGACCTGTTTTCTTTCCTACAAGAACCACCCCCCATAATTCAGTGCTTCCAGTATGGTTTGAGGTGCCACCTCCTCATCCCAAGGTTCCTCTGAAGCCAGGGAAGTCCTGCCACTGGTTTCAGTGGAGCCGGGATTTCTCAGTCAATCTTAAGGGAAAGAAATAACAAGGCAGATGTTGGACCCAGTTAGAAAAAGGCTTTCTGAAAGACTTTATTTTAAATGTTATTCCAGAGCAGCCTACTTGTCCTGGCCAAAGAAAAAGGAAGGAGCAGAGAAAGATCATTAAAAAGAAAAAGGTCCTCCCTGAAATGTTAGCAAAATGTCACATCACCCAGGAACGCTCACACAGAAGAAGATATGTCCTGGCCTGATGCACCAGTTTCATAATCTTGTGACATTTACATTCTAATGATAACTAAACTTTGGGAAACTGCAGAGCAAAGAGCCTGATTTGCTGTGATTTTGCCACCTCCCTGAGGGAGCCACTTGCAGCCTTCAATCCTCACAGGGACTAAGAAGACAGAAAAAAAAGATGGTGGAGTCTGGGAAAGGTGGCTGTTTGGATGATGTGGGCACAGAGAGGAGGCGTTTGCTTAGGGGTGGGCACACAAAAGCCATGTAGAGACACTGCTCCACTTAGGAGGAGAAGAGGCTAAAACCATAAACCTGAACCTCTGTGTCTTTCAGTGCCAGCAGGTCTTGAGGAGTTGGGAGGTGATGGGCTGAGCTTCTCCCTTACTCCTGAGCCATGTCCCTTAGGATGGAGCGAATGGCACAGTTCTGCAGGCAGCTCCCTAGTGCTGCTGTCTGAGCACGGTGGACGGTGCAGTGTCCATGTGCTTTTGCAGGGTGTGCCCTCATGTGTCCTGGTGTGACACGAGGTACAAAAATATTTGTGTTGCTGGCAAGACACCGGCACTAGGCTGCTGCTGCGAGGCAGATCCTCACTGCACAGTGGAGCTGTTGTTCGTGCTCTCCTCAGAAGAAAACGCTTTTCCTTCACAACTTCTTTTTCTTTCAAAATCCCAGCAGAAACTGAGGTTTAAGGGATTAGAGTATTTGCTTTGGGGTGCCAAGAGACTGGCAGCATTTAGAGTAAAGTCTGTGCCCTTGGCCACTGGATCCTGTAGCTCAGTGATGTGTCACAGTTAATGGGCTCCATGCGACTGAGGCTGGTAAAGAAGGGAATAAGCAGTGAACAGAGCACACAACCAAAGATGTTGTTTTAGTTTGGTGATCATTTGCTTCCATCACTATCCTGGACAATGCTGTGGAGTCTCCATCTCTGGACACATTCCAAATCACAGAACATTAGGGATTGGAAGGGACCTTGTGTAGTCCAATCCCCCCATCGCACAAGAACAGATCCTCCTGGATGTGTTTCTACACGATCCTCTCTAGGTGATCCTGCTCTAGCAAGGAGGTTAGACTAAATAGCCTTCATAGATGCCTTCCCACCCTGAATAGCCTGTCATTCTGCGGCAATCCAAGCTAAAAAAGCTTTTAGTTCATTACAGTCTGTCTCCCGGAGACAAGTACCTTCTGCCCCCGAGCCCTTTTCGTCGGCTGTGTCGGACACAATCAAGTAGCTCTTGAGAAGTAAAATCTGTGGCTTTTCAGACACCGATGATGCAGTGGGGGGTGTGTGTGTGTTTTAGTACTTCAGTGATAGTGCTCGGTGGATCCTTCTGCTGCACCTCGTGTGTAGAGAAAGGTCTGCAGTGAGAGAAATGTGGTTTGTGCTGGTGGAATTCTTGCATGAGCTCTCAATACAACAATTCTACCTTTTGAAGCTGAGTCTCTTTAGCCTGAGGAAACAGTGATTGAGGGGTGACCTCATTAATGTTTATAAATACATGAAGGGCCAGTGTCAGGAGGATGGAGCCAGGCTCTTCTCAGTGGCATCTAATGATAGAACAAGAGCCAACAGGTTGTAAGCTGGAACAGCGGAGGTCCCACATCAATATGAGAATGAACTTCTTCACAGTGAGGGTGACAGAGCACTGGAACAGGCTGCCCAGGGGGGTTGTGGAGTCTCCTTCTCTGGAGAAGTTTAAAACCCACCTGGATGTGTTCCTGTGCGACTTGATCTAGGTGATCCTGCTGTGGCAGGGGGATTGGACTGGATGATCTTTCGAGGTCCCTTCCAGTCCCCAATGTTCTGTGATTCTGTGAGTTATAAAATGCTACCTTGCATAAAGGAACATGATTCCCACATCTGTAGCTGATTGTCTTGGAGCCTTTAAGGGTTAGGGGACTGTTCTCATACACGGGGAAATTTCTGTGAAAAGAAACAGAAAGTTTACAGGCTCTTCATTGTTGCTTTGTTAACAGCACTCAGTTAATTAATGGTTTATATTTAATTACTGTAGATGGCGATTCATTTTTTTAAACAGGTTTAAAACCTAAGAGATGTCAGACTGCCAAGGAAATATCCTTCCTTTGTGCACGGAACAGCTTCCGGCTTCTCAGCCTTTTATAATGTAAGTACAGGAAAAAGAACTAAAAATAAGTAGACAAAGGGAGATACCCTGGAACGTTTTGTCTATTCACTAGAGCTGGATAGTCAACATGACAAGAAAAATTAATCTGGGATTTGGAGACACCTTTTTTTTTTTAATCTTGTAGAATGAAGAACGTTCAGGATTTTGCTTTAATTACCTTCTGGTGCAGTTTTTCCTTTGTTGTCTAAAAATCATCAGTGAGGCTTCTTTTGTCTTCTGCTCTTTTGCTATAAATCTCCTGAGCGAAATTGCTGCCTTCAAGTGAAAGCAGAATAGAGCTGGAGACAAAAGGACAGAAATGTTGAGGCAACAGATTCTATTAAGGAAAGAGAAGGAGAGAGAGAGAGAGAGAGAGAGAGAAAGAAGAAGGTGCATCTGACTGAAGCAAGATTTCTAAATACTTTCATCTCTTTCTCCTGCAGAGACTCCTCTAGTAGTTTCCCTGTTCTGCTGTAAAGACAGTTGGGTGGAGGATGGACTGAGGGACTGTAGAGCTCTGCCCTGAGGCAATGCCAATGCAGCTCGATCCTCTTCCAATCNTTGGTCTAGGTGATCCTGCTGTGGCAGGGGGATTGGACTGGATGATCTTTCGAGGTCCCTTCCAGTCCCCAATGTTCTGTGATTCTGTGAGTTATAAAATGCTACCTTGCATAAAGGAACATGATTCCCACATCTGTAGCTGATTGTCTTGGAGCCTTTAAGGGTTAGGGGACTGTTCTCATACACGGGGAAATTTCTGTGAAAAGAAACAGAAAGTTTACAGGCTCTTCATTGTTGCTTTGTTAACAGCACTCAATTAATGGTTTATATTTAATTACTGTAGATGGCAATTCATTTTTTTAAACAGGTTTAAAACCTAAGAGATGTCAGACTGCCAAGGAAATATCCTTCCTTTGTGCACGGAACAGCTTCCGGCTTCTCAGCCTTTTATAATGTAAGTACAGGAAAAAGAACTAAAAATAAGTAGACAAAGGGAGATACCCTGGAACGTTTTGTCTATTCACTAGAGCTGGATAGTCAACATGACAAGAAAAATTAATCTGGGATTTGGAGACACCTTTTTTTTTTTAATCTTGTAGAATGAAGAACGTTCAGGATTTTGCTTTAATTACCTTCTGGTGCAGTTTTTCCTTTGTTGTCTAAAAATCATCAGTGAGGCTTCTTTTGTCTTCTGCTCTTTTGCTATAAATCTCCTGAGCGAAATTGCTGCCTTCAAGTGAAAGCAGAATAGAGCTGGAGACAAAAGGACAGAAATGTTGAGGCAACAGATTCTATTAAGGAAAGAGAAGGAGAGAGAGAGAGAGAGAGAGAGAGAAAGAAGAAGGTGCATCTGACTGAAGCAAGATTTCTAAATACTTTCATCTCTTTCTCCTGCAGAGACTCCTCTAGTAGTTTCCCTGTTCTGCTGTAAAGACAGTTGGGTGGAGGATGGACTGAGGGACTGTAGAGCTCTGCCCTGAGGCAATGCCAATGCAGCTCGATCCTCTTCCAATCTAGGTGTCTCAGGAAGGAAAAGATGTGGATGAAACAGAATGAAACTGCTGCTGACCCCAGGAAAAACTTCTGTTTGGGTCACCATAGCTCACACAGTGATGCAGCATGAGCTTGGGGCATACAAGTCCCTTTCCTCTGAGGCTTTTTAGAGAGGCAGACAGTCTTCTTCCCAGCATCATCTTCTTCCCATACAAACAGTGTCCAAGTGGCTATGGATGCCCATCAATACTGGCTGAAACCAGCATGGGTTCTGGCTCAGACCCAGAGAGGTCAGCTTTGAGCACAGGTACCAAGCCTGCTGGGTTATTGTAAAACAAGAGTGCTCTTGGATCCTCTTTCACTCAGCCAGTGAGTTGTCCCAAGAAGAGCCTTTCATCTGGAACCCCACCGGTGTGGGTTCAATGGCTAGGTGGCTAGGTGTGTGGCAGGCATCATTTTACGTACCTGAAGCCATTTATTGTCTCTGTGCTCTCTGTCAGAGATGGGGAGAACCACTTGTGAGAGGTTAAGATGGTGTTAACTTGCTGAAGATGACAGAACTGCATCAGTGCGTGGAAGGTTTGACAGAGTCCCATCCACATCCACACAAGAATTTCTCACTCAGTTGATGCTGTGTTGGGGTTTTAAGCAGAGGTGGATGGTGGCATGTCCCTGCAAGCTCAGAACAGGGCTCATGCTGCAAGGTCCAAGTGGAGCTTTCAGTTAGCTCAGGAGGAAAGTCTTCGCCTTGCTTTCCTGTTGGCTGCCTCCGGATGGCTTAAAGGCACCACAGAATTCTTCAGAAAAAAAATGCCTCTGCAGAAAAGATTTTAAAGGTCAATCCTTATCACAGGGCTACAATTGAATTTTGAGTTGAAATTTTACAGCAGCTGCCTTAGCCCAGTATCTATCTTGTTAAGTGAAAGCCTGCCAGACAAAACACCCACCTGCTTCTCTATCTGTCTGTCTATCTGGCATTTATTCTATTTTATGGTCCAATCAAGAGAGGAAACAATAAATCCACAAGTGTCTGTGAGCCGCTTTCCCGGGGAAAGTCAGTGGCAGCCGAGGGTCCAGTTTCTCTCATTAATTAAGGATAAACCACTTGCAAGGAAGAGCAACCCCTTCTGAAGCAAAATCAGTGAGCGAGGCAGAAGTGCTGCACCATGAGTCAAAAGGCTTTGATTTGTGTACTCGTGCCATATCTGCCCCGCAGGTACGTGGTGTTGTAACAGGAAGCTCTGGTACTGCTTTTGTGTCCAGAATGTGCTGATAAAGTCCCTCTGCCCAATGTGTGTGCTGGCAAATCAGGCAGATTAGCCTTTGGAGAGGGGCTAATGGAAATCACGTTAACGGTGTTTAACCAGAAAATCCAACAAGGAAATCTTCTGGAAGTGGGCAAATATTTGGCAGCACTCCTGTGCTTCTGTGAACAAACCTGCTGAGAGTGGCTGCTGATGGCACTGTCCACAAGCAGCCACCCAGGTGAGGAGGAAAGCCTGGTGTGGATAAAGTGGGGAACGTCAAGATTTCATTTCACTCGCTCATTTCTGGAACACGGGAGGTTCCACATCAATATGAGAAGAAACTTCTTCCCAGTGGGGGTGACAGAGCCCTGGAAGGGGCTGCCCAGGGGGGTTGTGGAGTCTCCTTCTCTGGAGAAGTTTAAAACTCACCTGGATGTGTTCCTGTGTGACTTGATCTAGATGATCCTGCTCTGGAAGGGGGATTGGACTGGATTGTCTTTGGAGGTCCCCCCCAATTGCTCATGTTCTGTGTTTATGTGATAACACAGCCAGCAGTTGTACCTGCAGGTTTTTAAAATCAACTACAGCACCTTCTGGTGCACAGCAGCATCTTCATGGCTTGAGCTGTTCTTTTCCAAGGTCAGGAGGAAGTCACCTTCTCCCCACGTACAGTATTGCACCACTGGCACAGGACACTGGTCACAGGTAGGCTTTTGTCATTCCCCTCAGACACATGAATCCCAGTCATCACCCTGTGCCGCAGTCCTGACACAGGGCAGGGGTAGGAAACCTCTTTGGTTCAGCATCACAAATCCTCTGTTTAAGTTGGGAATCCTCCAGGTTCCTGTTGTCTGTGTCTCAATACCGTTCCTGTGTGTTCTCAGCTGAAGGAAAACCTGCTGCATGTTTACGTGTCTAGCTGAGAGCAGTGGATTTCAGCCTCACTCAGCTGACATTGCCAGCGGAGACAGTGACTTCCACTGCAGTTGGAATACTGGACTCAGAAGGGGATTCGAGCCAGGAGCTTGTTACCCTCTATCTTGCGGTGCTGTAGGAGGGCAGCAGAAAGCAAACAGCTGGAGTATGTGGCTTTTCTCTGCACTCAAAAACCCTTTTTATTGAGGAAGGAGGAAAGACGTGGAATTTCAAAATCTGTGTATCTGATGAGAAAAAGGCTGTTTGTGCCTAATCTTGAAGGACATGATAAACAATCCGTGGCTACGGCGAAGGGTTTCTTCTGTGCCTCCGCCAAGGTCGGTCGATGCAGGACCCGGGGAGCGTGCAGTGCTTGGAGCAGCTCTGCTCGTGAGATAGTTTTCTTGCCATTACAGAACTGCTAACTCCATCTGAAAGTGTTTTGTGCATTTGGCGCTTGGAGATCTTGCCAAAATCTAACAGACCTGACAAAACCTGAGAGACTGCTGAGGACAATGAGTCAGTATGTCCACGCTCCTTTTCCAAGTTCTTAGGTCTCCTTGCCTCAAAGATCCCACTGTGAGCTTTCTGTGTTCAGTCTGTCCACAGCTAGGTTGTTGTCAGCCTCTCTGAATTCAGGTCAGTCTGTTCTCCGGGTTTTTTTCCATTCCTGCTTTGCAGGGCAGTGCTGCTATTGAGCAGTTCAGAGTGCACACGTGGGTGAAGCACTGGCATTGGGGGTCGTCTAAAAACATAAAAGCCTGGTGGAAAATATTAGTTCTGTTTCAGTGCACCCTATGAGCAACTGCCTAAGTGGCTCTTGGTTTGTCTTCTTCAGATGTCCTGGTCTTGCTCCACTGGTGGGGCTTTCTGAGCTTGTTGTTTGTGGAGAAACTGGAGGCAATCCAGTGGAAGGTCATCAAGAGTCAGAGGCCTGAAGGATTCATCTTGTAAGGAAAGGTGGGGCTTTCTCATGAAAGAGAGTCTGAATTGCACCCTGCAGCTATTCAGGAGGAGGTTGCAATGACAATACTGTAAAATTCTTGGTAGTGACAGACCGTATGACAATGGGCAGTGGCCATAAACTATGGGTTGGGAGAATCAGAGTAGGAATTAGAAAAGATCTCTTTCTTGAGGTGGTAGCATAGCACCAAAGCTCATTGTCCAGCAAGGCTGCAGAGTCTCCTTTGTTGGAGGTTTTCAATGCTTAGAAACGCTGGACAAAGCCATGAGTCACTTCATGCAGTGCTGAAGCTGGTGATGAACATGCTTTTAGTAGGAGGGTGAACTGGAGACCTCCAAATGGTGCCTTCTGATCTACACTTCTATGAATCTGCAGTGATCTGAAAGCTTCCAGGAGTCCTGCTCTACAGATAAGTAGGATCACAAGTGGGAACAGCTTATTTGTCTTGCAGAAAAGGATAAACAATACCCACTTCTGCCGGGGCAGCTGTGTTTTTGCCCTCCCCTTCCTCAAGTTGAACACTCAGTGAATTTCCTCTCTGTGAGAACTTCAGAGAGGTCTGAGCTGCGCTCGGGCATTTCACATCTGCGGGTTTCCTGTGGCACAGCGTCAAGGACGGTCCGCCTCCATAAATCACTGTCGCAGCCAGGCAGGCAGTAGGGAGATGCAGTTAGAGAGCTGAGATCAGCTTGCCTCTGATTATTTTCTTAACCATTCAGCACCATCAGCACCCCAGTCTGAGCATGTCCTGCAGCCCCAGTGAGCACACGGGCTCGGTTGCTGCTTTTTCCCACCAGCCTCTCCCCGCAGAAGCTGGATAAATCAGTTAACACAGAAGAGCTGAAGCTGTTCCACACACACTGAGTATGTGTGGAGGGAAAAGCAGCTCACCTGACTAAGAGCATTGAGGAATGCTCTTAATTCACCAGACCCGCAGAGATTCGGTCTCTGTGATGAGGGAAAATCATTAGAATCATTAGGGACTGGAAGGGGCCTCAAAAGATCATCCAGTCCAATCCTCCTGCCACAGCAGGATCGCTAGACCAAGTCGCACAGGAACATAGCCAGGTGGGTTTTAAACATCTCCAGAGAAGGAGATCCACAGCCTCCCTGGGCAGCCTGTCCTAATGCTCCGTCACCCTCACTGGGAAGAAGTTCCTTCTGATATTTATAGGGAACCTCCTATGTTCCAGCTGACACTCATTGCCCTTCGTCCTATCAGCAGATGACATTAAGAAAAGCCTGGCTCCATCCTCCTGACACCTACCCCTCACGTATTTATAGACATTAATGAGGTCACCCCTCAGTCTCCTCCAAGCTAAAGAGACCCAGCTCCCTCAGCCTTCTAGGAAGGGAGCGGAATTGGTTTTGCCACCAGAAGGCAAAAAGAAGGATAAGCTTTCAGCATTACCACTGAGCCTCGGAAAGGTGGTCATTAACTGGTCATTAACTCCGCGTTGCATCTTGATTCTGACCACACAGCCTGCCAGGTCTTGCCCTGTATTGCTTGGCAGTCTGAGGGGTTGGGGGTAGCTGAATTCCCTCTCCCCTCACACATCACCTTGTAAAGGCTGTGAGACTGTGCTCCTCAGAGGAGACAAAGAGGTGCCAAATCCCATGTGAGTAGTGGAGACCACAATTCTACCACTACCTTTGCAGAGACAGCTCTCAGCCTGCAGCATTGCCAGCAGCTAGTTCTTCCTTCCAGAGGCAAATGTATACGAAAACGGGCAAATCTCTCTGCATATACACAGTTCCTCTCTTTTCCCTCTTCCATCAAAACACCCATGCATCTCACTTATTCCCTCTTTTTTAACTGTAATCTGTGAGCAGGCAGAGGCTCCATCCAGGAATATAAATCAAACCTTCCGCAGCCTGTGAGCAGATGTTCTGTGTTTGACACCACGTCCCAGTGAACGCTCGTCTCGCGTCCGCTAGGGTCTTGTGATTGTAGTCACAAGACTCTTCTGCTTATTACAGTGTCGTCTTTATGCAGTTCTGCACCTGGCCCATGGACACTTGATTGCGTTCCATGGGGCATTTGAGCACTCTGATATTTTAAAAACCGAGTTTGCTGCCTCAGCAGCTGTGGCCTCCTGCTCGAAAACTTTTAGAGTTGAAGAAGGACATTGCAGATGTGCAGGAAAACTAGATAGACCCAGTCTAGCAAGTCACAACCAGTCTTAGCTGTCACTGGGATGAGCCAAACCATCCAGCCTACTTCAGGAGGCCACTGGGATTTTATCGTGGCACCCCAGGCACTACTGCTCTGCCTTGCTTCAGTTCAATTTAGCTGAAAAATATCCAGCGCACCCTAAGCGTGTGTAAAGGCCACAATAATAGTGGTTTTTCTGGAGCTGAGCTGACCTTTTGCTTCTGATGGTTTTGACTTGAAAAAAATTCAATGGCATTTGCCCTGTGTGATGTGTAGGCAACCTAGAACCATTCCGCTTCCCCACTGGTGATACCGAGTCTGTGGTCTGCAATACACAACAGTTATCAGCTGTAAAAAATAGCTCAATCATAGAATCATTAGGGATTGGAAGGGACCTCGAAAGATCAGCTAGTCCAATCCCCCTGACACAGCAGGATCACCTAGATCAAGTCGCACAGGAACGTGTCGGTGTGGGTTTTAAACCTTTCCAGAGAAGGAGACTCCACAACTCCCCTGGCAGCCCGCTCCGGTGCTCTGTCACCCTCACCATGAATGCTGAGGTGTAGGGTACAGCAGAAACTTCCCCAAACTTCCTCAGGTGTCTGGACCTGAATGAGTTTTCTTGCTCCCAGTCATTGATATCTTGCTTTCCTCTCTACTAATTGCATTGGAAGGAGAAGCCAAGGAGCTGAGGTAAGACCAAGACCTACACAGCAGCACAGACATCATTCAGGCATCTCACCTTGTAAACAAATCTTCCTTTAAGGGAAAGGATTATTTTATCATCTGGTTTTGGTGTGGGTGACAGGGTAACAAATATTTCACCCAAGTTCTTGAATGCTAAACTACTTTTCACGTTTCCAAGCTGGACAGAACAAAGATTTGGAGTCCCACCAGGTGACACCAGCTTGGTGAGGCTCACAGGCAGCCAGACTAATCTTGTGAGCCCTTTCTTTACTGCTCTCATCCTTACCTGCAGTTTTCCAATTGAGTTCTTAACTTTTGCTTTAAAAGTACCCTCAACCTACCCCCTACATACTCTTGGTCTCTGTCTTTACAGAGAAGAAAAGCAAACTTGTAGTACAAAAGACATTTGTTGTTTAGGTTGTTTAATGACAAGCCTCTCAACGTGTGAGCAAGGCATCTGATGGCCCTGTAGGCTGTCAGAGCTGCTCACAGGTAGCAAGTACCATGTGTTTTTGCAACCCCACGTTTGTGCTGATTGACTGAACAAAGTTCTTTCTCTATTATTGTGTGTTTGCCTTTGGAGAACCGTTTGCAGGAAGGTTCTGTGTCTCCCTCTGAGTGTCAGTACACATCTAAATGCATAGTGTTGTCTCTTGGAGCTCAGCGCTAATTGCTACTGCCACAGCAGACCTGCTGTGGCAGGGGGATTGGACTAGATGATCTTCTGAGGTCCTTTCCAGTCCCTAATATTCACAGAATCACAGGATCACAGAACATCAGGGATGGGAAGGGACTTTGAAAGATCACCTGTGGTTCTGTGACAGAAACAAGCCTCGCTGCACTTAAGAGGTACCAGCAGTGTGTAAACTACACCACAAGATAACAGTGAAAGGGCCACCGCTATTTTGCAGGGGCAAGTTCTGTCCTCAGCAGCAGGATTTTCATGAGCTTCTCCAGCAAAGACCAGACTAGAGTCATTTGCACTGTGGTGAATATTTAAGGATTAAAAGTTTCTGACTGAACAGTGGAGTTTTCCCAGAAGAGAGGAATTGCCAGTCTCCCAGTACAGGCAGTGGATGAAAGCAGACAAAGTCTATTATTGGGACACTTCTCCTTGATACTTCTTTGTTCAAAGGAGATTTTTGGCCTTCGGCCCACACAGTGTGGTGATTTGTACCATGCTACTCAATATTTTTCTACAGTGACGCTGTTGTTTTGGTTGAAAGGTTCTCTGTTACAACCTTCCTTCTAGGGAGGATGAGTCCTGGCAGAATACTGGAGGCCCTACCAGTGGAAGAGGACACGGATCCATCCAGACAGATCAGGAATCTGCTGAGCCTTCCTGTCTGCGAGCGTGTTTCTTTCACTGGCAACCAGACCAACCCATTTTTCACAGAGTGGGTAAAACTCCTCCCAAAACAGTAAGTATCAAATTATTTTGATTCAGAAAGTTGGTAGGAAGTTTGCCAGCAGTTGCCAGACTCAATTTTCCTCTGCTCTAAGTGATCATCACCAAGGGGTCCTGGTATTTTGTTTATATATCACCAAATCACAGAACATTAGGGATTAGAAGGGACCTCAAAAGATCATCTAGTCCAATCCCCCTGCCACAGCAGGATCACCAAGGCCAAGTTGCACAGGAACACATCCAGGTGGGTTTTAAGTGTCTCCAGAGAAGGAGACTCCACTTCTGCCCTGGGCAGCCCCTTCCAGTGCTCTGTCACCCTCACCATGAAGAGATTCCTTCTCATATTGATGTGGAAGCTCCTGTGTTCCAGCTTACACCCATTGCCCCTTGTCCTATCATTAGATGACACTGTGAAGAGCCTGGCTCCATCCTCTTGACACCTGCCCTTAATATACTTATAAACATTAATGGGGTCACCCCTCAGTCTCCTTTTTTCCAAGCTCAAGAGACCCAGCTCCGTCAGCCTCTCCTCATAACAGAGGTGTTCTACTCCCTTCATCATCTCTGTGGCTCTGCACTGAACTCTATCCAGCAGCTCCTTGAACTGAGCAGCTCCTCTTGAACTTAGGAGCCCAGAACTGGACACAATACTACAGATGTGGTCTCACCAGGGCAGAGTAGAGGGGGAGGAGAACTGCTCTCGATCTGCTGACCACCCCACTTCTGATCCACCCCAGGCTGCCGTTGGCCTTTTCGGCCACGAGGGCACATAGCTGGCTCATGGTCATCCTGGTGTCCACCAGGATCCCAAGGTCCCTTTCTCCTACACTGCTCTCCAAACGTGTGCATTAGGCTTCTTGAGTTGCATCTGTGCTACAGATACAAGAACGTGGCTGGTGGGCCTCCACAAGTTCTCTCTAGCAATACTGCGAGTAAAACTGTAAAGGGTTGATTCAGGGATAACAAACAGAACTGAGATGGGTTGGGAAAAACAGTTTAAATAAAGCGAAAATGAGTCTGCTTTTCCTTTATTCCTCAGTCAAATACATTTTCATTTCAGGTCCAGCAAATTATTCGATTAAACTAAAAAAGATTTAATTGGGGAGGGATAATTTAAACTGGATTGGTTGTTATTTTAGTGACTATAATATTCAGCAAACAAAACTTCTTTCCAATAACAGCTTAAAAACAGCCTGTGCAGAAACGCTGATGGGAGCCTAATGTAGATGTGCTCTGGACTGGTGTTTCTGCAGCCCGGGGAAGAAAACAACCAAACAGTGGTGTAAAACTGAACCGTCAGAGAGCGGAGATTTTCCATTTCACTGTCATGTGTTTTCCCAAAAAATTGCTGTACAAACAGATAAACCCTGAAAACTGAAATTGAATTCATTACGAAGTGATTTTGCATTAACTCCATAAACACTAAAATATCGGTGCGAAGATTTTTCCGCCCTTTGAGGGATGTGCTCTGTATTTGGCTTAAAATGATAATAAACCTTCGAGAGGCCACTGAGCTGGGCAGTTAGTGTAACGCAGCACATTAAGGGTTCGTTTCTGGGCTCTCAAATAGTTTCCAGAGGGTTTTTTTGGCCTGTGTTGGGGTTTCTGTGGCTGTGCCATTTTAGTAATTGAAAGTAGATGATAAAAATGATTCCTCTCTAGACCTTTCCAGGGGGTAAAAATAAAAAAGAAATGGAATCTGGGAGATGGTTCATCTGGGAAAATATGGAAATATGGTTTTCATGTAAGGAAATGGTTCGAATGGCTGCACCTGCAGCCTCATTGTCACAGGACGTGTGCACAACATTTAAATCACCTTGGGCACACTCTCTGGAGTCTTTCCCCAAGCCCACCAGCACAGGCAGTGCAGGGCAAGGTATGTCTGGTGTATCAGGGAGATGGGTCCTCACCACCACAGCTTCACCAGCTTTAATGTCCCTTTGCCACAAAGACGATGAAAGGAGTGGAAAGGCTGAGGGAGCTGGGTTACTTTAGCTTGAAGAAATGGAGACTGACGGGCGTGGATGTCAGGAGGATGGAGCCAGGCTCTGCTCAGTGTCATCTAGTGATACGAGAAGGGGCAGTGGGTGTAAGGTGGAACATAGGAGGTTCCGCATAAATACGTGACAATATGAGAATTCTTCACAGTGAGGGTGACAGAGCGCTGGAACAGTCTGCCCAAGGGGGTTGTGGAGTCCGCTTCTCTGGAGACATTTAAACCCAGCTGGCCATGTTCCTGTGCAACTTAGTCTAGGTGATGGCCATGTTCCTGTGCAACTTAGTCCAGGTGATCCTGCTGTGGTGTGGGGATTTGATCTTTCCCTTCTAATCCCTAATGTTCTGTGATTCTGTGAGTAGCACCTGCCCCACTTCACATGATAGGAGAAGCTGTGCTAGTGTCACATCTTCTCTCATGGTACGGCCCATTCTGTCCTAGTATTTGCAACAGGAATATGGAGGGGACTAAAGAGCACAAACCACACAAGATGAGGAGGTGATACCAGAAGGCTAGAGGAGGACAGGGCTTGTCTGGGAATCTCATGCGCAACATGTTTTTTTTCTGGGTCCTACTATTGATTAGAGGAAGGTGACAACACCACGGGCAGAAGGTTCATCTCTTTTGTTTCCAGCTGTTGGACTCTAAAGAACATGAGGGCTCACAGCCTGGGAGTGTAAATTTGTCAGGATGAGACAGAAAAAGGATTTTGGCAGAGGAAGTTGAGAGCTGCTTGAAATGAAATGATATGTAGCAAGTGAGAGAAGGCAGACTTAGCATCCTCACAGACACGAGAGGTGAGAATTCTGTGGAAAGACTGGAATGTGAGGCTTAAATAACAGAAAAGCTTAAGATGAAAAAGAAACATCCAACTGGTGATATGTAGCCACAATACCAGAGGGAGAGAACTTGTACTTCAGTGCTATTACCCACCTGCAGCAGGAGGGCAGCAGGTGAACCGGAACGTCAAGGATGCTGGGAGTGAAATAGCTGCAGAAGAATGGGATGGAAAGATGTGAAAGTGCACATTTATTAAGGAAGAATTTGTTTAGATGCTTCTAGCCCTTCCATTCTTCAGCTAAGCTGGAGAAGGAAGGATACACTGGCACGTCCTGGAAGTGCAGAGTGGCATTAATGAGAGGACCCTGTGTGATCTCAAGTGTGCTGCCTCATACGAGCATGCAGGTGCCTCCAACCAAACCCAGTTGAAATCCCTGAAACGACACACGGAAAACACATCAAACCCTGCAAGGCTATAAAGCTGTGTAAGCACATCAGAGCAGGGGTCACCTCGCTGGGAGCAGGGCAGGGAGAATGTTCTCTTCACAACAGTCTCTCCATTTTGCAAAGCACAGTGGGCGGACAAGCCGTGTGCTTAGCATTCGTACCAGCAACGTAACGCAGCATCGCTTGAGCCACAGGCTCATCAGCACGTCCACGGGACGCTCCACCTGAACACAGCGAGGCTGGCGTGACGGGGATTAAAAGCCTCGTGCAGTGGGCTGGTGGCGACCAGCAGTAATAGTCTGGCAGCAGGGAGAGCCTGCTTTGTGTTTACGCTGTGTTTTGATTGATGGCTGTAATAACCTCATGTGTGAGGGTGTACACAACAGCCACGACCTGAAAGCTCAGCTACCATCAGAGCTCTCGGGAGCAGCCCAACGGGTGACTAAAAGCAATGGCAAACAACCAGAAGGAGTCTGGACTGGGCTTAGTGAGTGAAAAATCAAACTGAGCAAAAAGCAGGGGGAATTCAAATCAAGGAAACAGCAGGGAAGAGAAGGCAGAGGAATTCCTGGAGCAGCACTGCCATTTCCATGAGACGAGAAGGTGGGACAGGCACTGTGAAAAATGTGGTGGCTACTATAGATGATTATGAAAATGCCCAAGGGAGCAGACTGTATCTATAGCTGCACTATATCTATAGTACCAGCACTTGTGACTAACAACCATGGAATTCACTAACCACACTGAAGCTTGTCTCAGGCAGGGGAAAAGAAGGGAGAAAGAAAAATGTAAACCAGAAGAATTATAGAAAAGAAACAAGTTTGGTGCTTTGATGTGAAGAGAAAGAATTGAAATGGGCAATTGGCTGTAGCACATAAGCCAGCAGCCACCTCTGGGCTAAGGAAAATGAAGCTCATCGATCAGCAAATAGCTTGGACGATGACCGAAGTAAAAGGAATCGTAAGGATGACATCCTCGGTGCTGCCTAACACTGCGAAGTCTGGATATGTGGAAAATCCACATCAGTGTCCACATCAATTACCAATCGTGTAAACAAAGGGAGAACGATTCTTGTGGTGATTTTCTCTCCATTTCAGGGTCTTCAGCAGGGGGCTGAGGGTGTTGTAAGTACTTGCATGCATGCACAAGCCACTAAGAGTGGAGGAAAGCAGTGCCGGGACCGCTGTTGGTTGCTGGAGCAGTGGGCTGCCTTTGTGCCAAAAGCCTGGATGCATTTCATCTGCTTTGCTCAGGCAGAGCATTATAGAGGGAGACTGAATGACATGTGGAAAAGGACTTCTGTTCAAACCAATGTGACACAGCAGATCTGCTTCCACCTTCTCCTGGTGAGCACGCTTCCATCTCAGCAGCTCTGGTTCACTAAAGCACAAACTAAAGTCACTGTAGCAGCCAAGGAAACCTGAATGAGCTTCATCTGAACTACATTAAAGTGAAAAGTCTTGCAGACAAGTCTTTTCCTCTCTACAACCCCAAACCCATATTCTTTTTCTTCAGTTTTTGTTGCAGGCCAGTAACTTTGAGTGGCTCCCTAACTGCAAGAAACTCTGCAGTGTCTCTCCCTGGAACCTCTTTGCCGATCACTCACCTTTGAGGGTCATCGCTTCAGGCACATACGAGTGTGATGCTGTTATTCCGTGTGTCAGAGTACCGCTGCATTCAGGGGAGATGGGGAAATAGAAGTGCATCACAGTAACCTGGCCATCTGTCATCCCACTGTAGCTTGCTTGTTTTTCACACAATCACAGAACATTAGGGATTGGGAGGGACCTCAAAAGATCATCTAGTCCAATCCCCCTGCCACAGCAGAATCACCTAGATCCAGTGGCACAGGAACATACCCAGGCAGGTTTTAAGCATCTCCAGAGGAGGAGACTCCACAACCCTCCTGGACACCCTGTTCCAGGGCTCTGTTTTACTCAGGAAATCTTTCCGTGTCATGATTAGCGCTTTTTTTTTCGTAAAGTTTAATCAAATCTCATTTTATTCTTTGCTTTGTAGGTCTCATATGGGTGTCACTGAAACCACAATGGATTACGAGCCATCTGCAGACAACAGAACACTGTCGTGTGTGCACAATGAAATTCCTTCTAAGAGAAGACACGTTTGGGAGAGCTTCATCCAAACAAAATCAGTCTTCACTGATTTTATGTTGTGTTCCAGTGTGTCACAACCTGGCCCTGAAGGCCTCTGCAGACCAAGACAGAGCTGACCCAGCCTTTGCAGTCAACACTGCTGAGTATGTTTAGCCCTGGTCTAAGGTCTGTTCAGGTGAACTGCACTTCAGCGCTGGAGGAACACAGAGCAATAGTTGTTTGCTTATGATGAAGATATTTTAGTTTAAGCTGATATTTTTCATCTTTTTTTAAATTCTCTGGGTCTGACTAGAGAACCTTGTAAAGGTTATATGGAGACATTTTCCCTGTCTCTAATTTCATTTCTTTTATGGTTCATCTCACATCACAGGGATTGTCGTGATTCTTTACGGGACAACTTTAACATCCCCATAAGGTTTTATTACCTTAACATCCCCGTACGTATTCGCACTTCTAACTCTAGTTTAATGTGTATTTTTAAATAATTCATAAGTAGTAGAGATAAGCAAATGGTGCAGCAGAGAAATTCTCTGAGGGAAAGACATACTCTGCCCATATTCTGTCTTTCAAGAGTAGCTAAGAGGGCTTTGACCTGAAAATATTTGCACCACCAAGTGGCCAGCTCCTTCCTGATGGTAGAACAGTGTTCACATCAGCCTGGAGAAGCCAAAAAATTGAGAAGAGGCTTCCACATCAGGACTCTGATGATGCAGTCGAAGAAAACATTTTATGAGCTGGATGCATCCTGAGTGCAGGGTGGGCTCCGAGAGCTGTTCTGTGGACCTGCCTAGAAGGGACTTACGAGCATCATCTTCATGGCAAATGTGCAGCCCATCTCTTTTCCTGGGCACAGGTGAGAAGACTATATAGTTTGTTTTTCTCTTTATCAGAAACAACAGATGCTGGCACTACAGCCTTGTGTTCCACAGGCTTAGTTTTCCTCAGGCGATGAGACCTGAGCTCTTGGTCCCATCAGTATGGCCACAAAAGGAGTCATCAATTGTGATGGCAAGGGAAACCAATAGTGGTTATTACTTACAGACAATGTGAGATGCAGAAAAACTGGAGTCATACATGATGGAAAGCAGCTGATGTGGGTATCTCTGAGTTACCTTGCAGCAGGAGAACAGCCTTTACCACACCCCTGATGACCAGGGTCTTGATCAGTGGTAGAGATCTGTGTCACCTGCAGGAGCAATAAATTCACCATCAGGGCCTCCAATTATTTTTAGAGGAAGAAAATCTGGATTGGTTCAGTAAGAGTCACTGTACAGAGACATTTTCACGTGGATTATCTCCAGGCACCACAAAATCTGCACAATGCCATCCAGAAACAAATGGAAGGTGCCTTATGAGGTCAGTAATGGATAAAATTAATAGCCATTTCCTAACAGCCAGTGCATTTTCCCCTCTTTCTCTTTGCCTCACATCTATGGGAAATGCCCATCCCTCTTCTGTTCTGGCCTGTCTCCTTATGTTCCTTCTCTCTGGCAATCTTGCCATCTCTGCAGTGAGCTCTTTAAAGCAGTTTCTAATTTTATCTTGAGATGTGAAGTTTTTGAAGAAGTTAAAAAACAGGCTGCAAGGGAAAAAAAATAGGCTGAGCTGAATAAATAGTTCTAACATTTTGATGTCTCATGGGTATAGGGGCTCTTCAGAACACGGGGGTAGGATGATGCTCTGAAAACTGATGAGAGTGTTAAAGCTCCCTTGGTGATTTCCTTCTCAGACACAGGCCTTTAGGTCATGCAACCTCCTTAACCCAGGTCAGCCTCATCACAGACGTCTGATGTGGTCCTTGTGATGCGGCAGCCCAAAAACAAAGGGGACGGAAGAGGATGAGTAAGAGGGACTAGGTCATAAGCTTCTCCTCCGTGTAAGTGCAGACAACTTAACTGTGGAAGTGTCAACAAAGGAATAAGACATAACTGGAGCAACAAGTCAAGAACTGCTTGGTGGTGAAGGCTTTGAGAAAATAGTTGTATCCCTCTTTGCCGGTGTATGGCTGCCTTTAGAAGAATAATAAAGGGTGAAGGGGTGTTATTTAGAATTCTTAGTCCTCCCTTATGAGGAGAGGCTGAGGGAGCTGGGTCTCTTGAGCTTGAAAAGGAGACTGAGGAGTGACCTCATTAATATTGATAAATCTATGAAGAGTGAACGTTAGGAGGATGGAGCCAGGCTCTTCTCAGTGTCATCTAGTGATAGGACAAGGTGCAGTGAGTGTCAGATGGAACATAGGAAGTTCCATATAAATATGAGAAGGAACTTCTTCACAGTGAGGAGCACTAGGAGCACTAGTACAGGCTGCCCAGGGGAGTTGTGGAGTCTCTTTCACTGAAGATGTTTTAAAACCCACCTGGACATGTTCCTGTGTGACTTAGTCTGGGTGATCCTGCTGTGGTGGGGGGATTGGACTAGATGATCTTTCGGGTCCCTCCTAATCCCTAATGTTCTGTGATTCTATGATCTCTAAGGTCTCTTCCAACTCAAACCATTCTATGATTCAATAATCCCTACGCAGTGTATTCAGAAAAAGACTCTGAAAGGCTCAAGTGGGAAAACACCACATGTAGGGAAATTCCTCTGTTTCTCATTAATGACACTGGATCACTGCCTGATGTTTCATTTAAACAGGTAACGTAGCTCAGGGATTTGGCTGCAGTGGCTTGGTGGTGGGCTTGCTGTGTGGGTTCATTTCAGTGTAGGGTTGCTCACGTAAGGGCAGTGCTGCACTGCTGCCACAAAAGTAGTAAATTGTAGATGCTGTTCAGCTCGGCAGACGTTGTGCTGGAACTCATGTTCCAGCTCCAAAGGATCCTCTCAAATCCTGCAAACCTATTACAGGAAATTACTTTGCTGCTTCTCGAGAAAATCTGATGCAACCTTAGACTCTTTGGGGGATAAGTTATTTCCTAATCTCATCTCTGAAGTGTGGGGTTTTTTTTGAAGTTTGTCGTTGCCTTCACTCCCAGTGTTTTCCCCCAGCACCTCCCAGCGTTGTCTGTGGGAGCATTCACAAAGCAATAGAAACATGCCAAACATATTGATTACTGGGCAAAATGGTTACCCTGGCAACTAAAAAATCCTAGGAAAGCTCTTGAAACTTCCTTCCTTTCTCATGTGACTGCTTTTTATACACTTTTTCCCCCTCTCTGGCGCTGTCAGAAATCCTGGATGTCAGATATAAAAGTCCTTGTTCTGAATGTACCACGATGGAGAAAAGGTGATTCACGTCCAAATTATCTGTTCCACCAGGAATAAAACTACCCACATTGCTGCCTTAGCGATCCATCACTTGCATAACGGGCAGGCAAATTTAGTCTCTTTTGGTGAGCAGAGCAACCCTGTCCCACCAATTTCTAAATCCATATTCAGATGTGATCTAAGCAAAGAAATTCAGGGACATTTCCTGAAGTGCCAAGGCATGTAAGATGAACAGGGTGACAGAATTATTATTCACATGGCAACAGAAAGTCTGCTGCGCTCTGTAGAGAGCAAAGGCAACTAGTGTCATAGACTCACTGAGTCACAGATGCTTTTAGATTAATAAAGACCATTACAGTTTCACAGAACATTAGGGATTGGAAGGGACCTTGAAAGATCATCTAGTCCAATCCCCCTGCCAGAGGAGGACCACCTAGACCAAGTCACACAGATAGTCTTGGATTTTCCTTTGGGTTTAATCTCCAAATTAAAGCATAATAAAACACCACTTCTGCTGTGGTAACATGATGGAGATCTGTTCACTGAGTCCAACCATTAACCCAGCTGTCCCAAGCCCACCACTAAACCCTGTCCCTAAACTCCAGATCTACTTGACTTTTAAACATGTCTGGGCATAGCGATTCAAAACTCTCCCTGGGCAGCCTGTTCCAAGGCCTGATGACCATTTCCATGAAGATGTTTTTCCTAACGTCCAACCTAAAATTTCCCTGGTGCAACTTGAGGCCATTTCCACTTGGGAGAAGAGACCAACCCCCGTTCCTCTACAACCTCCTGTCACGTAACTGTAGAGAGCAGAAAGTTCTCCCCCCAGCCCCCTTCAGACTAACAAGCCACAGCTCCCTCAGCCTCCCCTCACAAGGGTCTTTCTCCAGACCTTTCACCATCCTTGTTGCCCTTCTTTGAACTCGTTCCATCACCTCAATGTCTTTCTTGTATTGAGGTGCCCAGAACTGAACCCAGCCCTGGTTAGGTGCAGTCTGTGCCAAGTCTGTTTTCTCTCTCCACGGGTGTTTCTGGTTGAATGGTGACTCAGTGTGACAAAAGTGGTTACCTAGCCAGGGACCAGTGCTAGTGGCAGCGCCCTCATGAAGTCACTCAGGCCCATTCTAGACACAGCCTGAGGGTGCCAGTGTGTTTAAAATTGTGTACAATGGGAAATACACACAAAGCTCCTCTGGGAGCAACTTCAGGCGGCTTGTTTCTCTGTCTCCTGCTTGGCTGAACCTGCAGAGACACAGAAGATTGCCTGTATACTGGTCCAGTGACCTTTGTGGGCAGACATTTCAACCGCTTTGCTGTTTTGGAAGGAACTGCCTTCACAGGCCTGAAGCAGATGCTTGCTGCTCCGTTCACTGGGGAGCAGGAACAGTAAGTGGGCTATGAGGAAAGGGGGAAACAGGACAGCGATGACATTGGGGTTTGGGGTTTTGTCAGCCTAAGAGATTTCTAAGCCATCCATTCAGAAAATGTCGTTGCTGTTCGGGCTTTGACATGCTGATTTTTCTCTTCCCTGGACAAGAAGTGGAAGGGCTGGTTTTGTCCTTCTCTACCGGCTTCCCAAATCAAAACGGCTTTGAGAAGCCGCAGTTACAGAGGTTACAAATAGCAAGCAGCTCCACAGCTGGCGCGGGAACGCGTCCAGAGCGTTAGCACCTGTCGCACGGGCTAACTCCTGCCCATTACGTCCAGTGGGGTCCAAAGGGCTCATTGTTAGATATGTCATTTCTCAGCAGGGCAGGTTTGGGGTTGCCTGAGCTCTAGCCGGCTTTCCTGCGTCAGCTGGTGTTAAGGGGGTGCGTGATTCCTTTGAATAACGGCGCTTCTTTGTCCCAGGCTAGTGCTGTCAATAGAAGGCTGAAGAAACTACGACTAAGCCACATGGAAGCACAAATTAGCTTGTTATGAAAAGGAATGACAGAGGCAAGCCTGTGGTAAACGTAATCCTGAGGAGAACTGAACAGGGTACGAAGTATGGGGAGACACGGCGCTTAATTTTTATGGGTGGGCTATTATCTTGGTGCAAGAAAAGGCAGTTCTGGGGCTGCCTTTATGGGAACAGATGTTTGCCTTGTGTTGTCTTTTGTATTCTCAGGGCTTTTCTGTCAGTCACGAGTGGAAAAGCTCTGCTAATGCCCTTCCAATACACAGTCTCCTTTAATGCGGTGCGTTATGCTGATTGAAAATGCAAACTCGAGCTGGAGTAGGACAGCAATGCTTGTCTCACGTGAAAGAAGCTGGAGTCCTTGTCACTTCTGCAAGCAGCCTTCTGCCTTGAAATACAGAGCTGTTAACAGCAAGCACTAACATTTTGACATGTACCAGTCACAGGACATAATAGTACCATCGCCAGTGACACACCTTGTAGTGGAAGGAGTGAGTCCTCAAAGGAAATACTGTCTCATTTTCCTGTCACTGTCATCACTTTCCTCTTTGTCATCACTTTTCCTAATTTGGGGATGTTGGATCCAAGTGGTGAAGTCAGCCATAGGATCATAGTTACCGAATGCCTTTGGCTGGAAAAGACCTCTAAGACCATCAAGTCCAACCATTAGCCAGCATTGCCAGGTTACTAATAAATCACAGCCCTCAGCACCACATCTCCTTGTCTTTTCAATCCTTCCAGGGATGGGGACTCCACTGCTCCTGGAGAGCCTTGGGCTCATGTCTACATCCAACCTGACCGAGTTTGCTGCATGGTTGGGGCAGGTTACGTTTCCCCTTGTGCTCACAGTTATCTGCTGCTCTAACGGAGGCCCCTGTGTATCTGCCACAGCCCTAAAAGAACTGTTTTCTGTTCTTCATTAAATAACATGGTCACTTCCCAGTTGAATTTCAGGCACTAAACCCCACACATTGTTAGTTCTGGCAGCTCTGACTTTTCACCTGAGACTGGAGTGCTCTCAAAATCCGGGTGATTCAGATTCCCTGCAGGGTGGGAGGGTTCTCTGATGCCACAGGTACCCCATATCCCAGCAACCTAAGCCAGGTGGTTCTGTCAGAGGCCCAGATGTTGCCAGCATGGCTTTACCTCCCTTCACCTCTGTCCCTGCCATGCCATCCCTGGGTGAGCAGTGCCTCCATGTTGCTGGCACAAGCAGCAACTGCTGCTGATCAGGTGTTCCATGCCAAAAGTCCTTCTCCACACATTTGGCAGGGGATGATTTTTAGAAGCAGATGAGATCTTTCAGCCTCTAATAGACCTCCCAAAGCTCAGGTCAGGCAGGATTTGCATGGAGGTATCTTAATGCAGCAAGAGCCATAGCTCCATGTATGCATTTAGGTTAGGTTTTGTGCTTTATAACTTCCTTCCCTTCCCTCTCCTCTTTATGGCTTGACAACAGGCCCACGTGGCCATGAGCTGCATCCTTTAGGAGCTGTATCTTATAAAACCATAGCATGTGCAGCAGCAGCGAGGACCCACATGTCCTACAGTGTGATTCTTTAGAAAGAAGCATCTCCAGGGTGGTTCTGTGTTGAAGGGATGCTCCTGCCTTTCCAGTGTGTCTGCATGCTGCAGAGGGGGTGCACACATAGGAGCTATTCTTATACTCACTCCTTGGAAGTTAACAGCTCGTCTTATGCAATGGTAGATGAGGCACTAAACACAGCCTGTGGCTTATTGGATGGGGAGAATGTCAGTGCCATGTGGATATGGTTGAACTTCTCATGGAGATGTTGGAGCCAGTCTATTCTTTCACTGTTGATTATCTGTCTTTCAGTTTTGTCTGATGTCCCTCCTTCTCTGTGCCTAGTAATTATCTAATGCTCATTATATGGACAACACAAATTTCCTTCATTGCTTGATCTGAGGGTCTTTAAGTGGATACTGTGACTGAAAAACCTGGGAAGAAGGTAGGCTTGGGAGACAGTGGTTATTGCTGAAGGCCACAGCTAACTGGAAATGTCAGTGTGAGATTGTGGAGTGGTGGGGAGGCAAGAGGTGAAGGGGGGAACTACTTGACATGGCATAATCAGCAGCCATGACTTGTTATCAGCAGTGTTGTAGCCAGCAGCATTACCACCGAAGCCCTGGAGTTTCAGCTCCCTTTTATTGTTTCCTAATAAAGGAATAGGAAATAAGTATAATTATAAAATATAATTATATCAATATAATGTATAATTATATAAATCTAAAATGAAATATTATTTAGTTTTGCACTAGAAATTTAAAGGACAGTGTATTTGCTGTTCCCATGATTTTCCTCTCTGATTTTAAGGTTGTCTGTTCCATGTGGACCAGTTTGTGTACAAAGGAGTTAAGGCATTGTCTCATGCAGTCAGAAAGAAACTCTGACTTCTCTTCTGGTAGTAACCCTGGCTCTCTTTTCTGGTGCTGCCTCTTTTCAGGCAGTACCTTGCCCGCTGACACACTGGGCACCTCAGTAGGCTCATACAGGGCTCGATCCAGCCTCTCTCACAACACCACGCTGTGTCACCAACATCAAAGTCTGGAGCAACAGGTCCTCCTGATGATTCTGCTAGTCCCCAGAAAGCCTCTCGTTCCTCCATGCTTCTGTAGACGAGCTGTTTCAGAAAAACCATGTTATGTCTGCCGTGCTAGTCACATCCCTGTCTCACCAAGCTTTACAAACATTGAGGAGGGCAGGGCTGGGTACTTTGTGTTTGCTTTTCACAAGGAAGTAGCTAAAGGTTGGTTTATAGTTTTGTCTTCTAATGTAAATAAAAAATATATACCCTGAACATAAACAAATAACGAAACTGGCCCTTGGCTCTTCCTCTAGTCTGCTAATTGGGAGCTCAGGCACACTGCATGGTTTCTATGAAACGCTAACAACGCTGAGTTCCTCTACTCTGATGAGCTGCACAGTCTGCCAGCAGAAATTTTCAGTTAACGCAGACTCTGCTTTCTGTTGGGTTTTCTAGTTAGGCTTCAGTTTTGTGGAGACTTAATGGCACAGAATCACAGAGTCACTCTGGTTGGAAAAGACCTCTGGGATCATCGAGTCCAACCACCTACCCTACCTTACAAGTTCACCCCTAAGCCATATCCCTCAGGACCTCCAAATGATCTTCAAACACATCCAGGGATGGTGACTCAACCACTTCCTTGGGAAGCCCTTTCCAGCGCCTGGCCACCCTTTCTGTGAAAATTTTGTTCCTAATATCAAGTGTAAACCTACCTTGTTGTAACTTGAACCCATTCCCCCTTGTTCTATCACTAACTGCTTGTGAGAAGAGACCAGCACCAACCTCTCCACAACATCCCTTTAGGTAGATGTAGAGAGTGATGAGGTCTCGTCTCAGCCATCAGTCCTCAAACAGTTTTGCCTTGTAGGACTCAGATCTTTGTCTTTAGCTTTACTTTAGTATAAACATATAAGAGGCTGACTACATGAGAAGCAGAGGACCTGTATGGCCTTGGGTTTGAGTAATGTAATTGTGAGTGTTGTTGGACAATAGTGTTGTGCACATGACTGGCTCTCTAGGAGTGTGTAGAGCCACCTCCTCACATTTATTTGCCATCTTTGTTTTCTGTTTTTTCCCCTCAATGAAGAAAGCCAAGAGAACAGGAGATCAAGAAGTGAGGAAAGGAACACTTGAACTGAAATGGAACAGTTTAAATTAAAATTCAAAAAACAAATATAAACTCAGCTGGAGGTTGGAAAATTGAGGAATATTGGGCAATGTTTCTCTTGTGTTACTAGTGATTTTTCAATCCTTACTTTTCAAATCCCAGCTGCAGAATTCCCAAGGAGGCTGACAGTGCTCAGCATTGGACCTCTGGGAATCTGATCTCTTTTGTCAGCCTTAAAATGAGCACTCAGGATTACTGCTTGCTTTTGAGATGTATTAGTCTTCGTGAATGTGCCCCATAGAAGAGAAATATTTGCCTTTTTATTGTCTTTACTAATTTTTCTTATGGTTCTGTAGGTATTTTGTCCCAGGCTGCCAAGCCACTGCATCAGATGGGTTCTTCTGTTGCAGTTTGGTGTAGGAACATGCTTTAGGATGGAACAAACTGAGGGACTGGTCCAGTAATGGTATCTATGAGTAACTTAATGTATGGAGGAGGTTTAATCCCATGAGTTTTCCTCCAGGAGCGGCCTCCAGATGCACCCAAACATTAGAACTGACCGTTGTTTCAGCACAAATATCCACGTGCAGACGTATCACATGGAGTTGGTCTTAAAGGTCTCTTCCAGCCAAAGAGAGTTTGTGTATCAGTTGTCAGGTTAATTCAGGTTTCAGCAGAAGCCATTAAAAATATGTTCTTTGTGCAAAAATAAAAAAGAGCCCATCTCCAAAGCAAATCTCCTTCTGAGAGATCTGGGAGATGTTTGAATCTCTCTGAATTCAGGCTCAGGGAGAGAGAATACATGTGAGTAAAACTGAAGGTAAAATCATCATAAGAATAAATGGAACTGAACGGTGACACTTAGTGGCTCTGGTCAGAGCACTGCTGTTTCTGAGAGGAGCCTTTATGTGTTGCAGCTTCCATGGCAAAGCTCATTTATAATCTGGTCAGGATCTGGGTACGGGTGTGCACATTCATATGCCTGCCATGAAAATTTTCCACCAGCCAATCACCGCTGCGGAGCGGGCTGGAAGCTGGCAGAGTAGCTAATTACTCTCACGGAGAGAAACTCACGGGCTTGATTAGTGCCTGTTTACCAGTTGCGTCTGTTGTTTCAGCTGGAATCTCAAAGAAAGTGTTTGCTGGGGATGACTCCCTTGGAACTTTAGTTTTCAGTTTTCTGTGCTACCAGCAATGCCTCATTCCCAGAGGCAGCTCGCTGGACTTCCACATAATGGGAGTGCTCAGAGAATTAGAGAGAATGTCTTTGGTTAGCAGAGACTCTTAAGATAACCAAGTCCAACCGTCAACCCACCATCTCCAGGTCATGAAGTTCAACCCACCACCACCAGGTCTCCACTAAACCATGTCTCTCAGCACCACATCTGCATGTCATTTAAATACCTCCAGGGATCCTGACTCCACCACTGCCCTGGGCAGCCTTTTCCAATGTCCTACAATCCTTTCAGTGAAGAAATTCTTACCAACACACAGCCTGAACCTTCTGTAGTGCAACTTGCAGCCATTTCCTCTGCTCCCATCACTTGCAACCAGGAGGAAGAAGCTGAATCCCTCTTCTCTCCAACCTCCTTTCAGGTAGTTGCAGCAATAACGTCTCTCCTCAGCCTCCTCCTCTTCCCAGTTCCCTCAGCCAGATCCCATAAGACTTGTACTCCAAACTCTTCACATGCTTCATTGTCCTTCCATGGATACACTCCAACACTTCTGTCCTTCCCACCTGGATATGTTCCTGTGTGACTTGCTCTAGATGGACCTGCTGTGGCAGGGGGATTGGACTGGATGATCTTTCAAGGTCCCTTCTAATCCTTAATGATTCTATGATTCTTGTAGTGGTACCCAAGGAGGGTTGTGGAGTCTCCTTCACTGGAGAGGTTTAAAGGCTGCCTGGATATGTTCCTGTGTGACTTGGTCTAGGTGATCCTGCTGTTGCAGGCAGATTGGACTAGATGATCTTTCGAGGTCCATTCCAGTCCCTAACAATTCTGTGACTCTGTGATACCTATGAGTATGTTGTGATTAGTACAGTGACTGTGTGGCACCATGCTCTTTCACACCACTGGTCATTTGGAGCTCTAAAAATGCATGTGGAAGGAGGTCTCACTGGTTAACAGAGCAGATCTGCAAGCTGGGGTTACTGCTTAGGCTTGCGCCTTGGGTAGAATCTTCTACCAGGGGTAAACAAGTAGTAGCTTAGCCGAAAGACAGTGGTGTTGTCAAAGAGCACCTGACACAGCCTCACAGTACTGAGAAGAAAACTTCACATAGATTAGGGTCAGACAGGCAAAGTAAGAGAAATATGAGGGGAACTTTGAGACTGCAGATCTGCTTTTCCATTTCACACTTGCTAAGAATAGCAGTCTCCAGCGCTGGGCAGAAATTTCCCTCTAATCTCTAGCATTGTGAAGCAAATGATGTTGAAAAATTGTTTAGGAAAATAACAATGTTCAGCATTTGGCTTACGCTTCGCAGCTGCAGTGCAGACAGTGACCGTGTGATGACTGTTCAGCTGTGCCTGGTTGTTTTTCCTGTAGAATATCTTTCCCCCTTAAGAAGAACTTTACGAGTGACCGGATGGCCACCGGATGGCCACATCTTAAGTTTTGGGTGATTCTTGTAAGTCATGACCTTTCTCTGTAGGAAGACCTTCCTATGTAGCACTGGAGGATGGAGAAGTCAAACTGACCATAGAAAGAGCTCTTTCTCCCCTTACAAAAGGGATGACTGGAGGTAGTAGGGAATACACCATCCCATTTGACCTACTAGCTACTAAATGGTGTCTTGTCCTTTTAATATGAAAAAGAGCAATTACTGTCATTTTGCAGACCCTCAAGTGCGCTTTAAATGACACAAGTGTTTGCCCACCTGCATGAGCCCTCTCACAGCAGTAACTCACTCTGCCAAAGAGGCTTGGGAAAATCAGGTTGTGTGAACATGCATCCCATCTTTCTTCTTTGTTTTTATTTTTTTTGAGAGCAGTATTTTTCAGCTCTCCCCATGAGATCATTCTGGGGGCAGGAGCCAGCACTGAGCCGAGCCTGTTGGGCCTTGCCTGACTTGTACTGGTTGGCCAGGGCTCCCAGTAACCTCTTGTGCAGTTAACAGTAATGGGAAGAAAGCCACTGAAAAGGGCTGGCAGAGACACAATTTCTGAGACTCAGAATCCCCCAGCTCCTCACAGAGTGTTGTGGGGCACGTGCAGTTGTCCCACATAGACCTCCTTCTTTAGACCAGTGATGCTTTTTCTGCAAAGAATGTATATGTTGAGCTACGTGTGTGCAAATGGCTTTAAATTGAAAGAAGGTAGAATTAGATTAGATATAGGGATGAGGTTCTTCACTGTGAGGGTGGTGAGACCCTGGAACATGTTGCTCAGGGAAGCTGTGGATGCTTCATCGCTGGAAGTATTCAAGACCAGGTTAGATGGGGCAACATGGTCTAGGGAGAGATGTCCTTTCCTAGGACAGTAGGGTTGGAACTGGATGATCTTTAAGGTTCCTTCCAACTCAAACTATTCTGTGATTCTATGATTTTTGGATTAACAGGTCCCTGTGTGCAAAGGGCTCTTGGCAGGTGACAACGACCACTGCTGTCACAGTCCCTCTGCCAGTGCATGGCCCAGCGTGCTCAGCAGCAACCCACTGCCTTGCCTGTATCCCGCTTGCTCACAATGCCGCAGATTGAAAGGGCTGAAGCTTGTGTTCCAACAGGCCTGAGCTATAATCCTCAAGTCTAGTTTGTAGCCAATGTTTTTTCCTGGCCATGTTCCGAATCGTTGCTCTGGTTGGGTCACAAGCTATGGTTTGTGTCTGAACCCGAGCCCAGAGCCTGCTTCAATGGTCTCTGTTGTTCTCTTCTGAGACTATCTCAGATAGCGGTGCTCCCAGAGGAGCAGCTCGGGGCCTTTTGAAGCAGCGCTCCCTCCCAGTGAAGTCTTTCAGCCCTGATGACCTCAGAAAGAGCTGTGTGAAACAGTTTCTTCCAACAGGAAACTGAACTCAGACTGAACGTAGGGCTCAGTACCCGTGAACTTCTGCTGCTTTTTGTACAAGTTTGAAAGATGCAGGAGCAGAGCGCTCAAATGGCAAAGAAGGGGCAAAGTCCACCTCTCCATACGTGTAGCCTGGGTGCTGCTGTGCGTGGAGCACCGATGGAAGAAGCTGGGTGCCTATTTCATCTTTGAGAAGCGGAAGTGAATGTAGGTTGGGTAAAGCCACTTGAATGGGACATTCTTCACCGTGAGAGTGGTGACAGCCTGGAATGGGTTGCCCAGGAAGGTGGTGGAAGCCCCATCCTTGGGGGTGTTTAAGACCAGGCTGGATGAGGCTCTGGCCAGCCTGATCTAGGGTGGGGTGTCCCTGCCCATGGCAGGGGAGTTGGAACTGGATGATCCTGTGTTCCCTTCTAACCCTGACTGACTGTGTGACTTGGTCTGAGTGATCCTGCTGTGGCAGGGGGATTGGACTAGATGATCTTTCAAGGTCCCTTCAATCCCTAATGATTCTATGATTCTATGATTTCAAAGAGAAGGTCAGCATGAACTCCCTACCTTCAGAGCTGATCCCCATCTCACCTTCACTGACATGAAGATTTTTTGTGGAAACTGTTCCTCTCCCAGCGATCTAAGGGTAACTTCTCTGCTTGGGGTGGCTTAAGTTTAAGCTATTTCCATTGTCATTCCTCACTGCTCCAAACAAATAAGTAAAATAAAATTAGTGCTCTGAGAACCTATTTGACATTTCCTTGTCAACACGGCAATAAGGAACGTTTGACAAAGCCTTCAGGCAAGTGATTAAATTCTTTCTCTGTCACACCAAGGAAAGGCTGCTCCTCGTGGTGACACGGCTGGATTTGTTGTCCCTCAAGGAGAAGGTGAAAAATAAATTCATTACTGGAAGCAATAAAGCTTTACTGGTTGCATGGTCTGTTTCAGGACCAAAATAGCTCCTCTGGGTTGGGTACTAGATATTCCATAAGCGTCACTTGTCATATTTATCACAGAGGTTTCAGAAAATTATGAATTCCTGCACTTAAGCCAGTAGTGTTTCCCTGGGAAACATGAATGCTGACAGAATCTGCAAAAGCAAGCGCTGCTAGTACCATTTTCTTTTTCAGCCTAACACCAGTTCACCTCCACCAAATCTATTGTTTTAGGTTTCCCTACGCTTGAGCTATTTTTCAAAAGAATATTTGGTATTTTAAAAATAGCCCCCATCTTGGGAAGATGTTGGCAGCTCAGAATGAAAATGCCCTGGAGACCGTGTTGTCATGAGCAGAAAGATGATGAATCACAAGTTCAGCTGGTGTATCAAAGGAGGAAACGTGATCAGCAGAGGTGAAGCAGCACAATCACAGTTGGAGGAAAAAAAAACAGGGAGCAGCAAGCACAAGTCTTTGAGGCTTTTATTCCCCTGGCACAGGTCACAGTGTCCTCTGGAGACATTTAAAACCCGCCTGGACATGTTCCTGTGAGACTTGGTCTGGGTGATCTTGCTCTGGCGAGGAGGGGTTGGATTAGATGATCTCTCGAGGTCCCTTCCAATCCCTAATGGTCTGCGAGTCTGTGATCAGAGGTGACTGTGAATAACTTGCACGTCTTGTGCAGATGTAGGGTAGGAAACACCAGGCTTTGGAATAGGTGGTTTATGTTAGAACAGCTCACGGGCAGGGCACGAAACCAAGCTGAAGCTAATTTAGTTGTGCTAGTGGTAAATAAAGGAACGGGGAAAATTTGAAGCTGAGCGTCATGGGTGGCCAAAAGACCTAGGCAATAAGTGTAGGAGATGTTATCTTCTTGGAGAAAGGATCCTTCCAAAGCAGCAGCGGGTGTGCTCAAAGCTGGTACGAGATTTAAAAATGCTGTGTGAGAGAAATATGTGACAGGGAGCCAAACTGAGGTTTTCTTCTTCATGTCCTGCCAGAGTCATGATTAAAGAAGTCGGGGAGTTTTGTGATTCTCTGCTGGTTCAGTTGCATTATGAGTGGCTCACACTTAACCATAAAAAAATATGAAATAAAAAGCTAGTTAGTCCATTCTCTGTGTTTTTGGCTTCTTTGAGGCCTTGGTAAAACCCAGCCAGTGGGTTTTACCCTGACAACAGCACCAGGCTGCAGGCTGAGGCAGTGCACAGAGTGGGTCTTGCCATGATCTGCCTCTGCAAGCCCCCTCCTGCCTGCTGCTGTGAGTGGAACACATCTGCTGCACACTCTGCTGGTTTTAGCGTCTTCCCTAGACAACGCTCATTAATATTTCAGAAACAAGCAAACAAATTCTAACAAAACTAGAAATCATCCAGCAAGTAATAATAATTAAAAAAAAAATCGAAACCTCCCACTCTAGAGAGGGAGAGTGAGCATGGTCATTTCAGGTTGGAGGTGAGGTCAAGTGTAGGAGGGATGTGGAGAAGCTTGTGGAGTATCTGTTGGCAGAAGCAAAGCCCTTGGCTGCCTTTCTGCTGGATGAATTCCTAAATCCACTCGTCTGTTTTGCAAAAGACAAGGCACTGCTTCTAGAGTTAATCATAACCAATTTGAGTTTCCATAAGTGTCAAAATGAGATACAGAGCGAGAATTTTCTTCACTACTTGTCCTGTTGAATACAATGGCTTGTTATTACTGTTTCCATTGCAGTGTGACTATTGCTGCATGTGACTGGAATAATCCCTTCCCTACTTAATTGAGCCATTCAAGATCACATTTGCACTTGTTGAAGCTATCACTCTTCCTCCCTGGGTTATCGTGGCTGCACCTCAGCTCAGAGGGAAAAGGTGAGTAAACGAGTAAACGATGGTTACCTAGTTGTGCATTAACCCACCTGCTGGCAGTGCTGGGTGAAATGCAGTGGCTGACAGCTTTGCTGTGACACCAGCCCTGTCATCACCTCCACAGCTGCACCAGCTGATTGGGTCAGCCCCAGAATTTGGATATCTGCTCAGATGGCTTTTGGTACATGTAGATACTGTAGAATGTGTGGACATTGTTTTAGGAGAACTTCCTTTAAGTGAACTTCATAATTCATGCTGCCTTTAAGGGGTTTATTAAAGCCATCTGCACACAACATCTAAATGAAGTGCTGTTTGCACCTTTCCTGCAAGATTTCGAGGCAGGTGCACCCCTTTTGCAGCATCAGCCCGGTCTCATGTGATTTATTTCGAAGCCAAACTCTCAGGCCAGTAAAAAATATTGTAACACATGTCAGGGTTTCCTAGTGTTGCTCCTTAGTTCCCTCCTTAGCTGTTGCACTCTGAGAATTCAGCCAGCACAGAATAACAGAATTGTAGAACATTAAGATGGAAAGGGACCTCTAAAGATCATCTAGTCCGATCCACCCACCACAGCAGGATCACTTAGACTTGCACAGAAACATGTCCATGTGAATTTTAAACATAGAATCATAGAATCTTTCAGGTGGGACCATCAAGTCCAACTATCAACCCTACTCTACAAGTTCACCCCTAAGCCAGATCCCCCAACGCTACATCTAAGTGACTTTTAAACTCATCCAGGGATGGGGACTCAGCCACTATTCTGGGCAGCCCCTTCCAATGCTCTGTCACCCTCATTGTGAAGAAGTTCCTTCTCACATTGATGTGGAACCTCCTATGTTCCAGCTGACACCCATTGCCCCTTGTCCTATCATTAGACGACACTGAGAAGAGCCTGGCTCCACCCTCCTGACACCCGCTCTTCACTTATTTATAAACATTAATGAGGTCACCCCTCAGTCTTTGTTTCTTGAATCTAAAGAAACTCAGCTTCCTCAGCCGTTCCTCATCAGGGAGGTGTTCTACTCCCTTCATCATCTTCATGGCTCTGCGCTGGACCCTCTCCATCAGTTCTGCATCCTTCCTGAACCCAGAGGCCCAGAACTGGACACAGTATTCCAGATGTGGCCTCACCAATCTTGTTAGTGGTCTGGACTGTTGTGAGAACACGACTTCCCAGTGTCTTTGGCCAGTGCTTGTTTCTAATTCTTTATAAAGCAGCCATGTACTGTTGAGCTGGAAACAATGGCTGCCTGTATTATCTGTATGTGTAAATTTAACAGCAAAGAAAACAGTTCAGCACCTGAGAGCGTTACACGTAGGTAATGCTACCCCTGCGTGCCGAAGGGCAAGCCATAATGGGTTGTGTGAACGTAGCCTATCTCTTCCAGGGAGAGGCGGTGAGGTCTCAGTCCTTGGAAATACCCAAACTCAACACCACCTTGGCAACCCGCTCTACCCGACTGCGCTTTGAGCAGAGGATTCGGACCAATGGTCTTCAGAGGTCCCATCCAACCTCAGCTACTATGTGAGAAAACAGGTACTAAAAAAACCAAGAGTGTATCGATCTTCCTAAAATATATCCCAGGTTGAAAGAATTATTGCATTGTTTTCTTGTGTGGGAAAATAGAAGGCAGCTGCCTGAGGAACAGTAATGAAACACAAAAAATACCCACAGTTTAAGAAATAATATAAAATAGTAAGAGTAGCCTCTTTCCAAGCTTAACAGCCTGGTCTTCATTGGCTCATGTTTCAACCTGCTCATGATTTCACTGCTTTGCCTATTTTTGTGCTCTTTCATGCACTTGTGCTGCGTGCAGCACACTCCACCTTCTTTCACCTGCAAGCTGCACATACGCAAATCACAGAATACCAGAATCACTCCGCTTGGAAAAGACCCCAGTGAGCACCAAGTCCAACCATCTATCCTACCTTACAAGTTCACCCCTAAGCCATATCCCTCAACACCTCATCCAAATGATCTTTAAGCACATCCAAGGACACGTGTGAATGAGGAGCATTTGCACACACTCCTGTCTGTGATGGATATTTTAGTGACCGCAGAAACTCACCAGACCACTTCTACAGCTCTGCTGGACAATCTAACAGCCTCCATAGCTTGCTTCTTCTGTAGGATGGCTGAAAGTAGCCAGGATCAGGAGTCCCAGCTCTGTGTGGTCTCTCAGGCTTTCCTCAGAGTGAGCTGGCACTCCAGCTTCCTCCACTCACTCTGTGAAGCTTTTGTTCTTGCAAGTCCTGACAAGATCATACCCTGAAGCGGTGCAGCTCTGGACAGCTTTTAGACTTCGAGGGATGTCATACATTTTGCAGAAGTGTTACCCTACCTACTCCCAGCTGAGACCCTGGAAATGATGCTGAAATCCCTGCTCTGGCAGGGAGATTGGACTAGACGATCTTTCAAGGTCCCTTCCAATCTCTAATGTTCTGTGACTCTGTGGTAATCAGTGAGGAGACAGCTTCAGTTTAAACAGCGTGCTTTAGAAACCCCATTATCTGGTGTCACAGGAGGCATAAATGTTTTGCCCCTCCGTTTGGTCTCCCACTTTCTAACCTTCTTAAAGTATGTACATCCCCAAAGCTTTGTGTTCAAACCAAAACAATTTGTTCCTCTTCTGAAAAGGGAACCTTCTGATGCACATCTGATAAAGCCATCAAAATCCCCTGTTATTATGTGCTATAATGGCCCTCAGGAGTGTTTGATTAGAGCATTTTCCTTGTCGCGCCAACAAGCCATGAGATACTATCTGCCTCGGGAGGCGAAATGGAAGACTTGAGGGATAAAAAGGTCTATTGTTATTACATGCATAATCTTGTGACTCAAAATACCACGAGGGATTAAGATAACTCTCTGGATATATGGAGCAAGATGTTATATGTAAAATAATTGTGTTTACCAGCACTGCTGTGTTGTAATTATTCTACCCAGCTACACATACACTTTGGGAATGAACTAGGGAATACACCGACCGCGATATGATTGTGTTATTATTTATGCAACAAATGTTCTTTTCCTTGCAAGGGGAAAAAAGGACCGGGGTTGATAATGAGGTGACTGCATAGTTCTTCAACACAGGAAGCTCAGTGGTGATATTAAACGTCAGCATTGCATCAAAGCTCCAGGTCTTGATGTCCTCTAGGACTACTCACTTGACTAAAAAGCCTGGGTCAGTGGAAATCATAGGATTGTTTAGCTTGGAAAAGACCTAAACAACTTAATATGATCAAGTCCAGCCATTATCTGAGATCTACCAAGATCACTGCTAAACTGTGATAGCTTTTCCCCATAGGCAAGTGAGCCAAGAAATCCAGGTCCACCTTGAAACAAAAGAAACTGCTCTTACTTTCTGCTAAAGTCCAGCACTAGATAAGAGTTTTTTAAGGTGTTGCCCTAGGAAAAAGTACAAAATTTGGAACTATGTGGTGCCGTGTAAAAATATTGCTGAATTCCTGGGTAAGGGCATATGATGTGAGGAAAAGGAAGAACTGTGGCCCAAGATAGTTTTGGTCTCCTTCTTCACTTGTTTTAATTGTGGCAACACTGATGTATTTGCCATCAATTCTTTGATAATAAGCCCCAAATCTGTATTTGTTGTGCCTGATAGTTGTCTTGCTTTAAGAAAATCCTGCTTTTCTTGGTGCTAGAACAGTTGTTATGGTGACTCCTCTTCTTCCCTCATTTAATACAGGAAGCTGAGGACTAAAATAAAAATAATTCCATTTATGGGATTTATAAGAAACCCACTCTGAAGCTGTAACTCAAGAGATATTTTTTTTAAAAGTATTTAATGACATATTTCTTTAATATTATTTGACTTTTCATACTTGAATTTTTGTGGCAATAACTAAAAATAGGAAATAGATGGAAGGAGCTGTGTTTTTCTGTAGCACATACTGTATCATTTGCTCATACATAATACCAGTTCCTTATGGTGGGCACTGAAAATACAATACAAATACTGAGTGCAAGTTAGGTACCTGCTGAGTAAAGATTACAGAGGGTTCTGTTTGGAAGCCCTCAGTAAGAAATAAGATGGATTTTTTCTTGTTCTCCTTGATGATTCAATTTTTAACATGACATTGTGGTTTGTTCTATAGTCACACAACAGAACTATAGTCTATAGTCTGTACTTCAGTCATAGTGCTATTATATTAAACATCAGTTTCTTGATTGTACTTACAGCTTTCACAGGGTTTAAGCAGCAGAACCCGTCAACACACTTCATTTTCAGTTTTTCACTCAGCTCACAGTGTTTGCTAAAGCTGCCTTAGAGATTAAATCCTCCATGAACATATCATTTACTCAACATTTTGTGGCAGCTCACAAATTTATCTCAACCTGCCTGATAAGTGTTGGGTTTCTGCTTGGTAACTAAGAAGCTGAGGCAATCAGATGTGCAGATTAAACCTGGATCAAGGTTACGTCCACAGCCAGCGCAGACATGATTTTGCAGAAGTTTGCTTTATCTAAACGAATTGGTTAAAGCTTCTGGGTAGGTATGGAGGATAAGCAGCTCAGCAGAGTGCTTGATCCCTGTGTGGTGGAGATAGTGACCCTTCAGTGGTGTTAAAGAACGAGGTGTAAAGGCAGCACAACATGGACTGAACCAGCCATTTGCACGTATGAACAGGAGGAGCTGGTGATGAACTTAGGAACAAAGAAAGAGGGAATCTAGGCAATGATCAAGTGCAAATCAACAGGGGAAAAAAGCAGACAAAGGAAAAATATCTTAAGTAGCGTATAAATCAGAATGCAGGTGGGGGGATTAGCTTCGAGAAGAATCAGTGCCAATTGGCAAAAGAGAATTCAGTCACAGAAACGCACAATCCAAGACTACTTTTCACTAAGAGGTATCTGTGGTGACGAGCTGCATTTGAATTACCAGGAGAGGATAATTTCCCCAGGAACAGTGTTATCCTTTTCATCAGCCTCCTATAGCAAAGCAGCAGCATCACAGTGGATAAGAATTGCTCTGGACTATCAGTGTAACTTTTTAATGAGTAATTTATCACCCTTAGAAGCCTTGATTTTTATTAACCTCATCTGCAGCTGAAGATGAATTACTTTCCCAATCTAGAGGCTGACAGCCACAGAGCATCCTCTTATCAGCAGCAGCCCGTTCACTTAGCAAGGAGCTCTCATGGCAAGAGAAATCCGTGCTTCTTGGGAGGAAGTCACAGTGGGACAGATGCAGTGCCAGTGCCACCTGCTGAAAGTCACGTTAGGAGGTGCCAGGATTTCCAGCCCATCCGGTAGGTTTCTGTATCTACTTGTTCATATGCAGGCTGTGCTCAAGGAGCTTGAGATTTGCCCCATCAAAGACACAATTGTAAGTGCTGCCATGAAGATGCCTGCTGGTGTGTCAACCTCTGCTCTGCGCTGGCTTTGTTACCCTTATTTCTGTACCCTTCTGACATCCCCAGAAAACACTGTCCTCTGGCCATTGACCAGCCACAGAGGGTTATACAGAACAGGGAAATCACTTCATTGTTTTGGTTGGAAGACATCTTTAAGATCGTCAAGTCCAACCATTAACCCAGTCTTCTATGTCCACTATGATTTCAAATAGCTCAACCAATAAGACCCAGTTAGTATGGTTTAGAATGCAAGTACCAGCAGCCACTAAACTGCAGTAGAGGAGTTTCAAATGTACACTCATAATGGAATTATAAGGTGTGCAAAGGCAAATTACCTGGAATTAGTAGTGAAAGCACCAAAGCAGGGGAAAAAAGGCTACTGATGTTTCAGATGAAAGAAACAAGCCCTTTTTAAGGGTGTAAAAGAACATTAACATTTCCTTTAGTATGTAACTAGACAAGTACTATTGCAGGAGGGACCTAGGCTAAACGTGTAGGAAAATGGACCCTCAAGGACCTCTGTTCTGCTTTATGGAAACAAAAAAGCAAAGTATTGAGTACATCTGCAACTCACTGCCACCTAAAAACACGTCCCAGCATGTAGTGATATATCAAACGTGGGGAAAAAGAAACCCCACCTGTGCTCCTTCTGAGTTGCTGCCAAGGGACAAAAATACACCATAGGCTAAAGGTTCTCTGCCAGACCCAGCCAATTACAACATAACATACAATTAACTTTCACAGCTGGTCACAGGCTTTGTCAGAAGCCTTCAGGAAACAAAAACTCCTGTGTGTGTCTGTGCTCAACCTGGTTGTGAATGTACCTTAATTATACCTCATTAAAACCCAGTCTGAGTTGCGCTTGCTGCTGGCTGGGTTCAATGGCTGATGCTGCACTTACAGGGCTTACATGGGACCAGTACAGAGTGATCTATCTG
The DNA here is from genome assembly GCA_013400115.1 of Rhinopomastus cyanomelas. Lineage (NCBI taxonomy): Eukaryota > Metazoa > Chordata > Aves > Bucerotiformes > Rhinopomastidae > Rhinopomastus > Rhinopomastus cyanomelas. Next base: position 362,640 of record VXBP01004245.1, read on the forward strand.
GTCAATAAACACCCTTCCCTTCCGTGGTCTAAACTGGTTTTGTTATTACACTGTACGCAGCCACGTTGAGATCACTGAATTCATGCCTTTTGCTAACTATGCCTTCAGTTCTGCCTACAGTTACTCACCCGTTCACAGTTTACCAGTGAGGCTCATACTACTTACAAGGGGCAGCTGAGGGAGTTGGATCTCTTTAGTCTGGAAAAAAGTAGGCTGATGGGAGACCTTATTGTTGTCTACAACTGCCTGAAAGGAGGTGGTGGAAAGGTGTGAGTTGGTCTCTTCTCACCAGTAACCAGTAAAAGGACAAGGGGAAATGGTCTTAAGTTGCACCAGGGTAAGTTTAGATTGGACATTAGGAAAATCTGCTTAATTGAAAAGGTCATTTGGCCTTGGAAGAGGCTGCCCAGGGAGGGAGTTGAATCTCCATCCCGGGTTGTGTTTCAAAGTTGTGTAGACCTGGAGCTTAGGGGCATGGTTTAGTGGTGGGCTTGGGACAGTTGGGTTAATGGTTAGACTTGACGGTCTTGAAGGTCTTTTCAAACGTAAACAATTCTATGATTTTATGATAACAAAGATAATGTCAACCTCTCTTTGCAATGTACTGACATAGTTTAATGCCCCTAGTGATGACTTAAAGAGTGCTTTCATTTTTTTCATCTACAGCAATGAAGCTGGTGGAGAACGAGCAAACCATAACCTCACACAGGTAAGAACATGCAGGCTTGCTTAACTGTCTTGAATTTCTGGACAGAGAAACACAATTAAAATACACTTATATACACAAACCATCCATTTAAAATAACTCCTAGTTATAAATGTCTGCCTTTTAGTTCTGTCTTTCATTGTATACTCTAGGTGTGTCCAGAGAAAGCTTGATATTATCTGTGCGACAGACCTGCATGAACCATGTAGCTTCACACTGTAATTGTTTTACTTGTAATTCACAGCATGAGGTTGCTGCTAGCAAGGAAGAGTATCCCAGCCCTCCCAAGACTACATTAACATGTGCACATCCTGTAGGAAGGCTGTGAATCTAATGGATAAAGTGTCTGATTTGAGGGTTCTCAACAGTTCACCTTCAGCTCCCATCGAGGGTCACCTGTTTCCTATTAGGAGGAATAGTTAAGTTAGTTCTTAACAGCACTTAATCTTGCACTACAAACCTCCCTTCAAAACCTGTGTGGCATTAGTAAGACATGATAGTTTCTTTGCTAATAAAAGCCCTACATCTGTGCACACTTCCAGAAAATCTTAGTCTAAGAGCTGAGCATCAGAGACAGCAGTAAAAAAAAATTAAATAGTCACCCAGGAATGGAAAAGCTGTTCCAAGTGTCACTGCAGATGTTGTGTCCCATCCCAGCCTCTCTTAAAAACATACATTTGTAAGTCATAAAACAATAAACTCACACGTAGGCCTCTCTTCTAGGAAGTGAAACAACACTGAGGAGTGTTCCCAGGCACAGGAACTAGAGTCATTTGCACTCTTAAACATTCGAAGGGATTCTGGCATGTTTTTGCCGTAGTCTGATTTGTGCTTTCTCTCACAGACCCTGGACAGTATAAGACAAAGATTCTTTGCCAACAGGCAGCTCACCTCTTTTACCAGGTATAACACAGGGCATCTGGTTCCAGTTATCACTGCTGCCATGGAATGGGTCCAAACAACTTTAATTTAGTAGTGTGATAAACTCTTAAAGAACCCGGGTTCTAAATGGAGCTAAGTCAGCTTTGCACTTACTCTTTGGATTAGGAAACTGTGTTAGATAGAAGAGCTAATGTGGTGGATCATTGTTGCCATATGGGGAAAAAAATAGGAAAAAAAGGAAAATAATAGCCTGGCAGATTGTAACATCCTGATTCATAGACAACAAGGCCATATGAACCATAAGGTTCACTGCAGTGTTGGTGAACTAGCAGCTTCTGTTGGGATCCTGTTACCCTGCAAAAGCCTCATCCTCTTGCTTTCCTGAAACTGGATATTCAGTCAGGCAGCAAATCAGCTCCATTCTTGCCCATTTGCAGTTTGTGTAATTTGGGAAAAGCTCATTTCTGCATTTCACACATACATTTTATGGTTCAGTTTCTAGGTTCCATTGTCAAAATTATGTTTCTGCATGTGGAAAGAAATAATTGTGGGACGCCTGGCTGTGCGTGAAATACCCAGCTCACGTATAGACAGCTGTGCTGAGCTGATAGATAAATGCTTTGTGCCTATGGTGATGTATAGCTCTGAATTTTTAAGTCCTGGACCTGAGGACTGTTCTAATCTCATTGGGCTTTGTGGTCCCTTATGAAAGTCACTCGGAAGGAAGCTTCTTTACTGCTTCCAGTGGCTTCTTCTTTCTCCAAACTGCTTGTAGCCCATGAGGCATCCTCTCTGACTTGCACAGCTTTGTCTGCCTTAAATGAAGCTGGGTTGTGTTTTGTTCCTGCTTGCTTCATTAGAGCAACTTACCTTGGCATGCAATGAGAGATTTGGAGTAGAAGTTGCCATTTGCTCCCAAATAGTGTTAATTAATCACCAGCAGAAGTGCATTTAAAAAGAGTGGGAGACAAGCAATATTTTTTATACTTTAAAAAAATAGATCTCATTCTGGATGAAGGCATCTTTCCCCAGTACAACTCCTAGCCAGGTTCTTAATGATAAGAGCCTCTTTCTCCCACAGAGCAGGACAATCTTCACAAAGATAAATTAGTTCCTGAGGAAGTCTGAGAGATGATAAAAGCCTGTCCCTCTGAGATCACAGTGCAGGTAAAAAGGAGACTGTAATAGGGTCACATCCTAATGGAGCCCTTCTGCCAGGCAGGAGTAACTCTGCAGGCAATATTACAGATCACACTCGGCAAAGGACCGGCGTGGCCTGAAGCTGAACTTCCTAACAATATCTAAATGTGTTCCCACTGCCTTCACTGCAGCAGTATCTCCTTTCAGTGGATCTAAACACAGCTGAAGTGGTGAGAGCAGAACTTCTCCCTCAAAAACAATATTTACACATTGGAAAAATTATTGCAGATACTGGCAATTGAGAAACTTCACAAGGTTTGTGACTGGGGTGCTCTGTGGCTTCAGGCTAGCCAGAGGTTTGTTCCAGTTTTGCTTGCAGCGGTGAGAAGGGCTGGGCAAGCCACTAGACAAACCAAGCTGGGTCCTCAGAAGACGTTTTTCTTGCTTGAATAATGCATATGTGAAGGTCCTCACACGCCAAAGTGTCTTATAATGTTCTACAACCTCTAGCACTGACATTAAGCTACTTTGAGGGGGGAAAACTACAGGTAGCTTATGTGGTGTCACACAGATACAGCGCTGGGAGGTGATGGCTAATGACAGGGAGGTGAAGCTACACCAAATATTAGTTAGGAGAGTTCATGGACATGCTGGCTAGAGAGAGATGCATCTTTTGAAGTCTGGTCTTGAATATCCAGCATGTAGAAGCAAGCCGAAGGGAATTCAGTTTATCTGGTGCAGAAAGAAGGGAAAACAGTTTATCATGGTAGCTTTAACTGGCACTGGAAGTGATACCAGCTGCAATGTTTAAAGTTTCATCTGCAAACCTGGAAATGCCACTACCCTACCTAAGCACTATCAGCACTGCAAGTAACTTCTAGGGCTCCCTTTGAGCTCTCTCACTTGGTGCTGCAAACCTCTTGAGAAGGCAAAGAGGGAATTTTGTGCATCAGCCAAGGCAGGTTGTGAGATTCCACCAATGCTGTATTTTCTCAGCCACCAGAGCAGCCTCATTTGTGCCTTGACACGTTGTCCTCTGTCCTCACTTCTTTTCTCTAAAGACCTTGATGAGAGCACTTGTGGAAGGGAACTTGTCTACTCATAGTCTTCAAAAGCAATTGGGCCTTTAAGGACATGCCTAGACCCAGTGTTTTGTGTGTAGTCACCCCACAGATCACGTTATCCTCCCCTGATCAGTGGAAGAGTTACTTCTCAGAAATATCTACGGAGCAGGTAACTGTCAGTTTGGAGAAGGAGGTATGCAGGTTCATGGAGCTGCATGTGAAGCCTTCCTGTTTGGGATGAAAATTAAGCCCTGTGGAGAGCAAAGGTCTGGAGAATACTTTGGTTTTCTATGCGTTGAATCCTCTGAAATGCAGAAGATGTACTGGAAAGGCTTTACTTCAGTGTGACACACCTGCACCCCCTGATCCATGCTGGAGCTGTTGTCAGCTTCATCTTCGCAAAAGTAACACAGTAATAGAAATCCCTTGGTGTCCTGTATCAAGCTCCTGGGGGAGGCTCTGAGACTGATGACTTCATGTGAATTTATCAAACTCTGGAGTCTGATCCAAGCTGTTTTGGAAGATGGAGCACTTGGGAAATGAGGAAATTGGTGGAGATAATATTCATCCGATCATTTCCCTCCGGATTTTTGTGGCTCAGATTTTCCTGGGAAAGCTTTCTTTTCAAATGAAACTCGTCCATACTTTGTACCACAATACTCATCCTGACCATCAACACAGCAGACCGCTGATGACGTAATTCAGTGTGATTTTCCTTCTGCTTTGTGCAGCATCTGCTGTTCCTTTAGCCCCTTGCCCTCTTTACCCCACAGGCACAGATTATTTCTGAACATGTTATCCATACAACTTTGAATATATTTTTGATGCAGTGGGGATGTCTGCTGTGCACACCTCAGCCTTGATCAGAATCCTTTATGACCAGTATTATATAAACTTGGCACTAAACATCCTGGAGCCCAGTGCTTGAAGGTTCAACAAACATTACAGCCCTGGAACTTGCAGGGGTTTGTTTACTTCTCTCAAGGAAAACAACATGGAACGTTTACATTTGTATGAAGTTGTTTTAACACAGAGTCTCATTTCTTTTTAAAAAGATCTGTACTATAGGTATGTACATTATGTCTACAAAGAATGTACTTCATTTGTGTTCAGGAGTAACAGATTCTTCTCAAACTCTGATCACAAAATGTGTGTGTTTTGAAGTTCTTTCATGTTGCCAGGACGGTGTTTGGGTGTCAGTGTGAAGGTGAAACAGGTCCTACGAGTGTTTAAAAATCCGGAATGCTTTTTCATAAAAAGCTTCCACATAAGAATACAGAAATGAATTAGAAGTTACCTGAAAGGTATTGATTTCCTACCAGCTGTTAGGACAGGGAGATAGAATGAAGCTTTTCTTACCTGCTTCCCCCAAGTATGAAATCTGAGAGTTTGGTTTAAGCATTAAATGCATCAATGTGACCTGAGAACTGAAATCAGGGAAGGCACTATGCAAAGGCTCACTGTGTCATGCTGGTTTCCTATAGCATGGATCAGCAAATGCTCATTAACATTTGAATCATTAACATTTCAAAGTTTAAACAGAGCTCAAATGCACAAAATTTACTAGTGGCTACTCAGGACAAAAGCTGTAATGGACAAATGTCTGTTACCTGATTCAGTTTCTCTGCATTGCATTGTATAGCCCCCATCTTTATAGGATTTATTTCTGATATTGTCCAGAGACTGATGACTTTGATGCGTCTGTTTTACGTTCTTTCAGTGGGGTCTCTCCAGAAAAGCTCTGCTCTAGAGGAACCTAGTATGGTGACAGAGCACTGGAATGGGCTGCCCACAGCAGTTGTGAAGTCTCCTTCTCTGAAGACATTTAAAACCCATCTGGATGTGTTCCTGTGCAACTTGGTCTAGGTGATCCTGCTATGGCAGGGGAATTGGACTAGATGATCTTTTGAGGACCTTTCCAATCTCCAATGTTCTGTGGTTCTATGAATGATGCCAGACCTTAAGTGATACAAGTTACCCCTGGTACCACAGTGATTGTTCTTCAAGCACTGTAATTTGCCAGAAAAAGAGGATTGTCTTCTATTGGGTAATTAGTATGGAAATAATGAGGAAACCTTTGGCAAAGCTAGACTTCCTAGCAGTATCTACTTGACATTTTGATTCATTTCTACTGCCGAACTTTCTATTCTCTGTGCTGAATGTTGTCTAGAAAAGTCCCATGATATCATTTCCTTTATTCACAACTTCTTTCTTAGCCTGGAGAAAAAAAACAACAGGGAGCAAGTCTGATACTTTCTCCGCCGCTCAAAGATGTGGCACTTGCACTCTTTGTTAGTCCTACCTTCAATAACTGCATTGATGTTTTTGGACATGATGGGCAACAGGACCGTGACTAGCAAGTGGTGATTTGATCGTACTGGCTTCTGCAAGTGTTTTCTGTCTCCTGATGTTGTTTGCCTACACAGCTAATGATAACATTTTCTCTGGCCACCTCAGCTAAGTCTGCTATGTTGCACAGAGCCCTGTTCAGTGTATGGCTCTGTGACATATTCTTGGAACAGAGGAGAATAGGCTGTTGTATGGGCTCCTAAGGCTTTGCTGCCTTTGGTGAATCTCAATGTGTCTACGGGAAGGAGATGCAAAAAAATTGCCCATTCTCTTCATCACACATCGTTTAACAGAATAAAAATCAACAATGTTAGCCTGAAGTTTAGAAAATAACGTTGCTAAAATCTCAAGGTTCAGTTCTAGATTGATTCTAGCCTCAGATTAGGGAGATAAATTTGGCTTGTAGAATAGACAACCATAACACTCAAAACCTAAATCTAAGGACTACATATCTGAAAGGTCCCTTACAACAACCAGTGCTTCATGGGACACTTCTCTCTGGCCTGCCACATCACAAAAGAAACAACACGGGGAATTACTGCTAGATGAAGCAATTAGAGACTGTACAGCCCACACTTCCATCCAACCAATCTAGCTGACTAGGCTGGACCACCTGAAAGGTTTCACTGTATTGCTTTCAAAGCTATAGTATTTACAGTGTAGGTAAATTCTTCTCCAAAAATAATGTATGTGTCCAGTGGCTGGGATTTTCGAGGGCAGCTCTGTTGGGGGAGTCAAGCCCGCTGGTTTGCAAGAGTTTAAATCCAAAATCCTTTGCTACTTAGGAAATGCCAGAGGCTGTATCTCATCCTGATATAGGATTTTTTGTCCAATGTAACACAAATAACATGGCCAGACCCCTAATTTTGGAATTTCTTTGGATTTTCCCTCTGCCACCTCTCTGTTTACATCAGCTCCACTAGCTCCCACTGCCTCAGGGATGCAGTCCATCTCTTGTTATTTTAGAAAGGAGGAAAATGGAAACGTTTCCCATTTCAGTGCACGGATACCTTCTCAAAGGCAGGTATGCAACATCCAGAGTCATTCTCTTTTGAGAAAACACTGACTCCCTCTTGCATGCCTAAAGTTTCATCTTTGGAGCACAACCATGAGCAATGGCTTCAGACGGCCCTTTTTGACTGCAGTGGTGTGTGGGTGCAGGGTTTCGACTGGCACTTACGGAGACCCCTGAACACTGCTGCCAGTACTGCTGTAAGAGGATGATGTGGGGCTGTAAAAACAGCTCATTTTGTTCAATCAGAAAAGCAAATGAGATTGTCAGCAGTTGGCCACTACCAGCACCAGATGGAGGTTAAAGAGAAAACAATAACAACCCACCAATGCACCATCAGGAGAAGCTGATGAAGTGGCTTGTTGTTCCGCATGATTTCCTGAAGGTGTAGTTGCGCAGGACTTATGAAATTCTCTTGTTAAGTTTAAAGGCCCTTAGGTCAGGTCCATTATAGCTCTCCATAGAGAGCATTTCCCATATTCCTGGCAAATAAATTACGTCACTTTTGGATATTTTCCCATACAATAAGCAGTCACTGTCTTGCACCACGGTGTGAGCCTTGTCAGGTTGGTGCAGTCTGAGGTAAAGAGTATTTTTAACCCACGTGCCGCTTTCTGCAAAAGCCTTCCTGTCTTCCTTTCAGGGAGACTTGTTCCCTTTATGTTCTCCACCTCTTCAGGGGGATCTGTTTATGTAGTGGAATGCCTGTAGATTATAGAAAGATCCTGTTATTGGGATTTAAACATTTTGTTTTAAATTTTGTGTGTATTTATACAATTTCATAACTTTAAACCACTTAGACTGGTTTTTTTGAAGTCCAGTGGGAAGCATGTTTATTACTTGCTCAGAACTTTGCCAGGCTTAGGTTTTCTAGACAAAAGCATCAAGTCCAGTAAAATTAGTATTGCACAAAACCACACTGAGCTTCCACAATTTCCTCCTTTCTTAGGTAAATTTGCCTAGGATTAATTCCTTTAATTAGAGTAGAGCTTCCTAAGTGACACATATTGCATAATTTCTCTCTCAGGCATTTCTCTCCTGCAGTAACATGTTCCTCATCAAGTGAATGTAGGGACTCTCTGCCACCTGTTCAGATGGGATTGTAATTGAAATGTCAAACTCAAAGTGTATATCAACAGGATTTACCGCTACATTGTAGAGCTACAAAAGTATCTGAGCTGTCCCCAAAGGAGGTGGTCACCTAAATTCCTTTACTGTTCCACCTCTTTTAACAAATATTGTATCCTGTGGTTATATTAACTGGAGGGTTTCTTCTTCTTTCGCATGTAATTAGAAAGGCACATTAACATGAAGCTTAAGGACACGGTTCAGCGATGGGTTTGGTACAGTTGGGCTGATGGCCAGAGTCAGTGAATTTAAAGGTCTTCTTAATCTACGTGATTCTATGTTGAATTTACCCAACCGTAACTTCGTCTTACTTGTTGCTGAATCTACAGTCAATGAAGCAACTCACTTGGCCTTATTGTTAGTAATGAAAATCCATATTCTAAATTCTCTAGATATTCTGCCCAGCGTTTCACTTGCTAAGACACACTGTGGAACAGAACTTGGTAATTTCCTCTCATTCCCAAATTTATTACAGCTATATATTTGGATGACCAAATGCTAGTTTAAACAGAAGTATTTATGTGTCATATATGAATTAATTCAGTGCATTCTATGCAAATAAGGTTTGTCTAATTAAAATGTTAGAATTTTCTCAAAATAGCAGTCTGTGTGCCTTTCAAATTGATTTCTTATATATTCCATTGCAAGAGAGTCATTGTTCCTCTTTTGGTTTAGGTCATTTTGTGCCTGTGACCAATGGTTTAGAAAATTCTACTTTCTTTCAGCAGAAATATCCGCCTCCAAATTGCATCATATAGCAACCTTCAAGATGCACTCCAAGGGCAAGAAAATTGTTAATGTACTGGGCTTCAGAGCTTCTTTCAGAAATGTCTTTGGCATGAAAGACGCTGTTTGCAGAAATGAGAACGACTTTGTTGTTCTCAGATCAAATTCTTGAGCTTTTAGCTACTCTTAGGGACATATTGGCCTGTTTAAAGTCACAAGAATATCTTTCTCTCTCTCTCCATCTTCTGCTTGCCACACTCACTGTTACTAAATGTATTTTTTCCACTTTTCTCTGTATTTTCACACCTCTGGGCTGGTCCATTGACCTATTTGGAACTCTCAGTCACTAACAGCCTTGTCTGCCAATGACTCTGGAGACCCAAGCCAGGGAAAATGGTGGTTGTAGCTTCTTCTGGAGAAAGAAAAGTAGATGGAGAACAGTTCAGATTTTATGAATAGAGTTTTTTCATCATTTCACTCTTGCCAGAACACTTCCATACTTTGTCAGAAACCAGTCTTTGTAAGTGTTGGTATTTCCAAAGTCGGAAAATTCTTCAACAAGAACAGGTTGCTCAGAGCCCTGTCCAACCTGACATGGAATGTTTCCATATAGGGGGAACTACCATCTCTCTGGGCAACCCTGGGGAGGATCTCACCACCATCATTGTAAAAAATCCTTCTATGCATGCTATATGTCCCGTTTCAGTTAAAATCCTGATGTAGCAGGTCTTGAAGAAAAGACTGTTCCCATCATATAACACTGCAGTTATGTGAACTGCACGTGGCACCATAATGCTATGTCCAGAGTATAAGCATCACCCGTACATTGGGCTGCTCATGGTGGTTGTGGAGTCTTCTTCTCTGGAGATGTTTAAAACTTGCTTGGACATGTTCTCATGTGATTTGATCTAGGTGATCCTGCTGTGGCAGGGGGATTGGACTAGATGATCTTTCAAGGTCCCTTCCAACATCTAATGTTCTGTGATTCTGTGATACCACACCTTACACACGTGCTACTACTGAACTAATTCTAGATCACTCTTGTAGGGACTGGATTTTACAAAAATCAGTTGATAACAGCATAAGGAGGCTGGGAGAATAGCTGTAGCCCTAGACACAGTCACTACTCCTGCAGTATCAGCTCTGCATTTGATCAGATCTATACAACACAGCATAAAAGAACAATTCAATATCAATAGCACTTTGCTGTTTGTTCTGTCGGAGTCATTGTGATGTGCAAGCAGACAAAATTACTCATTAACTTTGTCTCAATCTCACCTGAAAAGAAGGTGCTTACTCTCAAATAATCAGGGTGTCAGCCAATATGCCAAAATGAGACTCTACCCCGGAAGGAAATCAATAGGTTTTCTGTAAATTATTTTGAGATAAATCTCTCTGTGTTGGAACTGAAAAGTTTTACTGTGAAATCAAAACATCATGTAAGACACTCCAGCATGCTAAAGCTTAATGAAACCGAAAGTCCATTCCAAATGTACAGTCTTTCTTTGCATTTTGGCGACAACTTCATCTATGTAAGTTGCACTTCTGGATTTTAGTGAAAAATATGGCCCTTTGAATCATTTGAACATGTTGTAAGAATCTCAGCAGACAGACTCTATAAGCAAACAATCACAATCACTGCCTAGTTACACCGTTGAGCAGAAGAAAAAGGGCTCTTTGACAGGATGATTCGATGTTATACATGCTAATGTGAGCCATAGCATCTGCAGAATAGCTCATGAATACCCCAAATACTGTTCAGCTCTCTAGTCAGAGATGTGTTTTACTTAGCTACAGTGCCAAGATGCTGTTTCATTAACCTTATTTTTCTTTTTCTTTTCTGTAAGGCATAATTCTGTTGTAGCTTAGCCTCACCAGGATACGTCATGGATACCAAGTAGAGTAAACAGTATTAACATAATATGCACAGTCTGTGCTTCCAATTTCCATGCTTCGCACAGGAAGATGTGTAATGACTAAAGTCTGACACTTTAATTTATTCAACCCTATTAGACTCGTTTGTTAAAAAACCCCTCCAATTTCAGATTCATTTTCATTCTCCAAAACCATGAAGATGGAAGTAATTTACTTCCATCCTGCCTTAATTTTTAAGTGACTTGTACGGCACACAGTTAATGGAAGAGCTCCGATTTTTCAAATGTCAACAGGGACCCTATCTCTAGCCTACATTTAAAATTCTGACTGCTTCTCCGTATTCACCTCATGCCATGGTCTTTCAAAGTCAAAGAACAAATGAGTCAAACGTATATTCAGGGAATGAACTGAGTTCAAAACACCCTATTAGAACCAAGTCTCCAGGACGCAATGAGGTGGTCTACTAATAATAGGAAGGAAGCTGTTTCACCTTGGATTTAAGCAAAGTTAAAAGCAAACCAAATCTATGCTATGTCAAAAGTTGATGGAAATAAATTCATTGCAAAAATTGACAAATATTAGTGAGTGCTTCTAGAGCTGCACTTTTTCAGAGACCTTACCTAAAACCTCAGTTCAAGTCTCCATCACAGGTTTGCACTGTAATCCTGAGAAAATCACTGTGATCAGGTTTTTTTCAAATTATTTAGACACCAAATCCCATTAGATATTTTTCTGTGTCTTCTGTAGTACCTTGGAAAGAAATCAGCCTCTCGATCATCAAGTTGATTTCTGTTGCAGGGATGTGCTGACTTTGCTCAGAGCTGTGGTAGAAGTATACTAAATAACACAGTAACTGATAGTTTGGGTAAATTAAATCTCAACTTTCTTACATTGACAGAACTGAGATTAGGAATTTTGCTTTGTGCAGTCTGTGGCTGTGGATTGCTAGCAAACTTCTCATTTAGTTCTAACAAAAGCTAAGATAATTAACTGTCGGGATAACTAATCTGCACAGATCCCATTACAGCCTCAAGGCTCTCAAAGTTTGTCTACATGTGAAAAACATCTGGACTGTGCTACTAGCATAGTTATTCTGATGACTGAGCTGCTCTTGTCACATTATGCCTCTTTCAACACTCTTCTTTTTAACCTCCTCAGTGGTAATCTCCTTCTCTGGAGACGTTTAAAACCTGCCTGGATGTGTTCCTGTGCGACTTGGTCTAGGTGATCCTGCTCTGGCAGGGGGATTGGACTGGATGATCTTTCGAGGTCCCTTCCAAACCCCAATATTTTGAGATTCTGTGGCTCTGTGTGTGTGGTAACCTAAGTCGAAGTCTCCAACTTTCTTCCTTGAACTCTTTGTAAGTTTAGAACATAAACTTAAACGTGGGTGATCTAAGTCATGATGCTCAATTTTTGTCACACACTACAAACACACATGAACATTTTTCACTGTGTGGCTGATGAGGAGCAGCTCATCAAGTCACGCATCACAGTCCTGAATCCTGTAATTCATACTTCACCAGCACGCACATTTCACGTGAACCTCAGGCCTCTGCTACAGATCACAGAGCCACAGATTCCACATAGTGGCCGCTTTGGGTAGCATCAAAAACAGCTTCCAATGACTGAAATGGTCCACAAGTCCAGCCATGCAATTCAATATTCCACCCACATTCAGACAGAATTGGAGTGTTGAACATTCAGGAAGTATTTAGATGAGGAAATCAAGCTTAATGTTGTTGCTAATAAGAGCAGTACAGAGAGGCCTTTCAATGGCCAAAAATATGCTTGCTTTGAATTGCTTAATGCAGTGATATTCTGTTGGGTAACTCACCATGGTTTTTCTTTTCACAATAAAAATCAGTTCATTTGTTTCCTATTACAAATGCAGCATCTAATTGCTTCACATACATGCTGTGCCAGTGGTGTCACTACAAAAGTAATCTCCCCACTGATCAAAGATCTCTGTCTTGTTACTCTTTCTCCCCTGGAGTTGGTATGCTGATAGAATTCACCCACAGCGTTTGGTCTGCTTCTGTTGGACCAATACCAATATATCAGATGGTGCTTGCTGATACCTTCCATGAGCATTGAGCCAAGCTCTTCTTGGCAAAGCCCATCAGGAGCACAAGGGGCAATGGGCACTGACTGGAATATAGGAGGTTCAATCTGAACATAAAGAAAAGCTTTTTCATGGTGAGGATAACAGAGCCCTGACACAGGCTGCCCAGAAAGGTGGTGGGGTCTTCGTTTCTGGAGACATTCCAAGCCCAGATGGATGTGCTCCTGTGAGATCTTCTATAGGTGCTATAGCAGCAGGGTGCTTGGACCAGATGATCTCCAGAGGTCCTTTCCAACACCTACCATTCTGTGATTCATGGACCAATGACAGCAACTTGTTGAAGCTGACAAACTGAGTGTAATTCCAAAGTCACAAGGGCAGAGACACGTAACAGCATCCATTAACAAATCAATGGTTTATACTGGCATCCAAACTTGTAAAGTTTTGACAGCAAATTCAATTAAAATCCTATAGAAGCAGCTGATACCCTGCTGATACCAAGCAATGTCAAACAAGGACAAAAATGCCTTATAGCTGTTGACTACCTGATGCAGCATCACATGAGGTTTGGACTAAGCAAAAGCAATTCTTGTGATAATCTGAGTCCTGCTAATGTTGCCTCAGTGCTGTAGCAACCAGTAGCTCATCAGTGATTAGTGGTGAAAGTGAGAGGACATCCAGTTTCTCGCATCAACAGGATACACACAAACCTCTTATCCATGCTAAGACTGGTTTTGGAGAAAACCCAGATGACTTCACAGTCATCTGAGAAGAAGAACAACGTGTCAGGAGTGTAGAATTGCTTCATCCTCCCATTATAAATTAAATTGGGCAGAAATTTCTCACTCAAGTGATTTTTTTGACTGCAATATTCCAAATTGTCAGAACTAACATGTTGCTGTGGAAAGGGGTTTATGTTTAAAGAATTGTTTATTCCTCAATATATTTTTTGGGGAAAAACCGATACATTTGGAACCAGTCATAGTATCTATTAGCCTCGTTATTAATTGGGAAATTCTAACTCCCTTCAGTTACTTATTTTGAAATTCAAGCACTTCACACTATCTACACTAATCAACCAAGAAATCATTAAAAATAAATGACCTATTTAATTTGGCTCATGAATATTTTTCAAGTTCTTAATTTTTCAACCTGATTTGAGCAAGCGCCAATACTGATATTAAAAAAGGAAATGGCTGGAAGAAAAACATTTTCTTTTCCAAAAATAAGTTGCAGTTGACTCCCAGCTGCTCCAGTTTGCAAACGCTGCGAGCATCCATCTACCAACTGAAGTCATATGCAGCAACATTCTCAGCACTTCTCTGCTTTTGCTTTGTACAGGGCACTTCAAAGACTTGCTGGAGACATCTCTTCTTTCATGGTTCTTTCTTCATACGCATTTTCTCAGGTGATGTGTTTTCCCAAAGTTCATGTATACAGAAATAGCACAGATGGTGTGTGTCATCTCTCAGCTCTCGAGGTGTGGCAGCTTCTACCACTCTTCCATGGGCTGTCCTTGCTAATGCTGAAGTAATGGGAGGAGGATTTGTTGATCCAGGTTTCTAGCATTTGCCTGTAAGTGCCTAGAAGATACTGTTGTATCTACTGAGTATCAGCCAACAGCTGTCTCTTGTTACACACTCCCTTTAATTCTTCTTTCCCACCTCCTGGCTTCCATTTACTTTCTGTAATGAGGGAAGATTAAAGAAGTGCCAAAGATGAGAAATGCAAAATACAGAAATGAAAGGAAAGGTTGCCTGGACTTGATGATGTTAAAGGTATCTTGAAACCAAAATGATCCTGTCATTCTGTAATAGGAGGCTTCTAGGTTACTTTCTGGGGCTTGTGCTGAGGGGAAGGTCAGAAGCTTAAGTGGATGGAGTGAAGTTCATTGCCCAGGTTCCCTGGTGCACTCTAATTTTCCTATTCCAGAAAAGCCCCAAACAGATCAGGTCAAACAGTGTTCCAAGAAGGAAGAAGTGATGACATGCTAAAAGAAACAAAAACCAAGAGGAATAAGCATCTCTTGTGGTCAGTAGCAGAGAGAAATGCAGCATTTTTTTTTTTTTCAGTGTGGCTTTCTGAGCATTACTCTAGAGCTAGAATCTTTATTTAAAAACTAAAAAAACCCCATAAACTGTAGTTGTTTCCAAAATAACTGGGGACTTAATAAGATTTTACAACGATCAGTGCAAATCATGTGAAAATAAGCATGAGGATTATGTATAATGCTACTTGTAAGAGAGAGAAGTTAAACAAATCCATTCATTTCAATTACCACCAGCAAATTGAAGAACGAATTAGTATTTCCTGGGATTCAACTCCTTATAACATGTTGCCTGTGCTTCCACCGACGTTCCCACACAAACACTCTACCTTAAGTAACGATAGAGCTGTACACTGACAGACAGGAGGTAAAAATGGCTCAAGGACAACTTATGCTTCTCCACAACGAGGTAAGCATGAGACACTTACACTAAGAGCACTCTGTGGGAAATATATTTTTCCTTAAATAATTTTCAGGGTAAATGATTCCATTTCCGATAACGTTTTGAAGTGGTAGAGACACTACTTTACACAGAGACAGGGGAGGGATTGGGCTAGATGCTCTCCCAAGGTCCCTTCCAATCCCTGATGTTCTGTGATAAGTGTGATTTTCAGGCATGGCTCTTTGTGCTTGCAGAGACATAGGGATATTCATAGAATCATAAAATTGTTCAGGTCAGAAAAGACCTTTACGATTCATTGAGTCCAACTATTAACCTAAACTCTACCAGGCCCACTACATCCCTAAGCTTCACATCTACGTGAGTGCCCACAGGTGTGAACTATGTTGAAGGTGAAGAAAACACCTCAACATGACCTTTGATTCGTTCAAAACTTCTGAGAATTCCCACGTAACACAGTTACCTTGTTTGCATGAACCAGTGAAGGAAGAAAATGCTGCATGTTGTCTTCTTGTTCTCTTTGCAAGTATAGAGCTCGGTACCATGGCACCTTGGTACTTAGCTACAGCTCTTAGCCCCCACAGTAGCAAGAGGATAATATTTTAAATTACAAAGTGATGCTAATAGTATCAGCTGGCAGGAAAAGTTTTTAAATGTTGGGTTTATAAGTCGAGTCTACAGATTCTGCTTGCTGTTATGTCAGCACCATCTACTGGTACCTCACGCGCTTGGAGCTCCTAATGCTGCTTGCCCTTTCTTTATATTTTATTTGAGCTCTAAAAAACACTTTGGGGGGCATTAGATGACCAGTTTGGTCTTTCCTACACTCTTCCAAGACCATGTAGAACAATTTGGGCTCGTGTCAAGACAAACAGGATCTCTCAGTGTTAGGGCTGGTCATATCTGAGCTAACACTGAATTGAAAGAAAATGATGTTTTCAATGCAAGGCTCAGCCTCGCTGTAGGAAACCCAGCCAAACACAGCAGCCAAGTTCAGCATTTCAGAACACCCATGAAAACCACACCACAGAGACTTGCATTCCTGTCTCATAAGTTAGAAAATTACCTTCCAAATTTATAATCTGCCTAGTAGATAAAAAAGTCTCCCATAGCTTTCTGAAGTTCAGGGTAATTACAATGTGAAATCTGTAATTGATTTGTGTCTTGAAGATTTTGTGCTTTTTTTCAGACCATAAGTTTAATTTGGCATCACTAGCCCCTGAAGTTTAAAGACCTGACATTGTATTGCTTCTTTTATTTCAATCCAATGAGCATTTATTGACATCAAGTGTCAGGTCTGTGTCTCAGCCTCCAAACTCCGACAACCTCCAAACTGATTGTTCCTTGATGTCTCTAATTCTAAAAACATCAATGGTATTGTCTACCCCTGCCCTGATCATTCTTTTTTAAACCTCTACTATGCTTTTAGTCTAAAAAAATATTTCTAAGGAAATTGCTATCAATTTTACTGTTGTTCTAACTATATTCTTTCCATTTTGTCTTGTGTCTTAAGCCACATCCGAATTTGAGGGTGAGAGGCAGGCTCCAAGAGTTGGTTTTTATTATTTATCCCTTTAATTTTATTTCTATATTTACTTCTGGATAGCACCAACTGCACTGACATTTTGAAAATTAAAGATTTGCTTCCCATCACCTCAGTAGCTCTCAAATACTAGAATGTAACTGCTGCTAGTTTTAATCTCTAGGAATAAAATGTCTAGGCTAATTGAAGGGTATTTCAGACATAAATTAAAATACAGGACCAATTTTAATTAAGGAACTGGAACTGCCAGGTAGTAATTAACTGTTTTAATCTATGGCTATGCGAGAAAACATTGGCTACAATAATAATGTAATGCAAATTAAAATGACTGCCTCAGGTAGCCAGATTTGAATTTCCAGATGTCTGTGACTATATGAATTTCACTGAGGAAAAAAAAAAAATTGAGTGCTCATCTATATTCAGGTGATCTCTTGAAATATTGTTGGCAGCCTGAAGCAAAGAGGAGACAATCACAGAGAAAAGACAGACAGGAGTAGTGCCAGCAAATAGGAAAGATAAGCCTGTCAAAATACAGGACACCTTATTATAAAAAATGGATTATTATTAATCAGTTTTTTGGCTTTTAAAGCAATTCCAGTTTACACATCTTGCTAATTCAATCTGCATCACCACAGGACATTTTCACTTAGACAACTGTTGTGCTCTGTGTGTCAATCCAAGAAAACTTGAATAAAAAACACGTGACTGTGGTTTTGTTCTTGACATAGTCATCAAACAAAGGCTGCAAGCACGGAAGCCAGCTGATGGAGCATCTTATTTCTGCTTGGGGTTCAGGGTTTATTTGCTCCTAAATAAAGGGTAAGAGTTCTTTGCAAGCACACGTGATCCACATGTAAAGATCAGGGTGAAATCATGAAAGATATTACATATGGAGCCTTATACATATACATACATGTAATTACTATCCTCATTGGTGCCATTCTTCTTCATGAAAGACCCAGAGAAGAACTGCAGTGAGAGATCATTTCTGTTTACATTTTTCACAAGAACAATATTGCCACTGATAAAGAGCAGGTAGCATTGACTCTTTAGATAGGTCTAGACACTGGACCACACTGTTTTCCCTGATGTTTGTGGGCTGGAACAGATCATTCTGTCCATATGCTCACTGACAGTTTGCTGATTATGAGGGTGAGAACACTTTGTCTGCCTTAAAAGGTCCTGTGTGACCTCAGCACCATAAACATAAAACAATTCTCAAGTTGTACCTCTTTGTAGTATTAACAATACTTTTCTGTTATATATGAAAACTCTTGTTTTATGTCAAAGAACATCATGTTTGCAGTCACAGAACATTAGGGGTTGGAAGAGAACTTGAAAGATCATCTGGTCCAATCTCCCTGCCACAGCACGATCACTTAGATCAAGTTGCACAGGAACATGTCCAGGTGGGCTTTAAACATCTCCAGAGAAGGAGATTCCACAACCCCCATGGGCAACCCCTTCCAGTGCTCTGTCACCCTCACTGGGAAGAAGTTCCCTCTCATATTGATGTGGGACCTCCTGTGTTCCAGCTGACATTCATTGCCCCTTGTCCTATCATTAGATGATATGGCCAACGTGCTCTTGCCCTATAATCCAAATGGCAAATACCAATGTCTGCTGAGAACTTATTTTAAGGATTTCTTTCACTGTCTCCTTTCTTTCTTTGTCTTACAATTCTTGTTGGGAAACTGAAAAAGTCTTATTTTAAACATGACTAGCTCTTCATTTGTTATATCAGGGGTCATTACAGGCCTTGCCTATAACACTATTGTTTTTATTTCACTGCACATAAAATCTTCAACCAAAATGTCAATAGTGCATTGTATTGGGTCTGGCTAGGATGGATTTAGATTTCTTCTGAGCAGTCCATAAATGCTGTGGGTTTGGATGTGTGGTTAAACCAGTTGATAACCAGTGCTGAGGCTATTGCTGAGCAATGCTCGCACAGCATCCACGTTCTCATTTCCCCCGAGCCAGCAAGAAGGGGGATTGGACTAGATGATCTTTCGAGGTCCCTTCCGATCCCTAGTGACGCTATGATTCTGTGTGGTGTCAGTGACGGGTGACTGACCGCAGAGGAGCTGTCAGTCCCCGCCCGTCTCCATGGGAACACCCCTGGTCCCCGCCCCGGCCACTCAAGATGGCGGACGGCGGGGCTGCTCCTGCGCAGCGTGAGGGGGACGGGGCCATCAGTCCCGGCCGCAGGGACCGGCGCCCCCGGGGTAGCGGCCGCCCGCCCAGCGCACGCGATCTGCAGGTGAGCGGCGGGTGACGATGGGGCTTCCTGGGGGCGAACGTGGCTGGAGCTGGGTCCGAGCCCCTTTCGGGGGTCTCTGGGCCTCTGGGAGAAGCTGCGACCTTCTCACCCCTGGTTACGTGGACGGAATGGCTTTTCCTGCATGAAAAATTTATCCGCAAATGCGGTTTAGGACTTCAGAGCTTTTCCCGGGTTTGTCTGGGGAAGGACTGAGAGACTCGTGGTCCCAAATCACACACTTGGTTTGTGATGGAAGGGACCTTAAAGCGCCTTATTGCTGATTGCAACTGCCCGAAAGGAGGTTGTAGAGGTGGGGTTTGGTCTCTTGTCACAAGTAACAAGTGATAGGACAAGAGGAAATGGCCTCAGGTGGCACCAGGGGAAGTTTCGGTTCCTCATTAGGAAAAACTCCTCCTTTGAAAGGGTCGCCAGGCCCAGGGAGGGGATTGAATCACCATTCCTTAGTGTGTTTCAAAGTCGTGTCGATCTGGAGCTTAGGGACAGGACGCGGTTTAGTAATGGTCTTGGGAAAGTTCAGTTAATGATTAGACTCAATGTTCTTAAAGGTCTTTTCCAACCTAAACAATTCTGTTATTCTAAGGATCGTCTAGTTCCAGGCCCCCAGCCCTAGGTGCGGTCACCTCTTACTAGACCAGGTTGCCCCGAGCCCCTATTAAACCTGTCCTTTCACGCTGCAGGTGATGGGGCATCCGGTTTCCCTGGGCAACCTGTTCCAGAACCTCACCACTCTCACAGTGAAGAATTTCTTCCTACTATCTAGTGTAAATCTCCCCTTTCAGTTTAAAGCCATTACTTCTTGTCATATCACACTGTCCTTTGCTTAAAGCCTCTCCTCGTGTTTCTTGCCACCTTTGGGTACTTAAGTACTTTAATTGCAGTTGGGTGAGTGTCAGTAGGATGGAGCCAGGCTCTTGTCGATGTCATCTAGTGATAGCACAAGGGGCAATGGGTGTAAGCTGGAACATAGGAGGTTCCATATAAATATCAGAAGGAACTTTTTCACAGTGAGTGTGACAGAACACTGGACTGGGGCTGCCAAGGGCGTTGTGGAGGCTCCTTCTCTGGAGACGTTTAAAACCCACCTGGGCATGTTCCTGTGCAACTTGATCCGGGTGGTCCTGCTCTGGCAGGGGGGTTGGCCTAGGTGATCTTTTGAGGTCTCTTCCAATCCCTAATGTTCCATGATTCTGTGAAGCACTTTGTCAGTATTCCACACTTCTGTGTGAATGTGAAAATAGTTCAAAGTATTGTAGCAGGAAATATATTGGAAAAGAGATGAAACTTTTACTGCCTGAAGCTGTCCTTATTTTACGTAATTATACATAGATAACAGATTGATGGAGGTTTCTAATCCATCCGTCCTCTGCAACACTCGATTTGTTGGGGAACTGTAAGAGCTGTGATGTGAGGAAAGCCCAGCAGCCTGATCATGCCCTTTTACACCCCTTCAGCATCCCTCACTTTTTGGATTTGGTATAGAGTAGATCTTTGCCTGTTCCTTGTAGTGTTTGGTTGTGGAATTGTCATCTGCAATGTTCTCCGCCAGCTTTACATAACTAAAAGGTATTTGCTTGGATCCTCAATAGACTGTAACAAAATAGTTTGGAGACAAAATTGTGTCTTGCACAACTCCCTAAAGCATAAAAACACTTGCTAGTGGTAAGGCAGCATTTGGGGAACCTGTGGGAAAAACTGTTTTGTGTTTTGTTAAGTATTTGCAGTAATATCTTGAATTCAAGCTGGCAAGGCTGATTTGGTTTTTAATTGCAGCCCAAGCTTAACCGAGTAAAATTTTTTCCATTTCACAGAATCACAGAAAGTTAGGGATTGGAAGGGACCTTGAAAGATCATCCTGTCCAGTCCCCCTGCCACAGCAGGATCACCTAGACCAAGCCACACAAGAACACATCCAGGCAGCTTTTAAATGTCTCCAGAGAAGGAGGCTCCACAACCTCCCCGGGCAGCCCATTCCAGTGCTCTGCCACCCTCACCGTGAAGAAGTTTCTTCTCATATTTATGCGGAACCTACATCTCACAGCTGTTGCCCTTTGTGCTATCATTGGATGCCACTGAGAAGAGCCTGGCTTCATCCTCCTGGCACCTATCCTTCACATATTTAGAAATGTTAATGAGGTTGCCACTCAGTCTGCTTTTCTCCAAGCTAAAGACACCCAGCTCCCTCAGCCTTTCCTCATCAGGGAGTGTTCCACTCCATCATCTTTGTGGCTCTGGACTCTCTCCAGCAGTTCTGTGTCCTTGAACTGAGGGGCCCAGAACTGGACACAATACTCCAGATGTGGTCTCACCAGGGCAGAGTAGAGGGGAAGGAGAACCTCTCTTGATCTTCTAACAACCCCCCTTCAGATTCACCCCCAGATGCCATTGGCCTTCTTGGCCACAAGGGCACATTGCTGGTTCCTGGTCATCCTGCTGTAAAAGTTTGTAAATTTTTATTATTTGTAGAGTGCAGGTTCCAGGTCACAACAGCACTGAGTATCATTTGTTGTTTTCTTTATTATAAAGCAAAAAGAAGTTGAGTTTGGAGAAGTTGCGGTTTCTCATGTCAGTGGTTCTAATCTGTTGGCGGTGCATACTTCTTGTGTTGAGTTTTGTCTTATTTCTGTTTCTTATGTTGTTCTAAAGTTGCAGGCTTCTAAAATGTTCTGTTTCCTACAGCTGGCCTTGGCAGAGTTATACGAAGATGAAGCTAAAAGGCAGTCACTATGTTCTGACAAACCAACAGCTGCAAAGAACAGTAACACAAAAGGATCACAAAGGTGAGATGTGCTTTGTACTTCAGACATGTGTTGTATTTGGAGATTCGCTGTATCGTAAAGGTGCTGCTGTTCTTTGTTTCTGTGGTGCTAAAGTAAGAGCTGCTTAATGAATTTGAATTTGTTGGATTTGGCAGGTGGAAGGAAAGACATGAATCTAGGAATAAATCCAACATCTGCTGGCCTTCAGTGCTTGCAGCTCATCTGTCATTTGACGATTCTATGTAGTTTTAAATTTCTCTTGAAGAGATCTTGCCAGGTTTTAATGAATTTTTATGTGAATTGTTTTCAAGAGAAGTCTTCGTACAGTGGCGATGTAACATACATCTGTATCTACGTAGATCATCTGCACAGCTCACTCTGTTCTCTTGGAGCTCCATTCAATGTCATCAACAAATCATTCGCTGTGCGGAAACATTAATCAGCAATTGAACAGGTGCAGGTTCAGTTCGCCATGTGATTAATTACCAAACCTAACACAATTATATAGATATGTAGGGTCACTCAGAAGTGTTGCCATGTAATTTATATTCTTTTTTAAATGCCTGCATGCAAAATATGTTAAGAGTGAACTCCTTGTGACTGCTCAGTAGGCATTTGAGTAAGGCTAGTGGAACTCAAGTCACAGAATCACAGAACATTAGGAATTGGGAGGGACCTCGAAAGATCGTCTAGTCCAATCGCCCTGCCAGAGCAGGATCACCTAGATCAAGCTGCATAGGAACATATCCAGACAGATGAAGTCTAAGGAGTTATCTCATGAAATGTATAGCTAGATGTTAGTGTTTTATTAACGTGAAATGTCTGCGATGCTGAGTTCAATCCGCTGTCTTTATTCAAGCAAAAATTTTCATAGACTTCATGAATCAATGTTTTCAGTGAGAACTTCTGACTGTGCAATCACACAGCTTAGATGGTAACTTTGATGCCAGTATTGTTTATCTGAAGTGAATTTGTTGGTGTCAGAAACTTTACTATGTATCCATAAACTGGAAAGGTTCAAGGAGTGTTTCCTGTTGTGTCATTGGTGTGGCTACTGTCTTTCCCTCCTTGCCAAAGAACAGTTACTCAGGGCAGCAATGCCATAACAATTCTGTGTGACTTGGTGTAGGTGATTCTGCTCTGGCAGGGCGATTGGACTAGATGATCTTGCTAAATCCCTCCCAATCCCTAATGTTCTGTGATTCTGTGAACAAATCTTGTCCTTGGCTGGTGCTTCAGTGGCTACTGCCAGCATGGGTTTCTATTGAAGGAGGTTAAACAACATCAAACATCTTGGTTAACTGAGCCATGCTTCTGCAAATGCAGATCCTTAGGACAGAGGGCACTTGGGAGATAACAGATTATCTTTGAGGTTTTTTCTGTTGGCAAAACCACTTCAGTTACATCAGCTACAGAGAGCACAGTTGATAAATAAAGCAAAAAGCTCAATTTGCTGATACATATCAAGAAGTTATAACTTCTACCTTGAACAGTATCTCAGATACTTCAGCGTGATAGCTGGTAGCAGTCATAGTGGAATATGTCTGAGGAAGAAGAGACAGCTGCTGTTTGGGTGGTGTCTAAAATGAGATTTCTTTTTTAGTAGCCTTGAGTTTACTAGTTGAGAACTAGTGATCTGCTGTCCATCACATAGTAGACTGTGTGTTCTTATCCCACAATAGTCAGCTGCCTCATATACACTTATATTAATTAATTTTATCACCCAGTACTCTAGGGTAAGAGCATACTTCTGTGTGGCTTTTCCTAGCATTGTGCAAGCAAACTTGCTGATGCTTTTATTTGTCCCATGGAAGCTTATTGATCTGTCCCCATCGTAAAACAATCTGATTCTGCATTTTAATCATGATTTGAGAGTCTTTGCCATGTTGCTGTGCAACATAGCTTTTTAACTGTGCAAAAGGGAAATGTGAACTGCTACTGTTTAGTTCTTAGGATCCTCACAGACACTAGGACATCGAGGAAGGTCAGCTTCACTGGCTTACTTACATCTTGACAAAAACCATCTGAAATCTAGAAAGAATGTAATGTACGAGGAACGCTGGTTACATAGATCTAAAAGAGCTCTTGAGCTTGCATTTTACCTGAGCCACCCATGGGACCACCAGTTTTTGAAAACAAGTCATTTCAGAAGTTTGATACTAATTTTTTTGAGAAACTGTAGGTACCAGTTGTCTTTTAACTTTTTCTTTTGTTCTTTTGGCAGTCTTAAAATTGATTCTCTTAGAAGGCTGAGGAAACCAGAGCGAAGTATGAGTGATGACAAAGAAAACCAAAGGTATTTTTGAAACAGAAAAATTATCTTCCAATTTTGAAAATACTAGGGGTTTTTTTTTTTTGTGACGTTAACACATTGTATCCGCCTGTTTTTCAAAACATGTGAGCTGTGTCTGTCCTGCAAAGACCTTAGTGACTACAGAGATGCTATGTGGCTTAAGTAGCTGTAGTAACATGATATTTAGTAGAATCTGGCTGTTGTAATCTAGGAGCTGTTGCACATCTAATAATTAGAATTTTCCTTTTAAATGTCAATTGGCATAATAAATGAAGGTTGGTGTAGAAAGGAGTGATGTCACTCCTTTGTGACATCAGAAAGCAGAATGATTGTACAACACCTTCTTACCCGCTACTGGTTTTGGGTAAAATATGGTGGAATCTTCAGTATTTTGAAGTCATTGACCTGAGAGACAGTGTCATGTGGATTAATTGAGTTGCTTTGCCCCAAGTGATTAAGTAAAGACATTAAGTAGAAAGCACTTATATTATTAGTTATTAATGCTTCTTGTAATTGAAACACTCAGGTTTGTGAAGTTTTGTGTTTAGGTATAGAATTTTTTTACAGCTTCTGTTCCATGGGTATTTAGAGATTTATAGCACCTTCCTCAAGATAATCCTCAAGGACTGTTTTGATCTTTATAATCAAATGATTCTGTTCAAAGCTGTATCTATTTGCAGTTTAACCTTTCACCTTCAAGAGATAGAAACAGGGCTGTGTTGGAGAAAAAGAGCACAAATTAGCTTTCACAGCTGCTCTCTGCAGATTTCAAAATGCCTCCAACAGTCATTTAAAAAGATTAATGAATTTCCATTTCTGGTACCAGATCTTAAAAGATCAAGCTTTGGCATCGTGCCAGTTTTCCAACAGAACTCTTACACATGCTTCTCATTTAAAGCATTAGTTGCTCATGAATATTCCTATTCTCAAGATTTTATTCAGGTGACTCAGAATACAGAGGGTTACAGATTTCGGGGGCTTCTAGCAGTCCAAGTAAAATCGTCGCTGAACTCTTCAAGGAAGCAAAAGAACATGGGGCTGTCCCCCTAGATGAAGCCTCAAGAGCATCTGGTGACTTCAGCAAAGCTAAGGTAAAATTTGTAAGAGATCAAAATACCTTCTTTGAATTAGTCTCTCAGAAATTCATCTCACCATGAGAGAGTCACATATTTGTGTTACCTGTGCTCAGATAGGTTGCTCTAGAAAGTAAAGTGGGGAGGAAAAACACAGTTTCAGGGAAATTGGTAGAAATCAACCTGAACTAGAATTACACTTTAATTAAAAATTATTTTAAAGAAAAATAAACTGCAGCTGCATCCCAAATAAAACTCTGTTATCCATTGAATTACTGCTAGAGGGCAGTGGTCAACAGCTCAATGTCCAGATGGAGATCGATGACAACTGGTGGCTTTGCAGGGGTCCATACTGGAAGCCCTGTTTAGTATCTTTATTAATAGTTTAATATCTTTATCAATTAGAACAATGTTTTTGCATTTTATTACAGAAGCAAGCTGGCTGATGCTTTTGTTTGCACCTCAGTTACGAATTTTAATAAACTAACCCAGATACTATTTCAATAAGCTTTTCTATGTGGTTTTTTTCCTCAGTCATTTTCTGGTGGTGGCTATAGGTTGGGTGACTCCTCACAGAAGCACTCTGAGTACATATATGGAGAAAATCAAGATGTAAGTAAAATTCTGAGTAGCAAGAAGAAAAGTCTTCAGGAGATCGATGTCTGCTTACTCGTGTTTTTGGTTTGAAATGGTACTTACTGTGTCTATGAAGAAAGACTAATAGATAAACGTTAAACGTGTTGGGTAGAAATGGTTAGAAAGAAGAGTCTGAGGAAGAACAAAGCTCCTTACAGTTTGCCTTTTCTGTGAATGGCTGAAGCAAACATTAAACTTACCTAGGAAAAAAAAACCCAAGACATGAGTGAGGCCCAAGTCTGTTAGTATAGCTCAAAACTGTGTAACTGTGGAGTCAAAATACCTGACTTCTTTCTCATAACCTTTTTCTTCACCATTTTTGGTTCATAGGTTCAAATTTTGCTGAAACTGTGGAGGAACGGCTTCAGTTTAGACGATGGCGAGTTGAGATCCTATTCAGACCCAGTAAATGCTCAATTTCTTGAGTCTGTTAAAAGAGGGTGAGTTAAAATGGTTCCAAACTTTTTTGGAGGTTTGCCTTTCCAGGGAAGCAAAGAATATTTGTAGTTATTAAAAGCCCCAGGCACATAAAAATTTGAAACACTTTTATTCTTTCTGAGGTTTAACATTGTTTGTTACAGACAGCATTTATTCATAAAACCATTGGCCACTTTTAAACATACAGTTTGTTCTGTGTAAGGTTTTTGTCTGATTTTGATTTGCAGCTGAGAATGTAATTGGGAATCTTTTATTTTTATAATAAAGGGAAATTCCTGTGGAACTGCAGCGGCTTGTTCATGGTGGCCAGGTTAATTTGGATATGGAAGACCACCAGGAGCAGGAATATGTAAAGCCTAGACTGCGATTCAAAGCTTTCAGTGGAGAAGGGCAAAAACTTGGAAGGTAAAAACTGCTAGGTTCTCCATTCTGTCTTCATCTGCTGTTTTAGAAGCTGGATTTAATTAATTGAGTGTAATTAATTACAGAAGCAAATCAGAGACAAAAGCAATAGAAAATTACTCTGTGCCACAAGTCTCAGCTTTCATTTCAGAGTCAGCAGTAATCATGACAGTTGATGTATCATCTACAGGACTAAGTTCATATATCAGTAATAAAAAATAGAGGAGATGTAGTAATTCAGAAGAGCTTAGACCTGGTTCTGTTTCATTTGCTGTCCTGGTGCAAGGAAAGGCTGATGCTGTTAAACTGTAATGTGTGTAGCTCAATTCAACTGAGACACAATGTGCCAGCATTCATTCCTGTGGCTGACCATTTGAGACTGCTTTGTCCACAAGTGCATAGTACCTATAATCTCTGTTCAGCTTAAATTGGCCAGTAGGAGTCAACAGTTACTTGACCTCAGCTCTGCCAGTTTTTTCAAATAACAGTTGCTGGCTTTATAGGATCTTTTTCAGCTGACTTGATCTTGGCTGTTGAACTGTAGATATCTCTTAAGGTTTCTGTTCATGATTTTATTAATTCATTAAATAAGACTGACAAAACCCCCCATATTACTTCTGTGCTTCTGCAAGTCATTTAATTAAATCAATGTTAAGTGGTTTTTTTTATTCAATCCTCTAGCCTTACACCTGAAATAGTCAGCACACCTTCTTCACCAGAGGAGGAGGATAAATCCATTCTTAATGCACCTGTTCTGATTGATGATTCCATGCCAGCAACTAAAATACAAATCAGATTAGCTGATGGAAGCCGGTTAATACAAAGATTTAATGAGACACACAGGTAAATTGATTCTGCCATCAATGCAAGTAACCTTAACTATCTCAATAAGTTTGTGTTCTATCATCAGCAAGACAGGAAAAGTGGGAAAAATACAGCTGCATTGAAGTGCTACAGCTCTGTGACTTTTTTATGACGTAGATATACTGATAAAACAGCTATCCCAGCAAAATTATGTATCTAGAAGCACAGGATGACTGCAGTGTGATAAAATTCCATGACCTGCATGAGTCCTGTAATTTGTAAGGACATGGTACTGGCTGTAATTTTTCAGGGTGACTGAAATTTTTATAAGGGCAACAAGCTTGGTGAAGGGTCTGGAGAGCAACCCTGATGAAAAGTGGCTACAGGACCAGGGACTGGTTTATCTGAAAAGGGAGGAGGTTGAGAGGAGACTTAATTGTTGTCTACAACTACCTGAAAGAGAGGATGACTGTGAAAGGCACTTTATTGCAGTTTTGAAGGGTAGTCAGAGTTGGAATGTGATCCACACTACAGGAAGGCAAATGTTTTGTTCCTTAATGAACAACTTCAGTTTGGGGTTGCACAGTTAGACTTCAACCCCTATGTGCATGTATGTCCATATGTGTGAGCATAGCATATTTCTTTGCACTTTTAACATGCAGGCTGAGACCCAACCTGTGTTTTGGTTTGGATGGTCATCTCCAAGACACTGTCAGCGTGCGAGATTGGTGGGGCTGTTGGATCTCCTAGCAGTTTGCCAATTAGAGCTTGCTATCAGTTTTATTGACACTGTTGGGACATTGTTGGCCCCATTTATTTGCCTAAGGGGTTGTGTTCGTGCAAGGTTCTGCGAAGCACTGCATGGCTGAGAGAACTTTGGGCAAAGGACAGAGATTTGGGCAGTAGTTCCTCTCATGCTTGATAGCAAGCAGGGTTCAAGCCAGACCTGGTCTGAAACAGGCACCACGGAGATAAAGCACAGCTAAAATCAAGCATAAATCCTGCCTTGGAGGTGGTTTTAGCACGGACCAGTAGTGTTCTCCGGAGAGTTCACCTCTTCTTGCTCAGAGGATGGGCAAAGACCACAACAAGGCAATGTGGGCTGAGATGACAAGAGGGAAGAAAATAGAGCAGATATTTTTCATATTTGAGCAAACCTGGTAGTACAGACCCAGCCTCTTTCTTTGCAGGACGTGTTTTCTTTTGCCTGCTTGAGTACAAGAGCTACCCAGTAATACCTGTAACCAAGGGTGTGTCGCCAGAAACTTGAAGCTCATTTAAATCACATTAACTTTCTCTTGGATGTGAATCTTTTTAGGTCTTGCTGTGTGTGTGAGCAAAATTGGCTACTAAAGTGCATTGTTTGCATCATAAGCCTTGAAGACTGAAGTCCCAGAGTGTCTGGCTACAGTACATCACAGAATCGCAGAACGTGAGGGATTTGAACATCATCTAGTCCAATCCCCCTGCCACAGCAGGATCACCTAGATCAAGTTTACCTACTTACTCATTACAATAGATGCATTCTGTCAGGTTTTTGTCTCAAATCTTGCTCATTTTCATTTGTGACCTATAAAACTAGACTATTCTTGTTATAGTTGATGTGGTTGTTGAATGACCTGCAGTTCAGACAGTGCCAAGTGGACATAGGGGAAACCTCTCGCTATTGAAGAACATTAATAATCTGCTTCTGCTTTCTCATCACTGATAATGTGTATTTTACAATTCCTCCTTCCATAAATAATTCAGTCTTTATGGAGGATGTTACCTGGTGGTGACATTTTGGACACCTGGTGTGAAGTGACTTGTCCTTCTGTGTAAAGCAGCAGTTTGCAATACATGATGAAGGGAGTAGAACACCTCCCTTATGAGGAAAGGCTGAGGGAGCTGGGTCTCTTTAGCTTGGAGGAGTCTGAGGAGTGACCTCATTAATATTTATAAATATGTGAAGGATGGGTGTCAGGAGCATGGAGCCAGGCTCTGCTCAATGTCATCCAATGACAGGACAAGGAACAATGGATGTGAGCTGGAACACAAGAGGTTCCACATAAATGTGAGAAGGAACTTCTTCCCGGCGAGGGTGACAGAGCACTTGGAATGGGCTGTCCAGGGAGGTTGTGGAGTCTCCCTCTCTGGAGATGTTTAAAACCCCCCTGGATGTGTTCCTGTGTGACTTGGTCTAGGTGATCCTGTTCCGGCAGGGGGATTAGACTAGATGAGCTTTCAAAGTTTGTTCTAATCCCTAATGTTCTGTGATTCTGTGATTTCTATATGACAGATGTGATTTGTGTTATCTGAGAAAACAAGCAACGATCATTTTAATTTTTCAGGGCTTTTTTTAAGCAAGCAGCAAAAAATTCTATGCTACATTAGTCACCTGGATCTGATGCAAACATAAAATCAATAGAACGTGTTAACTGCTTTAGTCTGTTAGAAGGTTCTGTGTTCTCTGATCATCTGAGTGTTCGGATATTTATGCTGAAATGGAATCACACACGGTTTTCATGTCCATATCCTTCCCACAGGATTAAGGATATTCGAGATTTCATTATCCAGTCCCGTCCGGCGTTTGCAATGACCGATTTTGTTCTTGTGACCACCTATCCAAATAAAGAGCTGACGGACGAAAGCCTGACGCTACGAGAAGCAGATATACTTAACACTGTGATCCTTCAACAGTTAAAGTAACCTTACAGTTGTCCAGTGTAGGGACCGTGCTGTGTTGTCATACAAGATGTTTCCAGCAGATTAAAACAAAACAAATGGGAAAGGTGGTTGTGTTTTTACTCCCTCACTTCCCTGGATCAGATTTTTTGGGTTCCATGTCTTCCAGCTACAGCATATCTGAACCTTTTTTTACTTCTTCCATTGTTCAGCCTTTTTTCAGTGTTAAATTGAAGCTTCCATTAGTACCTTTGGTACCAAATGTGAAAGGACACCTGACTTTGAGTCTTTTTTGTTTTGAGGGGAGAAGTTTTGTTGGGGTTTGTTTTTTTTTTTTGAGAGGGGACAGTAACTTTTGTATGGTTGGTAAGATTTGCACTATGGAAATGTTTTATGCTGCACTGACAAACAGCCATTTGAAAACTTAGCCTGTAGGTGATGTTTGCCTTCCAAGCTGTATTAATAATAAAGTGTTCTGTTCAATAAGTTAACAAGTAATCAATGCCCTGATACAATTTTTGTATGTTCTGTTTGTGCAGTATAATGTTTATATTCTTGTTTTCAAGTTGTTTTCCTTGTGTCGTTGCTCACATGGGTGAATCAGTCCAGGAGATGCAAAACTCAGCTGTTGCAGGCTACAATAGATTATTTCCATTTGTGTTCTGCTTGTAATGAAAATAAATCTGTTTGGGTTTTGTTCTTCAAGTTAGATAAATGAAAACTGTCATCTGGAGAAATGCTAATTTTGATGTCATGAGGGCAGGTATGGGGTCACTTTGAACACAAATGTTCAGCTGAACCCCGTGCAACAGCGTGAGACACAAAAGACTTCTTCGTTGAAAGGGTCATCAGGCCTTGGAACAGGCTGCCCAGGGAGGATGTTGAATTGTCATCCCTGGATGTGTTTCAAAGTCATGTAGATCTAGAGCTTAGGGACATGGTTTAGTGGTGGGCTTGGGTTGGATCTGATCATCCTAAAGGTCTTTTCCAACCTAAACAATGGTTCAACATCAATATGAGAAGGAATTTTTTTAAAGTGAGGCTGACAGGGCACTGGAATGGGCTGCCCAGGGTGGGTTGTGGAGTCTCCTCTGGAAACGTTTAAAACCTGCCTGGACATGTTCCTATGCGACTCGGTCTAGGTGGTCCTGCTCTGGCAGGGGGACCAGACTAGATGATCTTTTGACGTCCGTTCCAACCTCTAATATTCTATGACCCGTTACTTCAACACCATCAGACAACAAACCACAGAGATGCGCAATGCAGCAGCTGTGACTTGCATGCCCCAAAGTAGACTTGCTAGTTGGTCGTGTGCTTTTGACCTGAATTTCCACCCTTTATATTTGGAATTGTTGGCATTTTATAATATTCGGCACTGGGTTTGGTTGTGCAGCTTTCACTTTGCTGTGTAGGAAGCCGCATAGTTGAGCCCCTTCATCTTTGAAATGATTAAATTTTTTTCAAGTAAATCGACCCTACACAGCAGTAGGCAGGTAGTAATCTGATCTTGTGGGCAAACTGGCTGCTGCACTTTAGTAGTATGAATTTTTATAGGATTTGGGGCTTTATATCAGGTGAGTGGATCACACTCAGAAAGGAGGGTAAATGGGCTGGATCTCTTGTACCGATACATGTGTTAATAATCAGTGAATACTGATTTTCTTCGATCTGAACATATTTATTTATGCTGAGCTCAATATACTTGATTAATCTTACATTTTTTTACCTCATAGTAGATAGGTGAATAAATTTTTACATGTGCAATTGTATTGGAAGTATTTTGTTTTGTAATCTGAACAGCTGCATGATTTTAATCATGATTCATTCCACATCCGAAGTAATTAAAGTTTTAGACTAAAAAATTCAATGCTTATTGTCTTCTCAATTTATGCCGTGATGAAGTATTGATTGCCTGCTAAATATTTAAACCTAAATAGAGAGGAACAGACATTTTATTATGGATCTGTTTTATGTACTAACACTTGTTACAAATGCCTTTGTGATACAAAAGACCTTTGTGATATCAACCTTGGGCAGTTTGTGGTTTGGGCATGTTTCAGTTCAGCATGTAGGTGAAGTTACATTGATTAGTACTTGTGAAGATCATTATTAATTAAACACTGATGTATCAAGGACAGCAGTTAACTAAATTGGGGGTTTTTTTCCCCACCTCTTTCTATGTCAAAACCCACAACTGCACATTGCTGATAAATTGTAGTGTTCAACAGCAGCTGATGGTAACCCAGGGTTCTAGGAGTTGATTTTATTCTGTCAGGCTCTAGGCAAATGTATCAAGGCTTGTGTTTCAATATTTCACTGCTTCTTGGTACTTTAAAAGGTACTTTAAAACCTAGAGAATTTTCCATCTCATAATTTTATGTCATGATTTTTATCAACATTCAGTTCTCATTTAGCTAACTAACGTCTTGGCGTTTTTGGCACAGGCTGGTTTTTTGAGAACAGGCCTGTTTGGCAATGCTACGAGGGAGCAGTAAAGATGAAACAAGGATGAAGGAAGAGGATGATCATCCTTCCCCACAGCAGTGCTGCTGATCTTTTTGACAATTCCTCTTAGCTTCCATGGGTACAGGTAATAAATAATCCTGTTGCTTGCTCTTGGAGGCAGCTTTTGAAAAGCTGACATTTCACTTCCACTTGCCTGTCCCTTTATCACACAAGAGCCAAATAATCCAAACCTGCGACTTGGTCTAGGTGAGGGGATGGGACTGGATGATCTTTTGAGGTCCCTTCCAATCCCTAATGCTCTGTGATTCTGTGAATGTCTTAAGAATCTCTCTGCACCTGAATACCTGGGGTTTTTGGACACTATACCCGTCTTTGTAATAATTTATTCTGGATAAACACAAGGCGTCATAGTTTTTTGGGGTAGTTACGGGTTTTTTCAGCAGCACATTAACAGCTATTAACAATTTACAACCCTTTTCAGGTTTACAGAGTTGACTTTGTGATCGGGAGATTATTTTAATCTGGGTGTTACTGGTGAGTTTGCTGTTTACAGTGCTGGTTCTTCAAAAACAGGGCCAAAAAATTCAGTGGAAATGCTGCTGCATTAAATATCATATAAACCAGCTTAAAGCAGGTAGTTTATCAGAAAGAAGACAGGGATGAGATGATTTAAAGGGAGCAGTTACTTCAGAGAGGTAGGGAAAAGGTATTGTAGGACTGTTTGGTGGAGAAAAGGGGTTGTGGAATCTCCTTCTCTGGAGATGTTCAAAACCCACCTGTGCAACTTGGTCTAGGTGATCCAGCTGTGGCAGGGGGATTGGACTAGATGGTTGTTCGAGATCCCTTCCAGTCCTTAATGTTCTGTGATTCTGTGAAGAATGTACAAGTAATAGTAGTTGAATAGTTATTATTGGTTTCTCCAACTGTAGCTCTTCATACCTTAACAAATTTGAGGTTTTAGAGCCTTGACTGAACCTGCAGTTTCAGTATCTCCCAAGTTTATGCATTGATGGATCTCATCTGTAGCTTTGGTGTTGAGAAAATGCGTGGACAAGAAGAATACTCGTTTTCTCTTTCTTTTTCTTTTGAAGTAGCAATTTAGCTGAACCCATAAAAAGTCAGAACATGCCAAGCTGGCAAGGTCTGTTTGCCTTCGCTGTCTGTATAGGCTTTATTACCCAACCAACTGCGCAAGCAGAGGAGGTAGAGATGACCCAGAGTTATTGATTTCCAAATAGCCTTTACTCATGGCCAAGGCCACCAGCAAACAGGCAATGAATTTTGTGAGCGTGTGCCAGCTTGGGGAGAGCCGCCCTCTTTGAAGGAGCACACTAACTTCAGTATTTCTTATTGCTGCTACAATCATGACAGATCTGGTTATTAGGGGAGCTCTGAAAATAATTCATCCGACAGGGTTGTATGCCATTGAACAAGAGTGGCCTCAGTCAAGTAGATCAAAATCTTCAGCACAGCAGAGTATTGTAGATATCAAGTGAAGCAAAGTGCTCTGCCTTTTAATCCTTTAACCTGAAGTAATTTTTAAATAAAAGAGGTTCTTGAATGGGAGGAAAACCAGAAATGGGTCATTTTGAATACAAGGACAGGAAAGAATTAATTTGCTGGTTTCCAAACCAAGCTTTTCAGAAAATACAAACCCTGTGTAACTGTTGTGACTGATTACACAGTGCATTTTTTCCCCACAGACTTGTTAGCCAAAGTATTTTGCCAGATCTAAGCAATCTTGATTCCTTTGGCTTATGCAGAAATTACATGACACAATGTGTAAACCAAGAATATTCTCTCTCCAGGATCTTTTTTTTTTTCACAGGCTAACAGGGTTATTATTTTGTATGATCAGTAGCTGTTTCTGTAGAAATGAAAACTTGTTTTAAAAACAAATGATCCAAATTGAATTCGGAGCCCACATTACTTTCAACAGTCCTTGAAACTCTGTGAATGGAATCCAATTCATCTGAACACTTTCATGTAGGGTTGATGAAGGGAGTAGAACATCTCCCTTATGAGGAAAGGCTGAGGGAGCTGGGTGTCTTTAGCTTGGAGAAAAGGAGACTGAGGAGTGACCTCATTAATGTTTCTAAATATGTGAAGGATGGATGTCAGGAGGATAGAGCCAGGATCTTCTCAGTGTCATCTAATGATAGGACAAGGGACAATGGGTGTAAGCTGGAACAGAAGAGGTTCCACATCAATATGAGAAGGAACTTCTTCCCAGTGAGGGTAATGGAGCACTGGAAAGGGCTGCCCAGGGGGTTGTGGAGTCTCCTTCTCTGGGGTTGTTTAAAACCCGACTGGATGTGTTCCTGTGCGACTTGTTCTAGGTGATCTGGCAGGGGAATTGGACTACATGATCTTTCAAGTTCCTTTCCAATCCCTAATGTTCTGTGATCTACCTGCAGGCATTTACATATGAGCAGGGTGCCCCTCATACCACATCACCACAGCTTTTCAGTCCCTCTGGTGATAGAGACTCTACCACTGCCCTCAAAATAGGATTTAAAGCCTTCTTTAAAAATGTTGTTTGGCAATAATCTTTGGTGGCACAATTTAATATTAAATTGTTCAGACTACACATAAATTATTTTAATCTGTACGCATGGCACCAAATTGTTTTCCTTTCTTTCTTCTTTGCTCACTTTATGTTCATTACAAAAATCTATATTACACCAAAGCCAGAAGCCTGGAGTAAAAGCTGTGAACATAAGAAAAACACCCGCCTCCACAATCTTATAATTATCCCTCAGATCAGCATAATAAGCAGTGAAAATTCTGTATTTCCATAGTGACTTTTTGTTGCCCAGCATGGTTCTGACAACACATCAGTCAAAATAATGGTTCTGTGGCATTCGACTTGGCAAGTTCCACATCTGTACTATTTTCCAGTATATTTTTACTGGTAGTCCTCTGCACAAAGGTTCAAGGCTGATGGATGGTGTGGTTAGATGTCCTGACATTTAGCAATAGCAGTAGTAGTGGAATGAATGCCTTAATAAATGCTGTTTAAGGCCAGTTTCCAAGGCTGAACATTATCACCTAATTACTTTGATCAGAGGGGTAGCAAATATTTGCACAAGTGGATTCACTCTGCTGTGTTTCATTTGCAGCTGGTTGGAAGAGGGTCTGTGTGAGACCTGCTCGGGGAAATTGAGGGTTGTGGTTTCCACTAAACAGACACCTTTACTCACTTCTCCTCCTCTTCTCACTCTATCCTACCATTTACCATGGCTCTCCTGTCCAACATCCATTTGTCTTTTTGCTGTTAAGGTTGCTTATCTATGTTGTGATCACTCTTCCTTTGATGTCTTCTCCTGCATCCTTTAGAACACCAAAGATAAAGCTACTCTTTTCTTTACAGCTTAGTCCTCACTTATCTGTCACCTAGTATTAACTGTCTCATGTTTTAGATCTGAGCAGATCAAGATGCTTTTGTGTCAACGTTAAACTGGATGATAACCAACGTGTTGGTCCCGTCAGACACTAAACTGTTCTGCCTTTGTATAATTCTGATAACCTCACAAGTGATAGGACAAGAGGAGATGGCCGTGAGTTGTGCTAAGGGAGGTCTAGATTAGACATTAGGAAAAAACGCTTCATTGAAAATGTCATCAGGCCTTGGAACAGGCTGCCCAAGGAGGGATTTGAATCTCCATCCCTGGCTGTGTTTCAAAGTCATGTAGATCCGGAGCTTAAGGAAATGATTGAGAGGAGGTAGGCTTGGGACAGTTGGACTCGGTGATCTTGAAGGTCTTCTCCAAGCTAAACAGTTCTGTATTCTATGAGATGTAGAAATAATATCAATAGTAACAATACAAAAACTGCTCTTAGGAGGGAAGACAGGAGTAAGCACATAACTTGTG
Organism: Rhinopomastus cyanomelas; assembly: GCA_013400115.1. Taxonomy (NCBI): domain Eukaryota; kingdom Metazoa; phylum Chordata; class Aves; order Bucerotiformes; family Rhinopomastidae; genus Rhinopomastus; species Rhinopomastus cyanomelas. The sequence goes on from VXBP01004245.1 coordinate 399,268, forward strand.
CCACTAAGTTGGTCCTTCAGCGCTCACCTCTGCTCTGCCTGCTCCAGTAGCCTCAGCAGTTAACATAGGTCTTGCAACCATGCATTTTCCTTATAGCATTGAAACACCTTCTCGAGGAAGATCATGTCAGCCACATGCAGGTCCCTGTGTTTCTGCATACTGATATCTGCCACTGGTAGCCTCTGTCATGGCTTCTGCAGATTCAGCAGAATTTGGAATGCTTTATCATACCACCAGGTTTCAGGAAACATCCTTCTGACTGTAGTATCTTCAGACATATGACAATCTCTTTGAAGTCAGGGACGGGAGGATAGCAAATGTCACTCCAATCTTCAGAAAGGGTAAGAAGCAGAGCCCAGGTAACTACAGACCAGTCAGCTTCACCTCCATCCCTGGAAAGGTGATAGAACAATTTATCCTTGACACTGTCTCCAGGCACATCAAGATCAGGAGGGTCATGAGGGACAGTCAGCATGGCTTCACAAAAGGAAAGTCGTGCTGGACCAACCTGATAGCCTTTTATGAGGGCATAACCAGGTGGAAAGATGATGGCAGAGCAGTGGATGTGGTCTATCTTGACTTGAGTAAGGCGTTTGACATGGTCTCTCACAGCATCCTCACACCAAACTGAGGCAGTGTGGCCTGGATGATCCAGTAGTGAGGTGGATCATTAACTGGCTGCAGGATAGAAGCCAGAGAGTAGTGGTCAGTGGGACTGAGTATGGTTGGAGGCCTGTATCTAGTGGAGTGCCCCAAGGGACCAGTCCTATTCAATCTATTCATTAATGACTTAGATGAGGGATTAGAGTGCACTGTCAGCAAGTTTGCTGATGACACAAAGCTGGATGGTGTCACTGATTCCCCCAGCTGACTGTGCTGCCCTTCAACGGGATCTGGACAGGCTAGAGAGCTGGGCAGGGAGAAATTTAATGATCTTAACAATGGTAAATGCAGTGTAGGAGAAATGGGTTCCTGGTGGACTCAGGATGACCATTTGCCAGCAATGTGCTATTGTGGCCAAGAGGGCCAACAGCATCCTGGGGTGTATCAGAATAGTGGTGGTTAGCAGATCAAGAGAGGTTCTTCTCCCCCTCTATTCTGCCCCAGTGAGACCACATTTGGAGTATTGTGTGCAGTTCTGGGCCCCTCAGTCCAAGAAGAACACAGAACTGCTGGAGGGTGTCCAGCATAGAGCAATGAGGATGGTGAAGGAAGTGGAGCACCTCTATTATGAGGAAAGGCTGAGGGAGCTGGGTCTCTTTGGCTTGGAGAAGAGAAGACTGAGGAGTGACCTCATTAATGTTTCTAAATATGTGAAGGGTGGGTGTCAGGAGGATGGAGCCAGGCTCTTCTTAGTGTCATCTAATGAAAGGACAAGGAGCAATGGGTATAAGTTGGAACACAGGAGGTTCCACACCAATATGAGGAGGAACTTCTTCACAGTGAGGGTGACAGAGCACTGTAACAGGCTGCCCAGGGGGGTTGTGGAGTCTCCTTCTCTGGAGATGTTTAAAACCCGACTGGATGTGTTCGTGTGTGACTTGGTCTAGGTGATCCTGCTGTTCCAGGGGGATTGGACTAGATGATAACTTTGGAGATCCCTTCCAATCCCTAATAATTCTATTATTAAATAACAGGCAGCAGTTCTGATGAGGCACAATTACCAAGACCAAATGTAACTCATTGTACTTTGCATCACTGAAAGTTTCCCTTATCACTTTTAACAGCAATTATCCTCAGAAGGGTATTATTCCTTGTTCCAAATTCTCACATCTAGGAAATAAAGTAGCCATGAAGTGCGTCAGTGCAATGTGGAGGGAGTATATTTAGAAAGCCCCCCTCCCTTGAGTGCTTGCCGTTCCTGAGGCTTCACTCACTTGGGCAGAGCAGTCAAGCTGAAATGTCGTGGGAAACAGAGGGAAACTATTTCTGTCGGTGTAAGGAGCAGTTACTGTTCAAGAAAGAAGCATTGCTGAGGTTGTTATAGGTCACCAAGGCCCGGCTCTCCTCTAGCCTGCTGATGCAACCCTTTGGGCAATGTTCCTCATGCTGTGCTTCAAACCAGCCATGCAAGCTCATGGCGGTGCGTGACAAAGCTTTCACAAGCACAAAATGTTCATAGCTGTTCACAGTATTCTTGCAGGCTCGGATTTGCTGTTTGAGGTTCTCTGTGTGGCACAGACCAGCTGTCTGCACAGAGTACAGGCTGAGACAGCGGAGCTGGCACTGATCTCTCGATAAACTGAGTGAAAGGTGAGACTGGCCATGGCACAGCTGGCACAGGCACATGGGATTTGCACTCCTACCCGCGAGCACTTCTCATAGGGTGTTCTACAGCACAGAAGCCTCTCAAAGTCCTTCAGAACCTGACAAAACCAGCTGCTTTCTTGAGAAGGGTTGAATAGTTGTAGGTTGAGCTCTTCTGAGAAAAGTCCACTGCTTAGGAGCCTTATACAGATCCCATGGAAGTTCCACTTGTGCTTGCCATACTCCTGGCTAACATGGACCTCTTGCTGTACCTAGGGCGAAGTCAGTCTCTAGCCTGACCTTTTCCAGCCTATGGCCTTTAATGATATTATTCTTTATGTTTGTGTCTTGAGTCTGCAGTTCCTGGAGGATGTGTGACATCTAATCCCTTTGCAATCAACTATCGCACAACGGTTGCTGGGAAATAAATACTTGGGTTCTCACACTGAAGTGTTCAGCAAGGTGTTTTAATCTTCCAGAACCAGTATGGGATCCTGCTATCTGATGAGGCCAATGTCAAAAATCCTGTTAGCTTTAAAAATACAACTGGATGCCTGTAAAACCTTATTCATTCATGGATTATGTAAAATTTGCTTCTAATTTTTAAAAAAGTCTCTTGAGGGAGTTGTTCTGCAGTGACCTCTCTCGCCTTTCATGGCACATGGACTGTCGACAATTGTTTGATGTGAAGCATGTCCCACAGAATTGTCTGTCTTGGCAGAAAACAAAGTCAACAACAGCTAGCAAGCCAGGTATTTACACTGAGAGCAGTCTGTTTAATAGCATGTAACCCTTTTATTTTTCAGTTCTAGGGTTATTAGGAGGCAATGACTGCTCTTACCACCAGAGCTCCTGCATGCAGCTAGCTGAAGAGGGGCAGACTGCAGGCATAGGTATGATCAGGCACCCTCCGTGCAGTGTTTTAGTGGTGCTGACCTTACTGTGCTGTAAATCAGAGCAGTCTCGTGAATATTCTGTGAGTATTTAGGGTTTGATATGTGACCATTAATAAATGGTGAATTCCTATTTCTGCTGTTAACAGCTGTCTGTTTACTCTGACTGGTATCTTCAGAAGCACCCTGTTGACAACTGAGCTGTACTTGTCACTCAGATTTATTTCATGTTTCATGAAAAAGTATCCCATGGCTTTCCCTGTTTTTGCTTTCTCTTTTTTCCTTAGAATCCTGCGTGAAAGAGTTGGTTACAAATACCAGTTAATCCTGATAGGTCTGCAGCAATATCCAAAAGATCTTTAGGTAGGACTTGAAAATCTTTCTTCACAACCAGTCACCAAAACCACCACTGACAAGCACCCACAGTTCTGCTTCTGCTTGAACCCAGAAGTGACTGAGAAGAGCAACAATTTGACGCCCAGCCCATCTGGATCCACAGTTCAAGAGGTCCTCTCCCCCTGCCATAGGACAGTTTCTCAAAGCAAGTCTTGCAAGTCAAGTCTCCTCACGGTGTAGTGACAGTATCTTTGTTTTAAAGTTTGTCTGGAGAAGTGCCAGCCTAAACCCTACCATTTAAAAGATCACCAGTGTGCTGCAGGTGGTCCCAACCATCAAGACCCCCTTCCACACTCCTGCTCCCAGCCCTGCTCTGCTGCTTCTGTGTGTGGCTGCTAATTCATGCTGAAGTTGCTGGAAATGTTGAGTCAGCTGTCTGTCTGTTGGAGGCAGAGGACTTCTGCACGGGGTAGTTCAAGATGACCCTTAACATCCAGCAAAGCATAACCTGGGCTAGTTTCTCTGCAGATGAATCCCAGCTGGTGAGCAACAGCTATGGCCCCCATTGTTTCCAAAAGGTAAAACTCTCTTGTTTTCTGGTAAGAGGCACTGACACAGAGCTCATCTGGCTCCAAAAAAGCTTCACTACTTGAACTCCTTGGTGTGCCTAATCTATAATGTGCCCGTGCTTCCCTCAGGAGGAACCCCTTAGTCTTACCTTTCAGAGGACAAGTACAAAGTTAGAGTCATTCTCTGGAGTGTGGAAAGGCTAGACTCAGTACCCTCTACATCAGAGACTTCAATCCCATGCGAAAATGGAACCTTTTCCCAGTTAGGAGAGAGCTTACAGCTATAACACTACCGTCAGAAGGGAGGTGGTTAGTAGATTGAGAGAGGTTCTCCTTCCCCTCTACTCAGCCCTGGTGAGACCACATCTGGAATATTGTGTCCAGTTCTGGCCCACTAGTTCAAGGAGGACACAGAACTGCTGGAGAGAGTAAAGCACAGAGCCACAAAGATGATGAAGGGAGTGGAGCATCTCCCTGACAAGGAATGGCTGAGGAAGCTGAGCCTCTTGAGCTTGGAGAAAATTAGACTGAGTGCTGACCTCATTAATGTTGATAAATATGTGAAAGGTGGGTGTCAGGAGGATGGAGCCAGGCTCTTCTCAGTGGCATCTAGTGACAGGGCAAGGGGCAAGGAGGTTTCAGATAAATATGAGAAGGAACTTCTTCATGGTGAGGGTGACAAAGCCCTGGAAGGGGCTGCCCAGAGGGGGTTGTGGAGTCTCCTTCTCTGGAGATGTTTAAAACCTGGCTGCATGTGTTCCTGTGTGACTTGGTCTAGGTGGTCCTGCTGTGCCAGGGGGATTGCACTGGATGATCTTTCGAGGTCCCTTCTCATCCCTGGTGTTCTGGGATATCAGGGAGTCATACAAATCATCCTGTTGACCCTGTTCCATTTTTCAGAGAAACCAGTCTATGGATTCCTTGAGAAAAGGAAAGAATGGCCCAATTAACCCAGTTCTAACCAGCTTCTCAGTGGGGTCTGTGCCCCACATTCTGTCCATATCTCTATATGTATTAAGTATGGAGCAAGAAATGCTCACACAGCCCTCAGCAGAGCCCTTCCCACCAGCCTACATCAGTCCAGTATTTTTCTAATTAGTCTTGATGATCTTTAGTCTCACCTTCTTTGGTCTCCTGTTTTGAGAAAAGCCCTTGCTAATAGGACAGGCAGCCATGTGAATTGCCCTGTTGTAGCCTGGTAGTGTCCATGATCCTCACAAGGCCAATGGCTATTGATCGCTGAAGTATTTGATTACATTTGCTGAGGCATAGCAGCCACAGACTTTGTACTATTTTCTCCCCTCACTTGTATCTGTGTGACCCTGGTGACAGAAGTTTAACTGAGGTTAGAAAATTAGCAGCCACAGCAGCAAACTAAAAAATGCTGTTCAATGGCCTAATGTGAACAAACAAGAAATCTCTACCCAGATGTGTAAAAACTGCTCATCTCTGTGTCTTTGGCTCAAAGTGGAGCCCTAGTCGTGGGGAATATACTGGATCTTTTTAGCAACGTCATACTCTGCCAGTGGGAACAGGCTCAAGAAGGGGGTTGAATTGCCATCCCTGGATGTGTTTAAAAGGCATGTGGATCTGGTGCTTAGGGACATGGCTTAGCAGTGGGCTTGGCAGAGGTTTGTTATGTGCCCTTGTGGCCACGAAGGCCAACAGCATCCTGGGATGGATCAGAAGAGGGGTAGTTAGCCGATTGAGAGAGGTTCTCCCCCTCTGCTCTGCCCTTGTGAGACCACATCTGGAGTATTGTGTCCAGTTCTGGGCCCTTCTGTTCAAGAAGGACACAGAACTGCTGGAGAGAGTTCAGCGCAGAGCAACCAAGATGTGAAGGGAGTGGAACATCTCCCTGATGAGGAAAGGCTGAAGGAGCTGGGTCTCTTTAGCTTGGAGGAGACTGAGGGGTGACCTCATTAACGTTGATAATTATGTGAAGGGTGGGTGCCAGGAGGATGGAGCCAGGCTCTTCTGGGTGGCATCTAATGATAGGACAGGGGGCAATGGGTGTCAGCTGGAACATGGGAGGTTCCACATCAATATGAGAAGGAACTTCTTCCCTGTGAGGGTGACAGAGCACTGGAACGGGCTGCCCAGGGACATTGTGGAGTCTCCTAAGGAGATGCTTAAAACCTGCTTGAGTATGTTCCTGTGTGACTTGATCTAGGTGATCCTGCTGTTGCGGGGGGATTGGACTAGATGATCTTTCGAGGTCCCTTCCAATCCCTAATGATTCTATGAAAGATCATCACACTTTTTAATTGCCTTCTCTTCATCTACCTGCTGCTAAATTGGCTGAAGGCTACAGACAAAACCTAAAGCAGCCATGACATTGATCTGTTCCTTTCTGAACATTGAAGACTGATCTAGTCCACGCTGAAAAAAACACACAAAAAAGTTAACCTCCAATGGAAACTGAAGCTTCTCCCTGTGTCTGGTGCAGTGAAAAACTGGCCTGAGCTAGCAAACCTTGTTAAAATCCTGAAGTCCCTTTGAAGGGACCAAAGGGGCAGGCAGCCTACACCAATGTTTCCTAACACCTACTGTAGATCTGCCCACGTCACAAGTACCCAGAGAGAATGAAAAGGGACATAAGAATGGGAAGAATTATTAGCTGAGGGATTATTACAGGATTAGTATGTAGCAGGGAAGGAGGAAGATGTGCCAAGAAGACAATGTTAACTGGATTGGATGTCTTGACAGAAAGTGAAGCTTGAGAATATCTGATTAATCTTGTGTTTCACCTTCTATGATGAGGCTTTTGAGGCTGAACCTCAAGTGCTGTAGGTCCTTAGACACATACAGAACCAAGACGACAACAATACTTCAAGTGCATTTGTTCTTTTCTTTGGCAATTGATATGAAACCCTTTCAGCCTGAAGCTGGTTCATTACAAAAATGGACTTGTGTGACATCTGTCCATCCATCACTTGCTGCAGAAAGGCCGAGGTTTTTACACAGAACACAGACATTAAAGCAACCAAGTCTAGAGGCTTTTGGTTCATCCAGTAGCATTTATTTTAATACAGTTTGACTTCCTGCACAGAAGTATATTACAGTGAATGTAACACAAGTTTTGCAGCTTCACTAGAACGTGAACATTTTTCATAAGTTTTCTTCGAGCCTTTTTCTAGTTTTTCATAAAACCATAAAGGTACTTCCCCAGGAAAAGCTCCACTCCCCAGTGCGAATCTGATTTTATATAACTAAAACATTATTTCACTTGTGGGAAGAAGCACCCCACCCTCCACAAGATTTTAATCATTAGAAAACCCACCAGTGTTAACTGGAGCTGAATTTGACAACTGAAAAAATTGACAATTATTTTTGAATTAGCTGGTGAAACTCAAACTCTGGGAAAATATCTGCTGACACAAAAAACCCACCAAAAAAACTGCTTTACACGCACAGTTCAAACCCTTGACTTGGATTTCAAAGCAGCTGGCTGAAGGAGAGCATTTGCATCCACACAGTGCATTAAACCCACTGTGTGCTGGTACCACCATTTCCATTAAAATTATGAATGAGGAGGTTTTTCCTCCAAGACTTGCACGATGCCCCTTGCATAGATACAGAAAATACAAAGGATGTGTTATGTATTTCCAGAGTGCACACTTTACATGGATAATATAAAACATACTCATAGGTGTTTCAGTCTATACCTGAAATCAATGTCATTGGTTGGCTGCAAAATACCCAGTCCTGCCCGAGACTGATCTAAAGAAGGACACTGCACGTTGTTGTCCACAAGTTCAATCTCAAAATAAGAAAAAATCAAAGCCAAAAATTGCTTAATTTCATGGACAGCAAAAAGCCTGCCGGGGCACTTTGCTATGCCCATCCCAAAGGGCATGTAATAGGACTTCAACTTGCGCCCGTTGCGGTAGAAGTCGGTCTTTTCTTCTCCGTTCTCATTGAGGAAGCGATCGTATTTAAATGTCTGGAGATGAGAAAAATTAATTACTTGATGTTTGAATCCCTCCAAAGACTAGATAACACCATTAACACACAAAATACAAGTGGAGTAAAAAGATCCTCAAGCATTGTATAGTAGCACCAGCCCCAAGGTGTTCAGGGAGCCCCTGCGAAGTTCTGGTTTGTGGGATGGTAAGAACACCTGGAGGTGTTAAAAAATAGGTAGTTGTGGTGGGAGATGGTTTAGTGGGTAGGGGTTGTAGGGCGGGCGGTTGGATTTGATGACCTCTAAAGTCTTTTCCAACATTGACAATTCTAGGATTCTGTGTGATCCCAGGTTCTTTGCTGATAACTCCTTCTTTTTTCCTTTAAAAATAAGGATGACAGTGACAGAAGACAGCCATGGGGATGCTCCTGAGAGGTGCTCTGTTTAAAGGTAGGTCAGCTTCTACTAGAGCTCAAGAGTTTAATGCACTTTGATAACAACTTACCAAGGGATCCGCGTAGATTTCTGGGTCAAAATGCAACAGTGGAGGATAAAGAGCTACAATGTCATCTCGGCGGATGTTGTAAAACTCGTTCTCTAAGTGCAAGGTGAAATCCTCCTTGGCAACTCGGAAAGTCATGGATGCACTCGATAGCCTCATTGCCTCCTTGATGATGCTGTCTGTTGGGAGAGGAAAAGGAACCATTACCATGGAAATAGTATGTGTGTGTTCTGGAGGCAGAGGTCATGCATTTAGAACTATTTCAGACCCTTTATCAAACCCTGCATTTATTACAAGGAATATTTTAACCCTAACTTTATAAACGCCTAAGAAAGTATCTTTCTCTTTTCTTTGTAGCCTTATTATCCAAAAACATAGAATCATTTAGGTTGGAAAGGTTCTTTAAGATCATTAAGTCCAATCCATGCCCTTGAGCATGGGATCTGTGTGATTTTTAAACAGCTTTCCAAAAAACCACTTCTGGTTAATGCAAGAGAATATTGGAAAGTGAGATTCGCTGTCACTCTGAGAGGAAGAATCACATAATTGTTTAGGTTGGAAAAGACTTTCAGGATCATGGAGTCCAACCATTAACCCAGCTGTCCCAAGCCCATCACTAAACTGTGTCGCTACAAACCAGCCTAAACTGGAAACACAGCAAGAAAAGAAACAGTGCAGTGATCAGGATTGTCTGAAGCTTTAAGATGTGGTGCACAGAAACCAGGACTCAGAAACAACTTGGTTTGTTTCTGTTTTGTTTCAGTCTGAGCTGACTTTTAATTTAAAAGTTAGTTCAAGTTAAAAGGTGACATTTTCAAAACTCTTTGTAACTCAGATGCTTTTGAACAATGTGCCTACAATTTGAAAAATAAGAAGTAAAAGTAATGGTATTAGAAGGTATTGATTCAATTCATTGAGAATTTATATGGTAACAAGAAAAGACTGAAAATTGTGGGGTGATTTCTGATGCTCCTGCATAAAACAATCCTTACCTAGTACTGGCATATTATCCAGCTGTTTTCGGTTCAAAGAAATATGTTTGCCATCTAAGCTGATCTTCTCTCCAGCACTTTCTAAAGTACTTTGCACTTCTTTGGCAGCAGCTCTCATTGCTTCTGGATTCCTAAGGTGAGAGGAGCAGAAGTAGAAAATCATTGCATACTTTAGAGTGCTTTAAAAAGGATTTTGGACATTAACTTCCTTCCTGGCTAAAATTGAGTTTATCTGACAAGTACAACCTCCAAAGATGATAATGTTGTAGCAATTACACTTTTTCATGTCTTTGCAAAGCTTAAAAAAAAAGGAAAAGAAACCCCAATGTTTGATTCTGTCTCCAATAAGTGGGACAGAACTGATGGGCACAACTCGGGTAACAAACAGCAATCTCACAGTAATGACCCACTGTGGGTCGAGAGTTTAGGGCCAGGACTATAAATCGGTTTGATAACATCACTTATCCTGGATCGTGTCCTATGATGTGGCAATATTCTGTCTGGCTGAAAAGAATCATCCTATTACTAAAAGTGCACATAGAATCCTTCGCTGTCTTACAGACACAGAATAAATCAGCTCTGGTGGAATATGTACAGATGCAATAGTGTCTTGATGAAGGCATAATCCATCGAGGTGTTAAAAGACTCCAAGGCCAGAAGACCTAAAGCCAATGCATTATCGGAGTGAAAAGTCCTAAAGAACTTCAGATACTAGAACTGGCTAGTATCAAATCGAGGTAGACTTGAGGGTGCAAGCCACTGGCTACGTTAAAATAACAGCAACTTAGATACGTACTTAAGAAACAGTCATTATGAGGCAGGTTGTGCTTCACATAAACCACATCCAAAATGGGTATTTAATAGTATTATCCTCTCATGAGTAATAAACTCAGCAGAGGCAGTCAATGCTACAACCTCAATGTAGAAAATATTTTCTATTAAGTATCTGCACAAATATTAATGAGGTTAAATCACATTTTGCCTCCAAAAATGTCCAGTCATATAAGGAGCCTTTGCTGTCTGTAATCAGCACTTTTAATGTCATATCCTACAAATTTACTCCAGTTTGCCTGAATTAATAAACTGGTTCCCAGAATATAACAAATCTTTTTCTTACTGGTAAACAAGAAGCAGAGAGACTTACTTGAGAAGATAGAACAAGCTCCAGAAGGTGGCAGGAATAGTGTTAGCTTGTGAGGCCCAGAGCACCGCCACATGGGTCTTCGCTTTTTCCATGTCATCGAAGGTGGACAGAGTGTCGTTCAGGAACATGCGGAGGGTGACAAGCTCGGAGAGGTTGTCCCTTTTCTGGAGGTTCTTGTGGAGAAGGGCCTCTCCCAGTTTCTCACGTGCACTGTGGGCACTCTTGAAGAGGTGGATAGGCATCCCTGCCACAAGGGCTGGAAAGATCCTGTCAAATTCCTTGAAGTTTTCAAGGGCATTTAGGATATGAGCTCGCTCAGTTTCCTGCTCTGATGGCAGGTGTTTGTCATTATTTGAGTGAAATTTTTTACCAAAAAGCGTTAGAAAGCCAGACTCAAACATCACCTGGCAACAGAACGTGTAGAGTCCTTCTGTCACCCAGGTGCTAGACTGAAGTTTAGGCGTTCTCGATTCCAGCATGACGTACTGGAGGTTTTCCATCATTGCCTCAATGAGAGCATCTAGGGCGTTGCCTTGAAGGGTTCGAATAAAAGTCTGATGAAAATTTTCGGTGGTGTTTCCCTCTGCTGGGTCAATGCTGCCGTGCCCAAAAGCCTGTCACAAACCAAATTGCACACATGAGAAATAAGGCTTCTCAGAACCCTGATGATAAAGTGTAACAGAAATTAAAGTACAGCTTCATCCTTTACTAGAGGGAAGCATAATTAGGGGTGATTAATACTAGAACTAGCACTTTCTCAGTGAAATGGAGAAGTTAAGTAGGCAGATGGAAACAGATTTGAATAGATGCCTACACATAAATGGACATGAGGACAAATTAGACCTAGAGGTTTAGGCATTCAACTCCTATTGACACTGACGCGAACACTTTTGCTGACTTCAGAGTTTAACTGAGCTCCTACTATGTTCCATCATTTTTATAGGGCACTAGGAATGAAACTCTCACAGTCATGAGATCCCCCTGAAGGAGGTTTCATCTTCATTGGACTCTATTATCATATTGTAGATGGCATTAATTGTATTTTTGCTTCAGCAATTTGGGATACTGCAAGGCTAAATAATGTCACTCAGACAACTGAAATTCCTGCAGATTTCTTTTCTATTAAGGAAAGGGGGAAAAGACCCCAATGTTTTGAATCAATAGAAGTGCAGAAACATGGAACCAATTGTCTTTCACAGAATCATAGAATTGTATAGGTTGGAAAAGACCTTTAAGATCATTGAGTCCAACCACTAACCCAGCTGTCCCAAGCCCACCACTAAACCCTGTCCCTAAGCTCCAGATCTACATGACTTTTAAGCATGTCCAGTGATGGTGGCAGCCAGTTCCAAGGCCTGATGACCCTTTCCATGCAGAAGTTTTTCCTCAACTTCTCCTGTCACAACTTGAGGCCATTTCCTCTTAACCTATGAATTGCTACTTGTGGGGAGAGACCAACCCCCACCACTCTACACCCTCATTTCAGGTAGTTGTAGACAGCAATAAGCTCTCCCCTTCAGCCTCCTTTTCTTCACACTGAATAGTTCCTGCTGTGGTGCTGTAGGGAGTAACCCATGTCTGCCTTTGCATCTTGGATATTTAAATCATTTTTAAAGAGGTACCTTGGCAGAAGTAGCAAAGTGGAACTTTTTCCAGTCCAGGTGTTTTCCCTGGCGTGTCAGTGCACTGTACGAGAAAGGGTCCGTGAGGAAGTGGATGTATTTCCCCGCTATTCGGCAAGTGAAAATGTGGCCATGTTTCTTCTGCTTCTCTCTGAGGAATTCAAGGGGGTTGGCACCAAACTGCAAGGCACAGCCCAGGTATGGAAGGAACCCATTTTCAAGTGGTGGCTCACCCTGCCGCCTACAAAACACAAACAAACCATGGATTTATAAGTGAGGCTGAAGATCTCTCCTCCAGGACTTGCAAGTAAGTAAAACACCGATGCTGGGCTTTTTCTAATGTGAAAAAATGCAAAAAAACCAAAGTTCCAAACAAATAATTTACTCCCCTTTAAGGACTAAGTGCGTTGTGAGGTCCCTGGTGTGTAAGAAAGAATAAGTTTAACATCTTCTAATATAATAAGGGAATTAAACCACAGTTCCAAATGTCATCTTCCTTTTCCCCTAGATCAAGAGGGAATCTGTCACCTGTTTCAATGCACAATTGTTGCCATTAGCAACATGATGGCAATAATGTAGCTTTTCTAGTAAATTCCTAGCAGTTAATTATCTGAACTTAACAATTTTCACCTCTTGTGTTAAACTTTTTAAAGGAAAACATGGAAATGACTGCTGAATTATCCAAAATTACAGGAGGTAAACAAATCACTTTCTCCATATGTAAATGTGCCAGTAGGATAAATGCTTTCAAGGAGTATGTGTTTGACACAGCGAGGTACATCAACATTGAACTGTGCTACTAGGTGCAACAGGCTGATAGTATGAAAATGTTTGTAAGTAGGCATTAAACTGTAATTAGACATAAGTAGGTGTTAGTTGTGACTACAATGCAGGTAAAAACTATAGCCCGGTATTTTAGGAAATCAAGACATGCATATTCTTATCTTAATTACCTCAGTTATGTTTAGATCTGTCTAGGCATTGCCTCACTGTGATTAAAGAGCCTGCACACACAAATCCTACTGTCACATAAATCAAATGACTAAACTATAGCACTGCCCGTGTTGTCCTGCATCTGTCCATCTGACAGTCCTGAGATCCCATCCTTTCGTTACCTACACAGCATACTTGACAGGAATAGTCTTGGTGCACAGAGACGCATTTACGAATCAATTCTTTACCTCCTCCTCCTCCCTAGAAGACACCAGGCCCCAAAACAGAGTAGTACCACCGTTGCCCAGATCCAGGATGCTACGAACATTTCTGGTAATGCCTCAAACCTTCCAAGGAGAAAGCTGGTAACGACCAGTATGGCAGGAGGAGTGACTGAGAATGATGAAGACGACTGATCACGGTTTATATACAGTAGGTGCACCACTGTATCTGATGGCATTTGGTTACCCAGCAAGCTATTGATTAACCATTTCTGGAGAGAGCCTGGTTTGTCTCTGTTCTGACATGTCTCTGCCGCGGGCTTCGCTGGACTGATGCAGACAGTTGCAGACGTGGCCTTGAGATGATATCATGTATCAGTGCCAGTGCCAAAGCAATCAAACAGCTGTGATAGTTGATAATTTGAAGGTCTGTCAGGTGTGTTTTGATCGATCCTGCAGATTAAACCAATTGCAGTCTATAGTTCAAATTTAGCAATCTATGAAATGTCTACTGGTGGGTGTCCAGGGGATCCAGACTGGGCTAAGTGGTTGCATTCCATGTTGTTCTTCAACTGCCAGTATGTTCTCCCACGTCCCTCTCGCTTTGGTGAACTGCCCGGGCTGTGGTGGGCACTGCTAGACGACATGGCGGGGGTCCAGTGTGGGCAAAGGGATGGCTGTGGACATAGACTTACTCCAAAAATGTTTCTCTGGTAGGAAGGGGAAAATGGTTTGGGGGTGGTTTTAATTTTACCACTAAACCTTTTTCCCTTTCTGTTGCTGCAGAGCAAGAGGTCAAGCTCTGGCTTGCTCCTGCCATAAAGCCATTGAGGAGACATTTCAGGTAGTAGGTAGTGATGGCTCATTAGTGACTTCTAAGAGAGAAGTTTGATGGGGTTTACTCACATTTTCCTTGTTACTTTTCTACCAGTTTTTGTCAGTGTCCCTACAGCTGTGAGATAAACCAAGGCAAGATTTGGACTGTTTGCCAATGAAACACAGTCCTTTCTTTTGTTTTCCTAGAAAAAGATCCTTTCTTATCAGCTGAGTTTAGCCATTTCTAATAGAATTGCTCTGATTATAACAAAAAACTGTCTGTGACTGAATTGCAATTGTTTGTAACAGAATAAGACATCTTTTCCTGGGAAATTATGGGACATTTCCGTTCTGAGACACCATCTTTGACTGTATTCTATCAGCCCTGCTCCAAGTGCTGCAGTGTATTTGGTTGTGGGCTCCATGGAGCCAATACTCTTCCCATAAAGCAAACAGGCTCAGCTCACTTCTGTGGTGATTCCTGCAGCCTATAAGGAACCTTCTGGCTTACTTTAGTTGCTGACCACCCAAACCCCAGCTTCATATGGTGGTGTAGACTCTTCTCAGTGTCATCTAATGATAGGACAAGGGGCGATGTGTGTAAGCTGGAACATAGGGGGTTCCACATAAATATCAGAAGGAAATTCTTCACAGTGAGGGTGACAGAGCACTGGGATAGGCTACCCAGGGGGGTTGTGGAGTCTCCTTCTCTGGAGGTGTTTAAAACCTGCCTGGATATGTTCCTGTGCAACTTGGTCTAGGTGGTCTTGCTCTGGCAGGAGGATTGAACTAGATGATCTTTCGAGGTCTCTTCCAATCCCTGGTGTTCTGTGATTCTGTGTTGCAGCTATAGGACTTCCATTACTCACAACCCACACATGGTGTTTAAATAAAAAACAGAAGATGGGACAAGCTGAGGTGAATATTTGGTTTTCCAGGGTTACTGATGGCTTCATAACTCGGGAGCACTGGTGCACAGAAGGGCGTGATGGAGTTATGAGAGGCTGCTGACAACACTGGGCAGTAAATGGCAAATGTACACACACATAGCTGTAAAACCTGTTTAATCACTGCAAGGAAGATGTACACTCTAGGAGGAAATTGGTTTTTTCTCTTGGGTTCATATCTTTCATCAACAGGTGAAACACACTGAAACCACACACACACATGAAAAAGCTCAGCAGTACAAGGTGCAACTGCAGCTACGAAACACTTCTGCAGCTGTGAAACATGGAAAGGGTATCTGTGAAAGGGGGAGTGATTTGAAAGGAAAGCCTAAGCAAAAAGTTACACAGTTCAGAACCCCTGGCAGACAGAAAACTGTTAATGAATAATTACTTGTCACCACCTACTGGTGAGACCCTTCGAAAGGCACTCGTGTTCTGCAGCAGTGGTCCAAGTGTGCTGGTCGGTGTTTGTTTCTTGTTTCTGTAGAACAAAAATAGTATTGATTCTTTGTCCCTATGTATTTTCCTTTGCATTTTTGTACAAGTACAGCTTTTATGAAAAGCATACTTATGGTTTCTGGGGATCAGACAACTAGTTTCTAGGGATGAGTTCAGAGTGAGGCTGTTCTGGAGGCTGTGGATTGATGTCTGTGCTGATGGTAAGTGGGTAAAGCCACTGAGGTTCCTCAAGACTGAGTTGAACACCTGATTTTTGTGAGGTTATTGTGAATCACAGAATGGTTTAGGTTGGAAAAGACCTTCAAGATCATTGAGTTCAGCCATTAACAACTGTCCCAAGCCCACCACTAAACTGTCCCTAAGCTGCAGATCTACACAACTGTTAAACATGACCAGGGGATGGTTATTCAAGCCTGTCCTCGGCTTGACCCTTCCAATAACCTCTCAGTGAGTGTTGTTGATGCCAACAGAATCAGTTTTACTCTTCTCCAGCCACGAGAAGTAGCTCTGTTCAAAGAGGAAGGACAGCTACACAGGATCCTGCACTGAGGGGACAGTCCAGAAACTGAAGGTTCTCGTATATACAGGGTATCTAAAAGGATATGAGTAAAATGATATTAAAGATGCTGTAGAGAATAATGCCAATGAATTTAATTATTTACTGACCTACACAATCTATAATAAGCTCATGCTGCCACAGTATCTCCCTGTAGAACTATTTTAGCAACCACTGGTGTTGCTCAGAGGGCAAATTTTGTTTTCACTATACTCTGCCTTCTGCAAAATTTTTGAATCATCTGACTCCAGGAAAATAATGTGCTACTTCTTTTTGGGGTTTGATCATTATTTATTCTTCTGTAGATTGTTTGAACACTGTACGGTAGAGATACAGCTCTTTTGTAAAACAATGCCTTTGCATCTTTGGCCCTGTCATTTCTTTTTCCCCAGGAGGACACGCTCTGCATGCACAATGCCCTGTATTTGCACTAGGATAATCTGCAGTAGTGGGTTATAAAAGCTGGACAGGCTTGGGAACTGGGTTTATCTGCATCCTGTTCCAGGTAAATTGCCCCTCAACATTTAAATCTCAGTATGGGCAGATGTTTCCTCTAATGACCAAGCTAATATTTGTGCATTTATCTCAGAGTATCCTCTGAATGTGCCTACATATCAACTAATGAACTTCGCTTGCTTACACCAGATCAGTTCATTTTCTTTCTGGGATTGCTCAATTCCAGAAAGTTTGGGAAGATCAATTCAAACTGTAGTAACCTGCCCACGAAATTACAGTGCAAGCTTTACAAACTAATTCCATCCTTTCATTTGGACAAGGGTGATTTAATAATATGCTGTGTTCTGGTGTGACAGGTTTCCTTGAAACTGTAGGAACTGTAGAAGAGGGAACTGTTAAACCTACAGTTGCTGGTAACAATTGAGAGGATTATGATTTGATCAGTTACTTTTTCTTCCTAGGTATTGCAGAGAAGAAACTATGAAGAAAGACGACAATTATGGAGGAGGAAACCAATCAGAACTGAGGTGGGAACAAAATCATGGAGATGAGCTGGATGGTAAACAAATCATGAGGAGTTACTACCACTCAGTGCAGCAAACTGCGTCTTCATAAAACAGTATTTGAATATTTTTTTAAATTCAGGAGTTAATCACCAAGAAACTGCTGGTTTGTGAAGCAATATTAGCCCATTACACCTAACAGCCTAACTGCAGGTAAACAAAACACGGAACAGGGAGAAATCAAAGCTCAGATGCGATTACAAAAATGATGCTGTTGAAGGAACTTCTTCACAGTGAGGGTGACAGAGCACTGGAACGGGGTGCCCAGAGGGGCTGTGGAGTTTCTGTCTCTGGAGACATTTAAAACCTGCCTAGATATGTTCCTGTGCAACTTGATCTAGGGGATCCTGCTCTGGTAGGGGGATTGGACTAGATGATCTTTTGAGGTCCCTTCCAATCCCTAATGAACCCCTAATGTGATTCTGTGATTCTGTGACTACTATCAAATAGTTATTGCAAGAAAGGTGGTTGGGTAACCTGCCAGCAGAGGATTCCTGCAGTACAGTTGCTGCATGACCATGACGGGCTGTTCTGGGCTGCCCCAGCAGATGGAGCAGGGAAGGTAAGAGCACATTCTTTGCTTTCCTTTACTGGAACGTTGTATTTTCCCTATCTCCATGTGCTATTTTTTTATAATTTACTGGAGTATAAAAGTGAAGAATGTAAGTGAGAGTCTTTCTAAATTGCAGTAGAAACCTGCCTCAATCCTTTTCTGTGATATATTCCTCTTCATGCTCATATTTCTGTGCAGTCAAAGCTGTTTATTTTGGCTGTGAACAACATCTTCACTGCGCAGAAGCAAGCCAGAATAAGGCACGTGTTGTATTAGACATAATATGAAAGCATTCAGTGCAGAGACACAAAGATGATGAAGGGAGTAGAACACCTCCCTTATGAGGAAAGGCAGAGGGAGCTGAGTCTCTTTAGCTTGGAGAAATGAAGGGTGACTTGGAGACTGAAGGGTGACAATGTTTATAAATATGTGAAGGGTGGGTGTCAGGAGGATGGAGCCAGGCTCTTCTCAGTGGCATTTAATGATGGGACAAGGGGCAATGGGTGTCAGCTGGAACACAGGACATTCTGCATCAATATGAGAAGGAATTTCTCCACAGTGAGTGTGACAGAGCACTGGAATGGGCTGCCAAGGGGGTTGTGGAGGTGTTTGAAACCTGCCTGGATGTGTTCTGTGCCACTTGCTCTTGGCGGCTTTGCTGTGGCAGGGGGATTGGACTAGATGATCTTTTGAGGTCCCTTCCAATCCCTATTGTTCTGTGATTCTGTGAACTTCGAAGTGTGAGGTTGCTAAACTATCCAGATTAGATTAGGAGGAGGTTAATATGGGACTTCATCAACAAGCTGTCTAAAGCACAGCCCACCAGCTTCACATATGAATCAGCTTTCTGGCCTCAGAAAATTGAATTGGAGCCAAATGCAGTCGGCTGACTTGAAAAAACATCTCATGTAATTCTGACTTTCCACAACCAGAATTGCTGCGACACCACATTTTACCCATTTCTTTCTGAAGTTTTTACAGTATTTTTAACTGAAATAGGCGAAGACCAAAGACATACCTCTTACAGCTTTGTTTTGCTGTTGAGAAGACTTCACCACAAACAGAAAAACAGAAGGGGAAAATAAAAGATAAGAACATGTTAACATAGAGAGAAGGTAAGAGATGACAGGTAAGTGTTTTGGAGAACAGGAGCTGAGGAAGATAAAGACAAAACACAAAGTAAGAGAAAGAAGCACTGAAACAGTTGCAAAGTTTGCAAATGGGAACCAGTTGTTGCTTTTTCTTAACAAACATGGGTGCTCCAGTAGCCATATGGGTCTGACTGATGGATCGATAGTGACTGACCTCAGAAACAGGTTTGGCGTGGTCCGAAAGGCGGTGGCGGACATCCAAAGAAAACCACTCCGGAGTTACAGAAAGCATCTGACTTGCTGAGTCAGTGCAGAGACAGCTCCCCAGAAGAGCGAGGGCTCTGTGCCAACACCTCCAGTATGTGCCTTTGGATGAGCCACTTACTTATTGCTCATGGCAATTCAAGTTCCCACAACAGCCTCCCCCAGAGTCTTTTGAGGCTGATCTTAAAGTCTTCCATTGGTGACAGATGTGAAAGGGAAATTCTAATTGCAACTGCTCAGCTGTGGAAAATTTTGACCTAGGAATGATCTGGTGTGGAGAGCAAAAAGGCTCAACAGCCAGAGGGGTTAAGCTGGCTGGAAGCAGGAATGTCTGTGAAGAACACATCTTCAAAGGGAGAGATGTTTCCCTTGGTGGTAAGAAACAGGCACAGCAATGTCTTGTAGTGACTTTGAATGGGAGTGCTCAAGGACCTGAGCTCAGGGGCCACCTTTGGGCAGCAGAGATGGGCTGGGGAATGGACCTGTGACCCGTGTGAGGTGCCCCAGGACACCTGGAACAACTGAATCCCTAGGGAAGCAGCTGAACAGTAAAACAGCTGTACTGTGAAACATTTGCCTTATTTCTACTGTGCCTACTCTCCGTTTCTAATCTTTACAACATAAAAAATAGAATAGAGATTTTTAAATGCTGAAAGGTGTACGTCAGAGGTAGGAGGAGCCGTTCAGGCTATTTACATCATTTCCAGAGAACTCCCACTTGAGGATTAGGCACAGGAAGAGCACAGTCACCCCTCCTGCCTGCCCACATAGAGCTCAAATCCACCCCTTCCTCCACTCTCTGGTCTCCACTCTCACAGGACTGGTTCAGGGCCAGGCATGAAGGAGCCTGTTGTTTGCAGAACCCCTGCTTCTTCTGTTGTAATGGTGGGAAGGTGTATAATAAATGAGGTGAGAAGAACATCTTACTGCTCACACCCTGGACCAGCTGGCTGCAGAACTGGATGCTCTTCCCCATCTCTGCCACTGAGCTCTCCTGTGGTGACAAACAAGTCATAGAATCATTTTGGTTGGAAAAGAACTTTGAGATCATCAAGACCAACAGCTTCTCTTGCCAGCCCCTCCACAAGCAGTTCCTGTATTTTCCTCATTTTCCAGTTGCTCCACAGAAACCCTAGAGCCTCATTTACAGAAGCGTTGTGGATACACAAACATGAGTGCAGTCAGGAAGGTGGTGATTTAACAAAACACCTGCACTCTCACACAAACACAAGACACAAGTTTGCAGAACAGATAGCTCAGCATAATGCCTTACGAGACAAGTGCATGAATTCCCTGTTCTGTATCCTGGGGATTATGATGGGAAATAAATGAGCAATTGTTTGCACAGCCCTCAGACACTGGACTGTTACTTGGAAAAGATGGTGACAACATTAGTATTTCCATCTTTGGAGCAGAGTTTGAATAGCTGACAGGAAATCAGGCATGAGACTGCCAACCAAGCGGCGGAAAATTACACATTCTCTGAGCACCATCCACCCTGCAGGGTGAGGAGGGGACAAGGGGAGAAACATTACATGAGCATTAAAAATCAAGATCAACCACACACGAACAGAGAGTCAGGAGCAAAGTGGAAGGGTAAGTTTTATTCCAGTAGTATCTGATATTAAATACCTTACTAAAATACAGCTCCAGTAATGTAACTTCTGCTGAATAACTGGGGTTTGTGATGAAATTACTGGTTTTGGAAGCAAACTCCAAAAAATTCTTGTTTACAAAGTCTAGAGGTGTATCAGCACAGCCCAGAGCAGTTCAGCACAGACACTTCAACTGGTTTGAGGCGGGTTTGTTCTAGAAGTACAAAGCCTACTTCAGGAGGCTCCTTGCTTCCGGCAGAACCCGTTAACTCCCTCTTAACTGCCCCAGGGACAGAACCATTCAGTTTCCCTTACCAATAGTGTGCTGTCCTGTTTGGAGTGACCAGAGGTAGCATCTCATTCTTGAACGGGTGGAGGTTTTCCCAACAAACAAAAGCTTCCAGCTTTAAAGGAGAAATGTGAATTTTTCCTTAACAACCACGTATTATTTTATGAAGAGGTTTGCCACAGCTGGGAGTGATGCTGATTGGGAGGTGGTTTCTATTGTGCTTTGAAAAGTTGGCACACGACTAACTAAAACCCACGCACAGTACATGGACCATTGCCATGCTATTGCCCATGGGTTTTCTAACTCCACTAAGTGAAATCTGATAACTCGGCCATGTGTTCCACCTCGCTCAAACAATAGACAGCATTTTTGCAAATACCTTAAGAATTAATTAAAAAACCATCTGTTTGGGCAATTCACCTCTCACTCCATAGAGCTCCCAATTCTTTGTGTAAGATATGGCCAGGCCCTTCTGCTGCTTCCCTCCACAATCTGGGGCACAGAACTTTCTCCTGTACCCCGGGTCCCCACTTCATATCCCAAGCAACTGAGAGAACTGCCGGAGGGAGTCCGGCACAGAGCCACAAAGACGATGGAGGGAGTGGAACACCTCCCTTTTGAGGAAAGGCTGAGGGAGCTGTGTCTTAGCTTAGAGAAGAGGAGACTTAGGGGTGACCTCATCAATGTTTACAAATATGTGAAGGGTGGGTGTCAGGAGGATGGAGACAGGCTCTGCTCAGTGTCATCTAGTGATAGGCCAAGGAGCAGTGGGTGTGAGCTGGAACACGGGAGGTTTAAAACCTGCTTGGGTATGTTCCTGTGTGACTTGGTCTAGGTGATCCTGCTGTGACAGGAGGATTGGACTAGATGACCTTTTGAGGTCCCTTCCAATCCATAAAGTTATGTGATTCTGTGACAGAGCAGGGAATCAGCTACCACAGTATTTTCAATTCATAGAAGGCCTGACAACTCCCAGGTCTGGCTGAGATCAGGGGGAAGAGAGTGGAGGTGGGACCAAACCTTCTTTCCCAGTGCTGGTTGACTCATAAACTCCTTTCCTTGCCAGTCTGGTTTCATAGGAGATGAGAAGCATTAGTGCCCTAAACACATTAATTTTCTATGTTCAAAACATGATGTGACAACAGGAAATGCAGCAGCATAGAGCCCTCATGATGAAGGATTGATGCTGGAGACATTCATGCTATAAATAAGTCAAATGTGTAATAATCATGGCGATTGGGTAGAAAATCCTCTTTCCAAGCTTGTTCTGGATTTCACTGTCAGAGAATAACAGACTGGTGGGGGTTGAAGGGGACCTTTGAAGACCATCCTGCCCAGCCCTCCTAATACAGCAGCATCACTTAGAAAAATCATAGAATCTTTAGGGATTGGAAGGGACGTCAAAAGATCGTCTAGTCCAAAACCCCTGACACAGCAGCATCACCTAGACCAAGTTGCACAGGAACACATCCAGGCAGGTATTAAACATCTCCAGAGAAGGAGATTCCACAACGATCACGGGCAGCCCATTCCAGTGCTCTGTCACCCTCACTAGGAAGAAGTTCCTTCTCATATTGATGTGGAACCTCCTATGTTCCAGCTTACACCCATTACCCTTCATCCTATCACTGGATGACATTCAGAAAAGCCTGGTTCCATCCTACTGACACTCACCCTTCACATATTCATAGACATTAATGAGGTCATCCCTCAGTCTCCTCCAAGCTCAAGAGCCCCAGCTCCCTCAGCCTTTCCTCAGAAGAGAGGTGCTCCACCTCCTTCATCATCCTTGTTGCTCTACGCTGGACTCCCTCCAGCCCACATGGGTGCTGGACCATGAACCAGGTAATCCTGAGCCTGGCTGGGGAGAACACAGAAAAAAGCCAACACAAGACAGTTCACTTTATTACTGGGGGAAAAAACACCTCATAATTTTTAAACATATTGGTAAACAAATAGACAATTACACTCCATTCTTCATGAAGGTGCCAGCTGAAGGCAAATGCGTGATGATGTACCTGGAGAACTGTGCCCAGTTCAACATAAGGACAGTAACCCTTTGGAGATGATGCAGAGCCCACTAAAGTGATCTGAGGGCTGCACACTGATCCTGTGAGGCCAGGCTGAGACAGGTAGAGATGTTCAGCCTGGCCAAGGCTCCAGGGATGCTTCACTGTGGCCTCTCAGTGCTTAAATGGAGCCTACAAGAAAGATGGGGACAGACGTTTTAGCAGGGAGTGTGGCAATAGGATGAGGGGCTTAACAATTTGTCAAGTGCAGTGAAACTCCTTGCTGAGGGCATTTGGGGAGCAGAGACTGGGTAGAACACAGATCATTCTCCTTTGTGTGGCACTTTGAACTGCTGGATGAGCATTTCCAGCCCGAGACTAAAATTGCCATCTAGGAGAAGTATCAGATTCTGCTTCTCGCACCGGAAGGGGCTGCCCAGGGGCGTTGTAGAGTCTCCTCTGGAGAAGTTTAAAGCCTGCCTGGCCTTGTTTCTGTGCAACTGGATCGAGGGGATCCTGCTGTGGCAGGACTGGATGATCTTTCGAGGTCCCTTCCAATCCTTAATGTTCTGTGATTCTGTGATGGGAGAGTTCGGTTAGCTATCAGGAATAAATTTTTTACACTGAGGGTGGTGAGACGCTGGCCCAGGTTGCCCAAAGATGTGGGAGAAGCCCCATCCCAGGTCAGGCTGACCTTGGGGCTCAGAGAAACCTGCTGTAGCTGCAAATGCTCCTGCTCACTGCAGGGTGGGTTAGCCTGGAGGAGCCTTGAGAGTCCTTACAACCCAAATCACGAAAAAGCTGAGACCGGCGAGAACCGCCCCAGCCCTTCCCTTTCCCCTTCCCCCTTCCCCCTTCCCCCTTCCCCTTCCCCTTCGCCTGGCAGCGCATGCGCCCGCCGGGCCGTCCCAGCGCCGCTGCCGGGACCGGGAGGAGCCGCCGCTGCCGCCAGCTCTACGTCTGTCCGTCCTGAGGCCCCGACCAAGGTAAAGGAGGGGAGGGGAGCGGCTGGAGGGCCTCGCACATCTTCCTTTTTCACCTTCTCTCTCCTCCTCACAGCGCCGAGGTGAGGAGGGCCGGGGAGAGAGAGAAATAGAAGGGGAAAGAAAGGGAGAGAAAGAGGGAGAAGGAGGGGAAGGCGGAGGGTCCGAGGTGCCTTCCGAGTTGTGTAATGGAGGCAGCAGGTCTCAGAGCCTCGTTGCAGGCGGCTCGGGAGGGGGACGCCGGGTTGTTTCGGAGAAATGTCTTGCATAACAGCTGCTCGGTTCCTCCCGTCTCGGCCTGCCCTGGAGGCTTTGTCCTGCGTCTGCTTCAGAGATGGATCTGGGGGTGCGCTCCTGGAAGTGGGACTCCGTGTTTCAGCGTAGGACTAGAGGAAATGGCTGCAAGTCATGCTAGGGACGTTTAGGTTGGATGTTAGGAAGAATTTCTACTCTGAAAGGGTCGTTGGGCGTTGGAACAGGCTGCCCAGGGCAGCGGTGGAGTCACCATCCCTGGAGATACCTAAACATCTTGTGTTGCTTAGGGACATGGTGTCATGGTGACCTGGCGGTGTTGGACTTGATGATCTTCAAGGTCTTTTTCACCCAAAGAGATTCTGTGGCTGTGTGATCTGCTGTTACGAAAAGATGTTTGTGGGTTTTTAGTTTCGTTTCTGACTTTCCTTACACCCCCAGTATTGGCTGCTGGTGCATTGAGAGACAGAGATCAGCGTTTAGGGTTCAGCTGGATATTGCTGCCTTTATCTCCACACCTGCTGACCCGACAGGTATGTCTGGAAGTCCATCCTGACCATGCCACCAAGGGCTGTTGGAGATCGCTGCCACCTGTGGGAATTCGTGCTGGCATCCCCAGAGTGCCATGAGTGTCATGTTTCCATGTCTCCAGCCAGTTGCCCAGCACTTCCCGTTGACAAAAAGATCTGCTTGGTGGGATGTGCTGCCAGGCACCAGCAGTCACATTTCCCAGTAAAAGAAAGCTATTGAGAAATGGGGAGAGGTCTTCAGTGCTACTTTTGTGAGTCAGTGGTCGAGTTTTGGCTGTGTCTTTTCCTTCAAGCACTTCCTTTGGTTTTCACTTTTGCTTTCTTAGTCATTTGTGTTCCTCACAAGACACGGGGAAATGGAAATGATCAGGGAAAATAAGTCCATTGTCAGTGTAGATTATTAACAGAAAAGGAGGTTTGAGTGACTCACATTTTGTGGTAGCCACTCCCACAATGACCTAAAGCCATTGCAGCTCCTGCCGAAACTCTTGCTTGTACTGTGAACAGAATATTTGCGCAGAGAAGTTGCGGACAAGATCTTCCCGCGAGTACTGATGGTCTTTGACAGCAGCAGTTACTATTTTAAACAAAATACAGTCTTTTTGCTTCACCTAACGATGATTATTTGCTGCCACTACCGGTGCAGAGTTGGAAAGTGCCGTATACAAAGTTATGAGCTCACTGAACACAGCCACAGGCATGATGGCTATTGTGGCTGTTTGGTTACAAACCCAAAACCTGTCATTGCTGAGATGATGATGAAGGACTTGGCTCCCCAGCTGAAGGCTTTTTCACCCTTAAAATGTGCGTGTTAAATGTATAAACCTTCCCAGGCTTCAGCTCCATTTGGCTTAGTAGCAGCAATTAGGCAAAAATGCCCATGGCAATTAATTATTACAACGATACGGGCCGCATGCTTGCTGCTGAGATCTCTATCGCATTTGGGGCACACTGTTCTGAAGTTTTAATTGTAGCCTGACGTGATACCGGAGCTGTTAGGCGCTGTTGAACAAGTAGAAAAGCTGTCAGTGAGCTTCCTGTAATACAAAGAAACATCTATTGTGTTACTGCAGTATCACATTGGGCATCGGCGCGTGGGGTTTTCAAAAATCAACTTAATATCTGCACTTGGAGAACCAGCAGCTCAAGGATTCATGCCAAATTGCTGCACAGATAAGGACCTCTTACTATTTGAATGAGAAAATCCCCCAAACCAGAAGTTTTTAATGGGGCTCTGCCTTGTATAACTTGCAAAACTGTTCTGATATCTTACGTTTCTGCCCCTCTTCTGCCTCCTCCCATTGATAAAATGTTCCCATGTGTTGGTGTGAAATGTTTTATTATGCCTCTGTAAGTTCAGCTGACCTTGGTGGGAATGTTGAGCAAAGGAGCTCTGGATAAATAAGATTTCTCAAAGCCTTGGGTAGCTGGCTCAGAGCAGAGCTGGGTGTCAGCATGGTGCCTTAAAGGATCATGTGAAATGGTGTTTGTTTTCTTCACTTTTTTCCCCCTTGGTTTTCTTTTGTTGTGTTACTTCCTGGTAGGTGGTCACAGGGCTTTCCCAGCATCACATGAGAGCTGGTCTGCAGCCCTAGCGTGTTTCGACACACTGCTGCCTGAATCTTGCTGCTTTATGGTCTGTTCTTGCAGTTAATGTGTGGCCAATGTTCAGGGGAAGCCACTTCTCTGTAGTGGGTTCGTTCTGGAACATCAGACCTAATTGCAGTGTTTAGATACTTTGGATAACAGAATGAAAGCTCCTACGTTGCATGTAAAATGCTGTCCCAGTTGGGAGGAAAGAGGGTGATTAGATTTTTCCTCTTAACACTCATAGTCTCAACTTGGTGTCACAAAGTCTTTGTTGTACTTCATGTGAAATAGTTTTCTCCCAATCGTTGAGACCTAAACTTTGGCAGTGTTCTGTGTGTTAAATAAAGCCTGTTAAGCACAGGCTATTGATAATGGATTACATGGGTTGTCTTAATGGAATTTAACTGCTGTGCCAGGTATCTGCAGTGCTAAGACTTACGGGTCACAGATCAACTGACTTGGCAGGTTACAGGGTAAATATCTGACGCTAACCCTGCTTTTTGTTTGCTTATTTTTTAGATTTTCCATCTACGCGGTTAAACTGCATCAAAATGTCTCTCTATCCTTCGCTGGAAGATCTGAAGGTGGACAAAGTTATTCAGGTATGGTGATAAGTTTTGATAGCAATAGTAGCTGTAATGATTCTTAATCTAGAGGAGGGAAGACTTTTGCTGTGTTGTGTTGTAGACTCATAAAATGGTTTGGTTTGGAAGGGACCTTAAAGACCATCTAGTTCCAGCTCCCCTGCTGTGGGTAGAGACTTATCACTAGACCAGGTTGCCCAAATCCCATCATCATATCCTAAAAGGGAAAAGATAAACTGCAGTTGGATATAATATTATTTTACCACTGCTGGCTGTAGTGATTTTGTTGTCTATATTTGTTTTTAGTCATATGTGTGTTGATATGTTTGGGTTGGTTTGGGGTTTTTTTTAAAATTTTAAGTAGACAAACATAGTCTGATACTTTAGCTCTGATGTGATGAATAGGTATTGACTGATAAATAGGTTTTGAGTAATAAACATTCTGCGTCTCATTGTGGTGTCCAAACCTATGGCAGGAAGTTTTCATGGTCTGCTGGGCACAAATAAACCAGCACTGACTGTCTTAGTGTTGTTGGAACCACAGACTCGCCTGCTGGCTGTTCCATGGCAGTGATTCTGTCATTAGATAGGATTATCCCATTTGTATTAAGCCCTTTATAGGAATATTATTATTATACAGGATGTGGATGAAAAAAATCTGTTAAAACAGTAAAAAACCTCTTTAATCGGTAAAACCCCATGAGACACAATTGTGTTTTACAAGGATTTTGTTTGCCACCTTCAGTGTTTTACTTAGAGAAGAAACCCATGCTGCCCTCCGAGTTTCAACAACATTTTAGAGGTGGCTGCTGCTTCTGCCCTAGACCTCCTCATTAGGAAACAATCAGGCAGACTGCACAGAGCAGTGTGTTAACTCTCCTGTGCTGTCCCACAGAGGAGTGCCTCTGCCTCGACACTGTTTGTATGTGTGGGCAGGGGCTCTTGAAGGTGTGGGAGCTGCACTGGGATTTCTCCTTGTCCTGCCTGCCCACTCAACCCCACTCACTTCTTATCTTACCAGAGTCCCTTATCTGCAGTCAGGTAATGCTGAACAAGATAAATAAAAATAGCCTGGAGCCAAGAACTTGCTTCTTCAGCCTTTTGACAACCAACTGCTAAAGGTTATTTATTACAACTAAATGTATTAAATGAGGTAATTTAGCTACTTAACTTTTGTGACCACTGAATGAAGCAGTGAGGAGCCAGAAGTAGGGTAACTCCAGTGCTGAGTCCTGTAGGTCTTGACCCATTGATAAAGGTTCTGTCATTTTACAGAGCAGGGATTGTCCTTGTCCCTAGTCTTGCCCGTAGGCCTGTTGGTTTTTCAGAAATCGGTTCATGTAGGAGAGATGCCTGTTACCACTCAAAGTTGGAATTAGGATTTCACAAAGTCTTTCAATACAAGAAGAACACTGAGGTGCTGGAGTAATTCTAAGTAGGACAAGGGGCAATGAGTGGAAGCTGGAACATAGGAGGTTCCACAGAAATGTAAGCAGGAATTTCTTCATAGTGAGGGTGACAGAGCACTGGAACAGGCTGCCTAGGGGGTTGTGGAGTCTCCTTCTCTGGAGATGTTTAAACCCCCCTGGATGTGTTCCTGTGTGACTTGGTCTAGGTGATCCTGCTGTTGCAGGAGGATTGGACTAGATGATCTTTTGAGGTCCCTTCCAATCCCTGATGTTCTGTGATTCTGTAAAGAAGGGAGACAAATTTTTTGAAGCACCTGGAAGACAAGTCTTATGAGGAGTGGCTGAGGGAGCTGAAGCTTATTAGTCTGAAGGAAAGGAGGCTGAGGGGAAAACTTATTGATTTCTACGACTGTCTAAGCAGGTTGTAGAGAGGTGAATCCTTATCTCTTCTCACCAGTAACCTGATCCTGCTTGAGCAAGGGGCTTTGGACTCCAAGACCTCTGGAGGTCCCTTCCAACCCCTAATGATCTGTGTATCTGGTTTAACCAGTGACAGGGCAAGATGAAATGACCTCAGGTTGTGCCAGACGAAGTTTAGATTAGACATTGGGAAAAACTTCTTCATTGAAAGGGTCATTAGGCCTTGGAACAGGCTATGCAGAGGGGAGCTGAATCACCATCCTTGGACGTGTAGCTCTGAACCTTAGGGACAGGGTTTAGCAGTGGACTTGGAAAAGCTCGGTTAAAAAAAAAATATGTTTGGACTCTTTGATCTTGAAGGTGTTTCCCAACCTGAATGATTAGGATTCTACATTGTACCACTTGATGAGTGGGATGTCAGTCAAGACAGCCTTGGAGACAATTCATATGGGGTCGGTGGGAAGGGATGCAGATTCCTAGTGCAGAGGTTTGGGTGTTCTTGTTGCTTTATCAGCAGGGAAGATTGTCCTTCTGCATCTATGTGACATCATTTCCCTCCTGATGACTGTAGCAGGAACCAGGGGGTAATGGGCTGTCTGCTGAGTGTGGTTGTGAGAGGGGGGAAGTAAACACTGTTGTTGCTAAATACCATTATTTCAGGAGTAAGCCCTTCCTTTTTTGCTGGTATTTCTGGTATCAAAGGCTGATTTGCCTGTCCTCAAAACTGCGTTATAAAAAGTCTCTCACGAGAGAAGGGGGCAGAGTACTGAAAAGCAGAGAAAATCTGTATCCACATGTTTTTCTAAAAACAGCTTCCTGAAGATACAGAACTATGAAGGTTTCTATTTTTAAGTAGTATTTCCCTAAACCCATGAGGTAATTTGACCCAACATGTTAAATGATTTATGCGTCCTGTTCAGCATAATGTTTCATTGTGTATCTAGTAATTTCCCCCCCCCCAACTTTGACATTCAGCCTCACCAAGTCTGTTTGACACAGCTATTTCTATAACGCCTGAGGCTGAAAAGCAGTAGGTGTGGTGGGAAGGAAGGAAGGTGGCTTATTTTGATGCAGTCTCTTATATTTGTGAGTCAGTAAGCAATACAGAAAGTAAGTTTAGTGTGTTGGGCGACCGATGTAGAAACATCACTGTGGAAGGTCCACTTCTTTCTAGAAGTGTTAAACTAGTGGCATCATGTTGTGTGGAACCAGCCAGGGACTGTGGTAGAACTCACGAGTGATGCCTGTAAATGGTGAAGATCTAAAACTGCTGTGGAAAAAAATACAAAACACTCTGCCAAGGTTATACCTTCAAACTATAAACATGATAAAGCTTTGTCAGCTGAGTTTAAAGTGTCTTTTAAGCCTCTTTACGTTTCTTGATGACAAAACCAGAACAGGTTGATGGTAAAACCTTTCTGCATTATGAGTGATCTTGGAAATGGTTTGATTCTACGGCTGCACATTGTACTAAAATTATTTATTTCAAATAAAAAGATTGACTTCAGAACTCCAGAATGGATAGTAACTGGAATATACAGGAAAAAAATTACTCTCCTGCCTGCATAACAGAGATGTTATAGATGGTTCTTTTTCTTAAACAAGGTCATGTATGTGAATGTCTTTGCTTTTAGGCTCAGACTGCCTTTTCTGCTAATCCAGCTAATGCAGCAATCTTGTCTGAAGCTTCTGCTCCTATTCCTCATGATGGAGGTAAGCTCATGTGCTGTCTTGTATCCTAATGATGTGGAAAGCAGTTATGAAATCCTGAAGTGAGGAATTCAGTCAAAAATACATCTAAACATATAGCCCTCATTTACTAAGGGTCAGACGATGTCTTTTGGGAAATGCCCACACCCACATTGGTAAGGAGTCAAAAACCAGTGTTTGCTTATAAAAGGAAGTTGTGGCAAACAACCTCTTAACTTCCCTTCTCTTAACTTGACAAAACCATTTCTTAGTAAACCTAAAATAAGATTTGCTGTTGGTACAGTTTGAGATGTTTTTAATTCTTCATTCTACTTAGTTGTCCTTATTTTTCACATGTGTATTTATAGACTTCAGAGGGCAGCTTGAGTCTGTGTCTCTTTTCTTTCCATATGAGCTTGCTTAGAACCAGACAAATCTGTCTACAGAAATGGGTGGTGGAACTTAATCTTGCCATGCCGTCAACATAAAGCATCCAGCAGATTTTTGGATCAAACATGTGGTGTGAAATCCATCAGACCTAAAGCTGAACATCTTGTACCTATTTCTCGTCCTTTTCTCTCATGCATGTGTACCTCCAAGACGGTGTGAGGTCAGAGCTCAGGCTCAGTAAGTTGCGCTTGGTCTAAAAGGCTTAAAGCCTCTAACCAGCACGAGCAGCAGCCAGAATGCTGGTGGATCACGTTAAAGTTTGTTGGATGTAACTTTCTGTTGTCCAGAGCTTGAATTCTCTTGCAGTTTTTGTGCCTGTCAGCATTTAATTTTGACATCGACTTGTGTGTGAATTGCTCAGGAGCTGTGTGTGGCAGAAGAGTTAATCACTCGGTACAGAGACCTACACCATTTAGAGATGTGCCAAGCCCGCTAGGAATCCCTCTGTCGTGGCAGATGCAGAAGGACATACGAGACCTTTCTGATGTCTTCTGCTGTTGGGAGGTCACAGTGTTGAGTGAGAATGTAGTATAACCAGCAGAGAATCATCCTGGGTTCTGGTCTTTGATGAAGAACAACAGGGAAAAAAGGAGGCTTGTTAACCGGGTATAATCCTAAACACAAGCAGCAATAGATGAAATAGTAATTAAAAGCTTATAAATCAACAGCGGTGAAATGACAAGCTGAGAGCAGTCTGGAGGTAAGATCAGAAGGCTTTCATGCGAAGCAGCAAGCAAACATAGCTACTGGAAGTGTTTAAGGAGCAAAACTTGGTTAGACTGGAGTTCACCTTCCAGTGACCTTCATTCCTTCCCAGAAAAGTTATTTTCTATTTCTGGTCAAATGTGGATTCTTAAAATAGCTGGTTTTATACATGTGCTCATAAAGGAACGCTAGAAGAAAGTTGAGAGCGTTATAAACTGGGGAGCCCTCTCACCTCTGAGGCAATCTCTTGCACCACCTCACCTTTTCTGTCTGGAATGATGTGGTGAGAGTGACGGGTGGACTCTTGGGAGCTCTCAGAGCTGCCACTGTTCAAATGGCACCAGTTACCTGTGGAACGTCAAGAGCGGTGTCAAGCTTATTTCCAGGGTGGTTCCACTCAAGGTCTGGCAGGTCTGTCAGTTCAGCTTCCTCCCACTGCTTCCACTCCCTTCCTTTGGGTTTGTGCTGTAAAGGATTAGTGCAGCTACTGAAACAAAAAGTTCTCTGTAAAATCCTTATCTCAGAAGTGCTGCTTGTCTCTGGTTGCTTTTTTAAGTCGGGTTGGAATAGTCCTAAGTCAAGTCCGTCTTCTGTCGCAATTTTCAAATGAGATACATTGCATTAGCACAAGATTTATAGAAGTAATTGTTCATTCTGTTAAAGCAACACTTGTTTTGACCTTTTCTTGTGTGCTGTTTTCTCTCCTGTAGGTTTATACCCTAGATTATATCCAGAGCTGTCTCAGTATATGGGCCTGAGCCTCAGTGAGGAAGAGGTGCAGAGGAACCTGCCGGTGGCTGCACCTGCTCAGCCACAGGGTGTAGGTACCAGTCAAACGTGTTTTGGAAAGCAGAAGTATAAAGACTATATAAACATGTAGCTTTCTAGAGAGTGAGCTCTTATGTGGGTAACACACTCAACTGATGCATTAATTATTTTAAGTAAGAGGGTCTGTTTTAATCTGATCTTAAATGGAGGAATGCATTTCCAGTGTTTGGGGAGCGGGGAGGAGCTGTTGCTGTGATTTGTGTGTTGTTTTTACAAGAGCTCTCCACATAAATTGACATGCTGGTATTTAAAATCAAGTTTTCTGGCTGTTTTGTTTTAATCAGCAGCTGGTAACACGACCTTCTGCTAATTACATGGTAGCACCAGTGACTGGAAATGATGTTGGAATTCGCAGGGCAGAAATTAAGCAGGGCATCCGCGAAGCAATTCTATGTAAAGATCAGGATGGCAAGATTGGACTTCGCCTTAAGTCTGTTGACAACGTAAGTGTTTTTTCTTAAAGAGATCTTACTGGTGGGTTAAATTAGTCATGGAGTTATTGTACAGTCACAAATGGTCTCCTTGCTCATCTGTGACCAGTACTGTAGAATCCTTCCTGAGATCAGTAGATAGACCTCCAGCTCTCTGGGCTAAGTTCTAAATTTACAGCAGCAATTTACTTACTTATTTATAACCTGAAAAAATACTTGTGTTTTTATTGTGCTTAGGAGTGTGAAATTGTCTTTGCAGAGCTGCTGTGATGTTTTTTGGCAGCTCAAGGCTTGTTGTCTCTTTGTGGAAACACCAAGCAGTACTTACAGTGCATAGAACTGCCCGCAGCCTAGAAGTGGCACCTCACTTATTGATTCTTCAAGTGTGTCAGCTCACTTGTATGTGAAGAAAAATGTCACAGCAGGCTTTTTGCAGTTTCCTTTAACGTGAAGGTAACTGCAAATCCTCTCTACACCACTCTGGAGCGTCTTCATTTCCATAGCATTTCATTCTGAGTGTGGAAAATTGTGGAAAATTATACTTTCTTTTGTTGCTTTGTTTAAACTTAACAAAAATGGAGATAAAATGGCCTTGTCAAGAAAAACATTCTCAAGTTTTTCTTTTGTTTGTGGTTGTGATGTTTGATAGCTGTTTGTTTTTAAAATTCCACCCCAAAACCTACTGTACTTGGGTTTTAGGGGTACTTTGACTAGAAATATTTTAACAACTTGGGGTTTTTTTGCCTGAAGTTGTAAGAAGTAATAATCAATAAAGTTGAAAACTAATGGGGTTGTGAAAGAAGGAGAAATCTGCTTAAAGTTCTTTGATCATTTTTCCAACCGCAGGAAAAGAACAATCAGTTAAAAGCACAAGGAGATACACAAATTTACTGCTGTCTTGATCCAGTTGTTCCTGTTTCTAGTTTGAATAGTAGTTGAAGTTGTTCTGTCTGTTCAGTGTTGCTATTACGTAGAGAATGGGGAGACTCTAAAGAGTTCTGTTGCTGGTCTTCATCTCGGGAAGAACTTTTCCCCCACTCTCCCTCTTTTCTTTTTTCTAGGGTATATTTGTCCAGTTAGTTCAGGCAAACTCTCCAGCATCCCTTGCTGGCCTGCGGTTTGGGGACCAAATTCTGCAGATCAACGGTGAAAACTGTGCAGGGTGGAGTTCTGATAAAGCACATAAAGTTCTGAAGCAGGCTTCTGCAGAAAGGATTTCAATGATTGTTCGGGACAGGTAAAGCCAGCGGCAGATATGTGTTGTCCTTATCCGTCCTGGAGTAATTCTGGGGGGGTTTGGTTCTCCCCTTGCTTGAGCACCATAACGATCAATTTGCCCATGTACTTCAGAAGCAGAGATCCTCAGAAATGTTCCATTTTGTGGGGAAGAGCCAAAACATTTGTTAACGTAGAAGCTTTTAGTGTGCACTGGCATAGCATCTTGCAAGGTAACCTTGAAAGGAGGCATAGCATAAGTCACGTTTAAACTCCACATTCAGGAGCTCTGTGGATTTTTTTAGATACAGCTTGACTTGCTCATTCTTGTTTAAGAGTAAAGTTGGACCCAGGATATGGTCCTTCTGTCAGCGATGTGCTGCTTCTATCTTGTATTGGTTGAAAATACTGTGCTGGCTGATTCCCTGCTCTGTCACAGAATCACAGAACATAAGGGACTGGAAGGGACCCCAAAAGATCATCTAGTCCAATCTCCCTGCCACAGCAGGATCCCCTACATCCAGTAGCACAGGAACATACCCAGGAGGGTTTTAAATGTCCCCAGAGAAGCAGACTCCACAACACTCCTGGGCAGCCTGTTCCAGCACGTTGTCACCCTCACCATGAAGAAGTTCCTTCTCGTATTTATGTGGAACCTCCTACGTTGCAGCTTACACCCATTGCCCCATCATTGGAAGACACTGAGCAGAGCCTAGCTCCATCCTCCTGACACCCATCCTTCACATATTTGTAGACATAAATGAGGTCACCCCTCAGTCTCCTCCAAGTTGAAGAGACCCAGCTCCCTCAGCCTTTCCTCGTAAGGGAGATGTTCCACTCCATCATCTTTGTGGCTCTGCGCTGGACTCTCTCCAGCAGTTCTGTGTCCTTGACCACCGCTTTTGTGCCCAGCTCCCCTGTCTGGATTTACAAACTTTTAAGACACGATGTAAAGGTTTATTGTCTGTAAAGCAGTAGAAAACCTTTAGGTGAAGCATCTTTCTTCAGAATCCTGTGGTCTACCTGCACTTGTCTAAAAATGCCAGTGCTGCTCTATCTACCTCTTAATGTTTGTAGGGAAAACTAAATTTTTAATGGGCATTTGGTGGTTGTGGTGGTGAGTGGCTCTTGTATGGGATGATTGTTTTATTAATAATCCCAGTGGTGAAACAGCTGTGGAGTGAGGAAAACACGAAAGGTTTATAAATACTAATATAAAAATATCAACAAAAGGAACCCAGCTACTTTAAGTTAAAGCTGCTGAAATAGTGTGTGGTTCCTTCTGTGGAGCAGAAAACCTGAGTTTGCATTTTGAATGTCTTACAGGCCTTTTGAACGAACTATTACCATGCACAAGGACAGCGCAGGGCACGTGGGTTTCATATTCAAGAACGGCAAAATAACCTCAATAGTGAAGGACAGTTCAGCTGCAAGAAACGGGCTTCTCACAGAGCACAACATCTGTGAAATCAACGGGCAGAACGTCATTGGATTGAAGGTAAAACAATTGATATGGGGCTAGCTGTAAGCTTTTGTGTGCCAGTGGTAATTGTGTTTGGGAGATGGAAAAGGATTGTGTGTAAGACAGTGTTCAGTGGTCATAAAGTCAGCCTTGAGAGGTCACTTTTTGGAGAGATCTAGAATCTTAGAATGGTTTAGGTTGAAAGACAACTCAGATGTCATCTCGTTTCAACCCCCACATATGTATTGAGGCTTGATTTTTGTGTCTGTAAGGAGGGCAATTCGTTCTCTTCCCCTTTGCGTCTGCCTGCCTAGGCTGATCCTTAGTCGTAATCTTGCTTTTTTGCTGGCAAAACAGAGGAATAAGCTTCCTCCTGCCAGCCTGTGCCAAATCCCAGTAGGAGTCTGTGTATGAAAGTGAGCCTGCCTTCTCAAGTTTGTGCATGGTATCAGTGACCAAACACCTACAGAGTGGTATCGCAGGGTTCAGTAATTTGCCCTGAAGTTTTAATACTGCAGGCCAGGAGTTGTTTGGTCCCACCAGCTGTATGAGATGTGTCTGCAAAAAGCTTTCAAACTACAGCTTGAATAACTTGTGTGATTTCTTGTTGAATGACAGGACTCCCAGATTGCGGACATCTTGGCAACAGCTGGAAACGTAGTGACCATCACTGTCATGCCTTCCAGTATCTACGAGTATATCATAAAGAGGTGGGTAATCAACACAGCAGCCACGGTGCTAACTGCAGTGAAGCTGCCACTGGTTTTGAAGGTTAAATAAAATGGTAAGACTGAATCACAAACCGAACATGAAGGCTGGAGAGGGGCTGAGGGGGTCTGAAAATTCACTTATGCTGATGTTTTGGTTACACCAGTGTGTTTTTTGCTGTTTGTTTACAAACTAATCACATTAGTGATGCTCCCCTCTGTCATTATTTTTCTTCTTGAAAAACCTTTTTTCAAAACTTAGTTTGACTAAACTCAAGAACTTTGTAGTACCTGCTGTCCCGAGCTCTCCGCTAAACCATGTCTCTAAGTGCCAGATCTGCGTAGCTAAACACATCCGGGGTGTGATTCAGCCCCCTTGCTGGGCAGCCTGTTCCCACTGACTGAGTGTGATGTTGCTGAAAAGATTCAGTATATTCTTCCTGACTGGGCTTCCACTTTGAGACAAAGACACAGAGATAAGCAGATGCTTGTTTTCCAAAATGATGGTTTAAAAGGCAAAATTGTATTAAAGAGCTGGCAATGACAAAGACAGTAGCGATCAGAAGCTTTAGTGCCTTGTTAACTTGTCTTCTGAAACTGAACCCCTTTTCCTTTTCTTTAGGATGGCAACTAGCATTATGAAAAGCCTGATGGATCACTCTGTTCCTGAAGTCTAAACTTGGCATCACGTACGCGCATGTCCACATAAAGAATGAAGATTCCACTAAACTTGGGCTATTGTACTCCTCAGTGATTTCTTTCTTCTGCACATGAGCCTTCCTGGAGGCTGCAAGAGAAGATAATGCTGCATCAGGCACTTGCATCTATAATGGCTGGGAATGTTACAGTTCCACATATCTCATCAATTCACGAACAGTAAAACTTGTAGCCTTACCTGTGTGACAGATGTGAAATCCCAGGTGCGTTATGACTTCTTGTAGGCCTTTTGTTTAGTTTTACTACCCCTCTAAGCCATTTGCAACGAAAGGAACCAGGTATCCCCTGCAGAGTTCCGTGTTAGCCAGGGCGATGCTGTGCTTTGTATGCTTGAGAAACAAATGAGTATTTTTACTGCTTTCTGTTCGCACGAGTAGATTTGAAGTAGTCTGGGTAGTACTAGTTGTTTTGTTCCAGTAGTGCTGTTTATGCCAGAATGCCAGCTGAGCTGAAGGCACCGTCCCGTAAGCACGTCTAATGATTAACGTAGTGTACAGACACTCAGATCTTTTTATTACTTGTTATACAGATTGTAACTAATGTGCTTATCTCTTGCCTTAACCATGTTCTTAAGGATTCAGAAATAACCAAATAAATGACTGAAACTTTGGGGACTGTGTCTGTACCTACTTAAGATGAGCTCAGACTGGCTTGTTTTGATTGCGTTGGTTTGAATCAACAAGAAATATGGTTTAAAACAGCTTTTGAAGTAAGTAAGTTTGCACACCAGTAGGTCATAGGTGTGGGCAGCCAAGGCTCTAAGTGACGTGGTCTGAAGTTCAAATGACTTTTCTTTTTAGTGCTGTTTGTTTGGAGGACATTTTATTCTCTGTTGCAGCTTTCAGCTATGAAATCCTGGTGTATTGAACTGCAGTCTTCCCACAGTGGGCAGCAGCTCAAAGTCAAAGTAAGCAATGCTAGTTTAAGTGCACTTAGCAAGTGCAGAGGAGGGCAACAAAGCTGGTGAGGGGGCCTGGAGACTAAATCTTACGAGAGGAGAGGGGCTGTTTAGCTTGAGGAAGAAGAGGCAAAGAGAGACCTCATCATCTCTACAATTACCTGAAAGGACAGTGTGGAGATGTTGCTGCTGGTCTCTTCTCACAGGTATTTAGTTACAGAACCAGAGGGAAAGATTTCAAGCTTCGACAACAAAACAGGTTTAGATCAGACATCATGAAAAAATTCTTCATGGAGAGAGTGAATGGGCTGCCCAGGGTGATGGTTGAGTCACCATCCCTGGATGAATTTCAAAGAAAGATGCTTAGATGTAGTGTTGGGGGATCTGGTTTAGGGGTGAACTTGTAGAGTAGGCTTGATAGTTGGACTTGATGATCCGACTTGGTCTAGGTGATACTGTTCGGGCAAGGGGATTAGACTAGATGATCTTCTGAGGTCCTTTCCAATCCCTGATGTTCTGTGATCCTTATGATAAAAAAACTTCTGATAATAAATACAGGGCACAAAAAACCCCATCCCCTAGCCCTAAAATAATTGTTTGCTAAAGAAACTGCCATGCCCTGAACAAAGTGTTGGGTCAAAGCAGGTATCTAGAGCCAACACACTGAAGGTAATTTAGAAGAATCCTTCTTCCAGCAAGAAACTGGATAAATGCAGGAGCTGTAGCTCTGTTTAAATTCTGTATCAAAGTTGATTTCAGATAAAAAAGATTAAAGGCCATGAACCAAAAGATGCCAAGCTGTTAGGAAAACAGCAGAGAAAGTGTAAGACTAACTTCAGGCATGTTATTGACGAAGACCTGTATCAATATATTCCATGAATGCATAACTGGTCGTGTTCAGGGATCAATTTTACAACTGGCCTTCTCCCAGGCTAACAGTAGTGATGTGCAAGTACAAAAAAGCAGTATTTAAGTATGTTATTCTTTGCAGACTCAATAGTAGCTTAGACCTACCTCTGCTCAGCACAGCTTCCACAGTGTTCACACACAACTTCGCTAGGCAGAAGGGCTGGCCACAAGAGATAACATACATGGTGTCATGAGACGTGGCACTAAGCTTGCAAGCATGCTTCTTCAGTTCAGAATGCAAATGGTTCTGTCTCAAAACCAGTTCAGACAGCTGTGATGCATCCTACATTAATCAAACAATGACTGCAACTGAAGAGCTCTTTAATTACAGAAAATAGGTCTTTAATTGCATCTGATATAATGTTAAACAGGTGTTCTGAGTATGATAGTCCATGACAAACAAATGCACATGCTATGGAAGTTAAGAGCTCTCCATGAAGTCACCATGCCAGAGGAAGCCGTAGCTAAAAAGCTTCCTAGCTGATTGAACTTCATCATTGCACGCAGTTAAGTTCCTTTAAAAGGTTTGGTTTAAAATCCAAGAGCTCTTTCCAGCGGCTGGAGGGAAAGGCACTTCAGTATTGCAGTTTCCAGAACATGATTTGTTTGTCTTCCCCTCCTGTAATAACACTGCTGCACTGTTCGTTCATCCACATTGACGTTACAGCTCCTGGGGGGGGAAAAAAACCCACAAATAAGCAACGAAACAAGTAAATCCAAGTGCAAATAAACGTGGTGTTTGAGAGGCAGGAATGGACTTTTCAAAGGTCTGGGTTATGCTGACCACCACATACACTAAGAAGGATCTTGGGGAGCTGCTGTTTGCAGCAATCAGCTGATGCTACGTTGCGTCAGCTGACTTTGGGTACCAGCAAGACAGCAGCAGTTGCAGAGTAGAGCACTGACGGCACCACAGGCAGAAAGGATCAGGGGGTGAAGGGAGGAGGTTTCTCTAGAAAAGCCCACCGACTGAGCAAGTGAACCTTAAGCTTTTAAGGTCTAACAGACAGACAAGAGGAATCTTCCATCCAATCTGAGAAACAGTTCAGTCATACCTGTATGCCCTTTGATTCTCTCAACAACTTTTCCTCCCAGAAGGTCCCAGATCAGCAATTCACCAGACTGACTTCCTGACAAGATGGTATTTCCATCCCACTTGAAGCATCTGCAAGTGTGTCTGAAATC
Organism: Rhinopomastus cyanomelas; assembly: GCA_013400115.1. Taxonomy (NCBI): domain Eukaryota; kingdom Metazoa; phylum Chordata; class Aves; order Bucerotiformes; family Rhinopomastidae; genus Rhinopomastus; species Rhinopomastus cyanomelas. The sequence continues at coordinate 439,196 of VXBP01004245.1, forward strand.
AGTTCACTTCCAGCTTTTATATAATGGGAGACAAACACTTCCAGCCTGACCAAGAACTGACAATACATGAAGGAAACTGAAAGAAACTCTACCCTTCAACAGATCTTTTTCTGGCAAGGTTATTCCCAAATTATTTTACATGGTCATGACCCAAACTTGCTTCTCTGACTGCCCTAGAGCCAGCCAGACCTTCCCCTGGCAGAAGCATGATACGTGCTCCTCTAACAGGAGAAGGCCCAGTCAGCTGAACTGTATGGACCCAAGTTGTGTCATGAATCACTGCTGCCACTTCATGTTCCTGAAGAACCACTTGAAGTGCAAAACAGAATTTCACAGAAATCATTCGATTGAAGAAAAGACTATATATATATATATAATATATATAAAAAAGATTTTATATATATACACACATACTTGCACAATTAATATAGATATTTATGGATACAGACACAGAAGAAACCCAACGTGTACTCTCTATGCCCTGATGTACTCTAACCCCAGGAACTAAGAATTGCATCTATTTGCATGATAAACCATGAAGAACATGATGCACTTTGATTTGTGGAAAAAAGTCATGATTCTATTTTAATAGTCAGGGAGGGAGGACCAGATGACCTTCGAAGGTTAACTCTAATCCAAGCACTCTGTGATTCTATGAATCTTTTTTTACGTTATCAAAACAAAGAGGAAAATGAGACTACTGACAGAAATGATTCAAGGAAGGGAGCTTTTCCTCGTAAGACATTTCAGTAGCTGAGCTGCTGGAAGCTTTGTGCATTCTCAATTACCTCTGTGGCTCATCAGCGGTTATATATGATATAATCATTCCAGTCTGTACATCTGTTACTTTAAAACAACAGTCCTCTCCTGAGCTGAGCAGGTGTCTGCTGTCTGTACAAAGGGAAAAGTGCAACAGAAAAAGCACGTTTAGACATTTAGTTCCAGTCTCCAAAGCAGTCTGATACAGCCTGCCGGGTGAGACATTGCCCAACTTACTTATTTACAGATAATTTACTGTAAATTCTAAGCAAGCAATGCTACACAAAATTGGTTTAGAGTCTGGACCACCAGTCCACAGTCTAGTCTGGCCCTGTGTACAATTAATGAATTATTCATAATGGTCTCTGTTTATGAAGCCAAAAGATCTCACCATGCCCCTCAAAGCAGTCATTCTGATAACAAGGGTCTATTACATGAGACCAGGAAAAACACTCCTTCTGACACTCCCAACATTAAATATCAAAATTCAATGTACCTGGACTAAAAGCAGCAGCAAACACAGTCCCAGAGTGACACGGCAACTGGTGCAGTACTGTTGCTGAGCCAACATCCCAAAGCCCGATGGTTCCTTCCTTGGTTCCAGATGCCAGCATAGTACTGGCAGCGTTCAGGTCAATTGTATTCACCTAGAGAGTTAAATGATCCATTATTTTCCTATTCCTTCATCTCAGGGCAGATTTGTAGTATCCACTAAACAAGCCCACTGTCTGTTATAAAAAGCTTTTACATGTCATTTTGCAACATTCTTCATTAAGTGCAATTACAAATCCTGCCTACAGAGAGTATAAAGATAGGCCCCTGTGATACTTCAAAAATGCTTTTTCTCTGCAGAATCAGAACTTCAGATCAACATTTCAGTCGATACTCTCCACCTAAATGCAAGACTTTAACCCTTAAAAGTAAAATTCTTTTAAAGGAACTTCCAAGTCATTGGTTGTTTCTAGTTCTCTTGGGTACAGTTCTTCAAAAGGATGAGAACTGCTATATTTCAGTAAATACCTGATGTGGGCTCTTAAAACATGACTAAGAAGGCTTTACATTCTAAATCTCCTACTGGAGTGATGCTAGAGGCTATAAATAAGAGGATGCACTTTCAGATTTATGATTTGCAGCACATGATGTGTTTGAATCTGCACAGTGAAACTCACTAAGATTTTTATTGCACGGTAAACAACTAACTTACACAATTTTTTTCATCTGCTTGCCTTTGGCAAAGATACATTAAGAAGAAGCTGTAATAATGAAAAACACTCAAAAAACACTAGTCTCTCCTCTTCCAAAACAAAGCAGCTAGTAAGAATCCCGCAGCCCCTGCTGGAACTTTATGTGTTTAAGCCAAGCAAGAAAAATTAAGAAAACTGTTTATTCTGTTAAGAGACAGGGGATCAGGACATGTCTTAGACAAAAATATCCCAAACAGAGCAAAAAAATACCTAAGTGCACACCTCCTGAAACAAGGCACTCCCTCAGCCCCCTAAAGCCATCCCAGATCTCAACCTGGATTTTGACGAGTAAATCATCTTGCAAAAGAGTATCGACACAACTCACACTGACGTCATGTTCTAACTCAGCAAGCAGCTCAAAGTGGTGTTTCTTATTGCTCAAGGTCTCTCCAGGAACGCAGTGCCACACCTACAATGCAGATATTTAAGTTTGTTCAGGGAAACCTTGGTATAGCCCTAGCGAGTCTCCTTGGTGCTAGATTCTCAGGTTACAAGGAAGGCTGCTGGCACCTTGCCTACATGGCAGGAAACAGCAACAACAAATGACACCTGAGCTCCTTTACCCACAGCACAGCAATGGGCTAATCATGACTGCAGCAGTTCCTGATGGCTTGGAGAAACCCCAGTATGGGCATATCACTGCACTGAAGGTGTCCTCACCAAAAGGCCAAGCATAGAAAACTTGGGGAAATTCTTTCCTAATCCCCAAGTTATCTTTACACCTACAACCAGGCTGGATGAGTCTCTGGGCAACTTGGTCTGGTGGGAGGTGTCCCTGCCCGTGGCAGCAGGGTGGAAGTAGATGATCTCTAAGGCCCCTCCCAACCGCAGCCATTCTATGAGTCTATGCTCCATGATTCTAAGTCCAGGCATGTTCTTTAGATCAGCATGTTCCTGCTCCACTTGTTACATTATGAAACATGGTAGAAGTCTATTCCACTTCTCTGAGAGAGTCACCAGTCAAGGTCACAAAATACATCTGAATATGAACAGTTCCACTTTACAAATAGTTACCAAAGTCAACAAAGCCACAACACAAACCTTCACAGTGGAATCCCAAGATGCAGAATATAACCGCCCATCGCGCCAGCAGATCTTACTGACAGCATCATCATGTCCTATTAAGATCTCCTGCTGCCTTCCAAATGCAATCGAATAAAAGTATCTGAGAGGAAAAGGTTATATGAGCATTGTCTCTTCAGATAAATATGTTTGTTTCTAGAGATGGAATTAGTTTTGCTTCTGCAGTTTCTAACTGGGAAAAAAGTGTTAAAATATAGATACAGTGTTTTAACGAGGAATTTGTGGATCACTATTTAAACCCACAAATGTAATGACCAGTGTAATTCAGTCAACAGGAAGTTAATACGCACATATTGTTGTCCCATGAAGAACTTACGACAGTGGTATCTCCTGGCAAGATCAGACAAGATGACAGAGCCTGTAAGAAAAAAGGAGAACAGAAGTGTTCAGTTTCTTACCCTGAACCAATTAACGTGCTTCAGGCAGCAAGCAGCTTTTGCATTTTCTACACACATAACATACAGGTGTTGTAACGAACATGAGGGCACTCAGTCTCTAGTGAATACAGAGGTAGCACTGAAGATCAGAACCACATGGAGAGCTGATTCATCTTCTTGAATGTGCTGGCATTGCAAGGACAGGGTATGAAACTCCTCACTCAAGAGAAACTGGGTCAGGCCATATTTAAAAGTCATGAAGAGGTGGAGCTTAGGAATCTGGTTTAGTGGTGGGCTTGGGACAGCTGGGTTAATGGTTGGACTCAATGACCTTAAAGGCCTTTTCCAACCTAAATGATTCTGTGATTCATCTTATTAGTTACTGTCAATTCTAGATGCAAACACTGAGTGTCTTGCCTCAAAGAAGGACCTGAATGTGACAATCTGGATCTCTATGACCCAGGACTAACTGCAGTGTTCAAGCACAGAAAATTAAATATAAAAGTCTCTTTCCTAGTTCTGTTTCAGAAGTAGGGGGAAAATGTTGTTCAGGGGTGGCCGTGGTGTTTGCTCTTTGAGGAAGAATGATTCCAACACAGATTCCACTCCCTGTGCTTCATTTTCCTCTGTCAGATGAGTCACAGCCTTCAAACACCTGGACCAACAAGGCAATGCTGGTTGTGAGCACACGGGTGGAACTTAAGCTTTCTGATTCTGGTCCCAATGGTAGTTCAAGAGGACTCCTCTGCTCATACTGGACTTTTTCCTGTATCACAACCCCTGCTCTGCACAGCAGGGCAACTCAGAGCAGAGCTAGCACAGAAGCGCAACCAATTAATGCGCCTTTCCCATGACTGCAGAACACACTGCATCTCCCTGGAGCCCTGACAGAGTCTCAATTCACTTCACTAAATTATTCACACATAATACAATGGAGTGGGCAGGGGAAGAAAAGCAGCAGTGATGTATGTTAAGAGCCATTCTTCTGAGCAGCTTTTGGAGATTCAAGTGATCTCATTTTTATCTGGACAGTGACTTACCATGCTGGAAAAGGACACACTTCTCTGGATTGTTTTTGATTCTTTGGAGAACATCTTCAGTGTTGAGTCTGGGGATAAACAACACGAATCTTGCACTTGGCAGAAGATTAGGGCCACTCCTTTCATGATTGTAAAAGTACAGAACTCCAAGGTTTCCAGCAATACCTCATTTAAGTAGGTCTAGCAAATACCCTGCAGTGATACTTACCCTGGGATGTAGTGAAAACAGAAGACCCGTTGGAAGTGACTGCTATTCCAGTAACTGCCCTGTTTAATACAAAATTAAGTTTATAGATGATTTCAGAGGTTTTGAGACTTCATCATCACACTATAAAATTGCCTACATTTGAAATGACTTATCTCTGTCAAAGATCAAACACTCAAGGAGATTAAAAGCACTACAGTGGTGTGTTACATGCCTATGGACAAAAATAAACCTCAGTGGAGCATGTGAAACACCACTACAGCTTCCCTGTATTGTTCTGCAAGAAGTTCATCCTCACCAGAAAGGACAGGCTTGTGTGAGAGGTTAAATATTTTCACATTGAGTCTTTCCAACTTGGGACTGGCTATAAAATGCATCAGAAACCTGCCTACAAGCAGATACTGAGGACCTCAACTGTCAGGAATCAAATTTGATGTTGGCTAAATCACTATAGTGTAGAAATTTAGCTCCTGCCAGGCAGTTAGTTGTTAGGAAGAAGAGAGCATTCTGCACAGCCAAAATTCTGTTTTACAGACATCTGATTATCAGCAGCCTTCAGAAAAATAACAAAATCTTTAGCAGAAATTCAAGTCTGTTTTCTGGATTAGGATTTCCCTAACTGTAATGACCTGGTAACAGAGGCCCTTTCTCACTACAAGTATCACCTTACCTTGTTTTCTGGACATGAAAATGTTTCTCAAGGTTACAGTCAGCAAGAAAGTAGTTATACTCAAGGCACTAGTCCAGCCACACGGACAAGGGATGGGGGCAAAGGAAAAGCTGTTTGAGGTGCACGGTAGCTGAACTTAACTGAGCTGACCATTCAAATCAAGTGGGATGAAAAGGAAGTTAATAAATAAGTAATGAAATGGAAATCTTTATCTGGCTGCTGCTGTCAAGGGTTTAGAGAAGGGAAATCGGTATCTGCTTCAGGTACTAAAGTGATAATGAACTTAACTCTAGGCTTGTATAAAGAGCAGTAAAAGAAATAAAGCTGACAAATACCTTATCCGGATTTATAAACCTTCATAAACTCATCATGTGTAATTAAAATATGTTGATTTGATTAAATTGATATTAGACCCTGACCCAGATATCCTCACCTCCCTACCCCAACAATGACTGTGGAAAGAAAAGAATAGTACCTACTCTTTGTGAATTTTATATTGCTCATCTAATTTTAGTTTGGCAATATTGTTCCAAGCAAGCGTTATACTTTCTTCTGTCAGATCTTCAAATGATTCTTCATTTGGAGAAACTACAATAAAATGCCACAAGGAAGTTTCAGTACAAACAGAAAATAAAAAGATAGATTTCATGTAACTGCACCAGCTCAGTTCTGAGATCTCACAAAGAGGCCAGGCATGACAGTCCTCTCACAGCTACAAAAGCATTGGCTAGGCAGTCCCACAGCAGACTACTGGACCGGAAAGCAAAAATGCAGGACAACACACAGATTTTCAAATTTAAGCTGGTCTTGGCAGTTTAACAGTTAGATCCTGGATTTATTTTCAGTTGGCTTACAGGGAAAGCGGTCAAGACAGCGGTATAATGAGATCCTGGGGGAAGTGAGATACAGAACTTCACCAAATTGCAAACCTGTTACATCACTAGTTTATCTGTTAAACATTTACCTGGAGACTCTGCTATGGAAACGCTGTGGCTAGACGTTCGAGACAAGCTTTTCGACTTGGGTATTATCCTCCGAGGATGGGGAATTGTAAACAACTGCTTTGGCGTCTGCCCAAATTCCAAGATTTGTGTCAGCAGAGCTACTTTTTCATTGGGGTCCATAATACTTAAAGAAACAACAAACCATGGTATTTCATTAAGCCAAGGAAGCAAAGTAGTTTTTTATTTCTCCCCTCCCCTCCCCTGAACGCATGGCCCTGCACGTGCTTGTTCTCTGTGTATTTGGGAGCGTAAAATACAAGAGCTACACTTATGGAGAACTTTAGCACTCAGCAGAGAACCTGTAGGCATACCAAGAAATTTAGGTAACAGCTTTAACACAAACATGAGATTCTTCTGAATTACCTGTTTAAATCCACTCCTCCTTCATAAGTTAATGGGTGAAACACTGACGTGGGTGGGGGAGAAAAGAAAAAACCAAGTTACACATACAGCACAGCTACACAAGACTCATTTTCTTTTGTCTTCAAACCTACTGTAAAAAGGAAGTTGGTCACTGCAACTGGATATCTGGTTATTTTCTAGATAAACAACAAAACATATTGAAGAATGATCACAGGAATCTGCCTATTCAACTCTTTATTCACTACACAGACAGCAGTTAACCATAAATTATTTCAGGGTCTCTGCACGAGAATACCGACTCTATCCTTTCTCCTAAGTTCATCCATACACAGATTCCTTCTGTCCTTATTTGTTCAAGTGCCTGCCATTCATTCTGCTAATAAAATCCACACTGCAGGAGCACCAGCACATTGTGCTTGAAAAGTGCTCTTGTTTGAGGGGTAAAAGTGCCACAATTTAAAAGCAGATTCACCACATTCAAAGCCTCTGGAACATTTAAGTGACACTTAAGGTCACAGAACAATGGGATGCTGAGCCCTGCAAACCTTAAATGTAGCCAACTCTGAATTATGGACAAGTTGGGGGGTGTATTAAAAAAAATACAAACAAAACACAAAGCTGTGAAAACACACAGAAGCCTCACTGGAAACCCAGTCACACAATTTTGCTCTAGAAGTAGTAATCAGTGACTACCAAAACTAAGAATTGCTTATTCCTTCCCTTGCCATATTGTGGGAAACTTTTCTTTTTAAACTTACTCTGTCTTGTTAACTGCAAACTATCTCAATGTTGCCTGTTATTTGTAGTCTCTCCAAAAGGATCTTCTCCACAAGCATCAAGGCTTCTTGATCAGCATCAAGGGTGGAACAAATGCCCTAGAAATCTGATCTGCTCATCTTCCTTTACTACGAGGACATTTCCTTATTGCCTAGTAACATACACAGATAAATACCAAACTGCTAAGGAAGTTAATTACTGGTATTAGGTCTGGATAATTACTATTAGGTCTGGATAAATTAAAACACATCAACATAGCAATCAGATTATCACATCCCCTCTCACAAGCACTTATAATGGCTACATATAGCTCAGAATAAGACATCAAACCATGAATTATTCCACAACTACAGTAAAAAAACACGTACACTGCTGTAGTTGTACATGAGGACAAATCCAGACACCTGCATACTTCTTCCATCACTCTAGGTCTTAAAGATGAAAACTGCCATGAAGGCAGCAGATTTTACTAGATTAACAGTATCTGCAATAATAAAGAACTTAATTTCCTTCAAGATAAAGGGTTCAAAGCAGAGTTAACACTCAGAAAAGCATTTGTAACACCCAATATTTACCATCCCCACATAACTAAAGCATCCTTTTTTTCTTTTCTGCTGATCCTAAAAAGTGTTTACTTACCATTGTGAGCTGCAACTGCTTCACTTCCTTTCTGCTTATACCCAAATATTAGGTCAATCCATTCATGAAGGTGTTCTGATACATACTGACTTTCTAAAGCTTCTTGGCTCTTCTGAAGAAAGTCATCAGGACCTGGCAAGTCGAAGAGATACTATTCAGTACTAGTATCTTCATCCTTTGTGTTAAAGCAAGCAACCAAAAAAAACATCCAACCTCAACAACCAAAACCAAACCTCAAATTTGCTGTAAAAATTAACTGCAACTGCCACTTCTATTAATGTTTTAAATGAAATAATTCACAGAATCACAGAGTGTTACAAGTTGGAAGAGATATGAAAACATCATCTAAGTCTACCCCCCGCTGCTGGAGCAGGGTAAGCCTACAGCACCTGGTGTACCCAGACTGTCTTCCATCCAACCACAAACCAGGCCTGACCCTGCTTAGCTAATCCAACATTCCATCTCTATGTCTCTTCACCCACTCCTGTGCCCCTAAATTCCTTTGGAAGAACAGAGAATGGACATTTCAGAGAGAAGAACCACCATCCCAGGAAATCTAGAATTGTTTTGATCTTTAGATAATTAACTAATTCATAATTAAAGACGTTTGATTATTATATTTGATTTATTACTACCTGATGCCCAAGGGGGAAGCTCTACATCTTCAACCATCTTTCCACCCTGCCTTTTTCCCAAGTCCAACTTCAAACTGTTTACTAGAAAACTAGAATCATTTTCATAAAATTCTGGAATCAACTGGAAGAAGAAGAAGAAAAAAGAAAAGTAGTGAATTTAGTGGCCTAAGTAATTTTAACATGTAATGTCAGACACATGAATCCACGTCTTAAAGTATCTTCGGAACTTGCATCTCAGCATATTGTACAAGCTACGGTTTCTAAGAGGCTCAAAAAATTAGAGAAACTGCTGTAGTTTAACCTCTCCAGAGGCACTGTTGTAACACAGCCAAATCCTTACAAGAGTGCAGCAGATGACACATATAACTGCACTTTTTCAGCCTTAATCCACTCAGGTAATTCCTGCTTATTCCAGTAACACCAGAGTGACACTCTGGTTGCACTAAAAGCCAGAAAGCAGACACAGACAAGCAGTCATGGAATTAGAGACACTGAATTAGAGATGATGTTAAAAACACTGAAGGATTCACCAAATGCAGGTGACAGACTTAAACCCCATGTGCAACTGAAAACCAAACAACAAACCAAAAACCCAACCAAGCACACTCCCCTCCCACCCCAAAACTCTCACAAACAAGTACAAAAACCTTAGCACAGGTATGACTTGAATAATTTTCCTGCCATTTACCTCTTTGAAATCTGTTGCACCATCCAAACAGTTTTTCCACGTTTCTGCAATACTAGACAACACACAGCAATCACATGTTTGTTAAAAATGTGGGTTTTAAGGCTTTGCACTCCCTTGGGTCATATTTGAAAACAAACCCAACCTATTTATAGGCAAAATTCAAACAAACCTGTTGAACATTCTGTCAGCATGATCAAACTTTCCGTTCTGCAGACAGAGCATGTATTCTGGAGCTAAGGAGAAAGTAAAACAATAAATAAATATCATCAGCTTGTTCCAAAGTGGACACAAGGTTTGGAGGCGACTGTTTGTTCAGAGAGCAGGTAGAAACTGTCTTACCAACTCTAACAAGATAAAACAAAACATAACCCGGTGATGAATAGTGGCTCCCATACATGAACTTAGGTTCTGGCATTTCCTGATAACGTGTCTGCAAAATACAAAGAAAGAGAGGTCTGTTTAACATCAGCACTCCTGCTTTCCTTCAGTATTGAACACACACACATATGGATTTTGTTAGATTTTTTTTTGATGACAGATTAGCATCACCCACTTCTTTTCCCCCGACGATAAAAGAAACTTTAAATTCCAATAATCATGCAGCTTTAATGAGATTGGTAAATTAATATGGCAAAAACATTTATTATAACTTATCATCCAGAATTAGAAGGTTTTCAGCTGCTTCTTCTAAAGTTTCACATGTAACTGCAGTGACTCAACTTGCTTTGTCTTCCACGTGAGGTCTCATGACAGTATGGAAGAACATACTGACTTAATTCAACCTGGAGGACTCCCTCCTGTCTGAAGGTGCTAAACCATACAAATGCAGTTACAATAGTTAAATAGGATTTAACTAATTTTATTTAATTTTAAAAACTATTTTTAAAGAGAAAATATTTAATAGCATATGGTAGTTAAGAGACAGGAGAGATATTAAAATAATTTGAAATTAATACTGATAAAATCAGTATTGAGGAAACTGAAAATAAGCTCTGTTTATTCATAGTCAAGTTTGCCTCTTAAAGGGTTCATAGTTTGCTTTAGGTATCTATATCATGGCTTGACAAAGCCAACATGTACAAGGCCTAAACCATGCAGCACATAAAAGACAAGGTGGACATACCACTAGTCTATCCAGCCTTTCCTTATTCAGGGCACCAACTGGCTTACTAAGGTCACGGAATGTTTCACGTTTTGTCAGATCTAAGAAGAAACAACCCCATAGTTAGACTCTTCTCGACAGGAATGTACTTTAATCAATATATAAAACTAAAATCAATGCAAAAAGCAACAAACAAATCAAAACTAGAATTCTTCCAGTAGTTTTCTGTGCACCCTAACTGCAAAAGAGTAAAGTCTTAAATGGCCCCTTCTCTTTCCAAATAGGTGTATTCTCATATAGCTATTGTTTAAGAACTGCTGGTGCTGATGAATACCATGAGACTGCCCCCCTCTACTTCTCACAGGGGGACACAACCCTCAAAAGAACAAACTTCCAACATAAAGTGCACTAGGACCCCTTATCCAAGAAGCCTAGACAAGCATAAACCTTGTAAGCCTTTTCCTTTCACTGGCAATGAATCACAGAATCATCAAGAGTTGGAAAAGACCTCGCCTGAGTGCCCTGCCAAAAGCACCATTGGATAGGTTTGCATCCAGGAGAGATGTGAGTTATCTCCAGGGAACAAGACTCCACAGCCTCTCTGGGCAGCCTGTTCCAGGGCTTTGTGACTTGCACTGTAAAGAAGTTTTTCCTTATTTCTAAATGAAACTTCCTGGGTTTCAGCTTGTGCCCACTGCTGTTGTCCAGAACTGGATGCTACTCTAGGGCAGAGCAGAGGGAGAGAAAAACCTCTCTAGACCTGCTGGCCACACACTTCTTAATGCACGTCAGAAAGTCACTGGCCGTCTTGGCAAAAAGGGCACACCATTGTCTCGTGGTCAGCTTACTGTCTACCTGCACTCGTTTCTCCTCAAGGCTACTCTCCAACAGGTCTACTTCTAACCTACACTGATGCATAGGATTGTTCTTCTCCAGGTGCAGGACTCTAAACTTGCTCCTATTGAGCCTCATTAGATTCTTCTTCCATCTACCCAGCCAGGTATGACACCATAAAAAGCTATCCGATTAGTCAAGCTTGATTTCCCCTTGATGAAGCCATGCTGACTACTTCCTATGATGCCAGGAATTGTAAAATGTTAAGAATTGTAAAAAAACACCTGGATTCTGTATGTTCCCATGCATTCAACTTGCTCCATAAAAAGTTGTTTTACCAGCTCTTTTGTGTTTACTTGAATCCCTCTGTATGTGGGAAGTGAAATATTTAACAGAAAAAGATTCATATTTTGTCCACTAAACTCCAGAGGAGGAGTGAGGGCACAAGACAACATCTGAGATCACTAATGCCGAGCTCATTCCAGCGTAATGTGAACTTCATGCAGTGTAAACCCCTTGTCCCGAGACACTGCAGGTTTTGTATGATGCATTAAATGCCCTTTTTCTCACACATACCTAATACTGGACTAGAATAGTCTGCTATGATCCAGGGAAATACAGGATACTGGGAGAGGTCGTTGCAGCTTCTATCAGCCAGGTTGTTGAGATGAAGAAGGTACTGGTAATTTGATATATGCCCCCGCTGCCACTGCAACATATAACTTTCTGCTGTATGCTCTGTAATATGGTTTTCTAAAATGAGAGGACATTATTTTTGCAGTTTCAACCTCAAATTATATTGGGATTAATGCTATATAAGGTACTATGAAATAATTCAAAAAACAGAAAAAAGGGATGGGAAAGAACTGGAACATTTGTGGTGGTATGGAAAATTATTTGTAGATCATGAACAGCTCTCTTGGCAATCAGACAATCTTTAAGTTTGTATCTCTAGAAGTACTTCTGCTAGAGGTTCCTTTACTTTAGTCTGTACTGGGTGTGTTTCAGCAACAAAGTCATCATCACTTTCATCTGCACCTTGAAATTTCATCTTTGAAAGTTATTCAGGAAGCAAAGTCTGAAGCTGAGTAACAGCATGCAGTTATTTCAACTAGCCTTTCAGAAAGTTACTGTTCATAATCTGCAAGAGATATGTACCAACTTCTAGGCATTAATGCACAAGACATTTAAGAAAAGCAAGAATTTAACTGTTTCAAGTTAACTGTACCAAGACTGAGGAAACTTCAGATATTTTTGTGTGCATTGAAAATCCACCCTTTCCAGGACCTTTCCCAAGAGGACTTTTACTTGGACTTAATGAGGGGCCAGAGTGATCCACCCACAAGTCAGTTAACACTCTTTCAGCAAAATACAATCTAGCTTAGTAGATCTTGCCTATTCCTTTAGGTGAAGACAAATCAGTTTGTGGGTTTTGTTTGGTTTTTTGGGGTGAGGATGACAGTGCATACCAAGTTGCAAATCCAAATAATTAGTTTCACCTTAATAAAGTTATCTCTGCTTTCAAACTCACCTCTTCAAACACAAACAGAAAACACACAGCTTTGTAACATTCACTGACCATGCCTTACTTCCGTCAGAACTTTTTAGGGCTAATGTGTCTGTTTATTCCTCTCACTCTTGCCACAAATCAACAGATTTGTACAAAACCCAGACAAACTCCCCTGAATGACATACTATGGACTACAATAATTAATAAATTCTGCAAACCTATATATGTTGCAATAAGGAAATAGAGCTCATCGCGGTCTTGATAGCTGTAGAACTTCAAGTAGATGTCAGAACACAGATCATTTTCTGTGCAGAATACTTCCAGTCCCTTAGAAATTAAAGGGGGAAGGAAAAAGTAAAAGAGAGCAATTACTGCCAAGCTGTCACATTCACGGCTTTTGAACAGAATATTCCAGGTAATATCTGAAGTTTAAGACTCTAAACAGAGTAGCAGTTTTGCCCAAAGTCTAACATTTTGATCTTTCCCATTTCCAATCAAAAAAGCTTCATTTTACACCCAGCTAAGCCAATGGCTTTATCACTGTCCATAGATTGGCTCTGTCTGGATTGATTACACACAGATAATTGCCTCACTCCATTCACACAGGACAGAAAAGTCTAAGACTTAAATGTCTATTTACTTTAAATGTGTTTTGAGACAAAAATTTTGTTCAAGACTGACACTGCAGTACAAACACCAGAAGCACAGAACTGATGTCCTGCTGCAGTGCTTTCATCATCCCTCAGTCATGTACAGAGCCATCACATTAGTCTCCTTTTGAACCAGTGATCAAGTTTCCTCCATGAATCAACGCAGAAAGAAAAACCTCACTACTAGAGAGTGATTCATTCCATCCAAGATAGGGGTTTGAGATAAAAGGAATGAGTCTCTCCCTGGAAGTACCCCCCTCTCCCTTCCCCTACACTGACTCCACATGAATTTTCTCATACTCAGCAGAATTCACTCCTTCTCCTTCCATTTTTATGGCAACACAGGGAACTAAAACACTTAAAAAGCAGAAAGGGCCTTAACGATGGGCTCTGCTTTAGCAGGTCATTTTAAGAAAGACATTTACAGCAAGACATTTAAAAAAAAATACAATACTTGAGCTTACCAGTGGCATTAGCCCGTGTCTTCTTTTATAGATGCGACGTACGTTTTGCAGTGTTATTTGTACAACTGGTTTCTGAAGAGGGGGGAAGGGGGTGAGAGATGTGGAGAGAAAAGATGGAGATATTCTAGGTTCATGTTCCTCTATGCAAGCCTTTCCAGTCAATCTGAAGTTTCTCTCAACTAGAGATATTAGCAATATGAAAACAATAGCAAATAGGACGTTTTAGCAGCCAAACAGTGGTGTTAAGCAGTTATGTTAAAGGGAGGAAGCTCATCTTTGCTGTTGGATCTTGCCTGAGCAACAAAGCCATTTAAGAATAAACAGCGAGCAATGTCTTAGCACCCGATTCTGTCACCCATTACAATAAGAATGTGAAAGAACACCAGACTAGATGAAATGAAAGCCATTGGGCTGCTGGACAAACTGTTTGCCAATGGTGCCACCAGGTGGAGGGAACGTCAGCAGCATCTTGTCACCTGCTTCAAGCACATTTTTCTTGTCTGGACACAACTACAGCCTACCAGTGGCCAGTTAAGTGTACCACTGCTGTTTCTGTGACCAAGTTCCAAAGCATGCGCTCACTTTTTCTCTACAGAAAGAAATGATTAGTTTAACAGAAAATCTAGCTAATACCTTCCAATATAAACTAAATGTATATAAAGCTCTTGCTGGGTAGGAATAGCATGAACAAGATTCAGAAGCTGATCTTCAATGAAATGTTAATTTGTATTAATAGAAAACGAGCAAAGGACATTTATTTGCCAATAGGTCAACTCTAAGCAAGTTAGCACAGAATAAAGCCTCCTAAGTTGAGAGCAGCACAGATCGAAGGAAGACTAACGTGCTTCTGATTAAAACAAAGAATAGAGCTTTCTGGGAGATGTGCTCCAAGGAGTAACACAGCAAATAACAACTGCCAACTCATGGGGTACTGTGCTTACACAGTAAGCAAAACCATAATCTACAAGGCACTTACAGGATATCCATTAAGAGGCTGGAAGTACAAGTTAGCATCAGTTACACACACATGCCCTGGATTAGTCACCAGTGGTGTCACCATTTCTGCTTTACATTCCATATGCAGCGTTTCAGAAATGCTTTGGAATCTAGAAGTGAAGAAAGGGAGCAAGTTTACCTCCGGTTCTTACTCAGGTCAAATAAAACCTTTAGAGATGTTTTAGGTTAGCTTAGAACCTTGGCATATCAGAATGGGGACTTTACTGAACCTGTTTTAGACATGAAGAAAGGCCTTTTTTGAGATCTCTACTTTAACAGGTGTTTCAGAAATGAATGCTGCACCAATAAGCCAGCTGACTTTTCTATACAGAGCCTTATGCAGTAGGTACCAAGGCTCAGCGTGCAACAAATTCACAGATAAATGCAATATTTTGGCACACGAAAAAAGCAACACATTCATTTTCACAACACAAAATTTGTGTTCAAATAGGTGGTTCAGAATACAAAGACACCTCTGAACTAGAGAACTTACACCACCCGAACAAGTAGAATAAAGCAACCAACAAACTAGAAACTATTTCCCAGTAAGATGTTATAAGAAAGATACCTGTTTTTATCAAATGAAGTTCTAGCCAAGCGTGATTGCAGTATAGCGGTAATCTAATGTGGAGAGGGGGGAAAAAGTTATTATGGTCTATGATTGAAATTCAATTAGAATTTTATTATTAAATAAACAATAATGCCAGAAATAATCAGATACTTACCATGGCAGCTTGATCTCCCATCTTGTCCAGGCAAGAAGCTCTGTAAAGCTAAAAGACAATGAGCTTTAAGCGAAATAGCACAGAGCTATCCCACACAACTCAGAAGTCAACAGCAACTGAGGAGGGTTTAGCATTCCTGGTGACAGAGTACTACAAGGGCTTCATTGTTTCTGTTCCTGAGCAGTTCAGTGTGTTTGGGATTTGGGATAAGACAAAGCAATTAGATTTGGTTGGATGCAGCTCCTCAGTTCAAGAGGGATGTGGAGCTGCTGGAGGGCATACAGTGTAGGGAAACGAGGATGATGAGGGAGGTGGGGCATCTCCCTGATGAGGAAAGGCTGAGGGAGCTGGGGCTCTTGAGCTTGGAGAAGAGGAGACTGAGGGGTGACCTCATTAATGTCTATAAACATTTGAAGGGTGGGTGTCAGGTTCTCAATATCATCAAGTGATAGGACAAGGGGCAGTGGGTGTGAGCTGGAACGTAGGAGGTTCCACATCAATACGAGAAGGAACTTCTTCACAGTGAGGGTGACAGAGCACTGGAACAGGCTGCCCAGGGGTGTTGTGGAGTCTCCTTCTCTGGAGATACTTAAAACCCACCTGTATGTGTTCCTGTATGACTTGGTCTAGATGATCTTGCTGTGTCATAGAATCATAGAATCATTATGGATCAGAAGGGACCTCGAAAGATCATCTAGTCCAATCCGCCTGCAACAGCAGGATCACCTAAACCAAGTTACACAGGAACCCGTCCAGTCGGGTCTTGAATATCTCCAGAGAAGGAGACTCCACAACCCCCCTGGGCAGCCTGTTCCAGTGCTCCGTCACCCTCACCGTGAAGAAGTTCCTTCTCAGGTTGATGTGGAACCTTCTATGTTCCAGCTTACAACCATTGCCCCTTGTCCTATCACTACATGACACCGAGAAAAGCCCAGTGCCATCCTCCTGACACCCACTCCCTGTCGGGGATTGGACTGGATGATCTTTTGAGGTCCCTTTCAATCCCTAATGAGTCTATGATTCTATGATTATTTCCTTTTAAAGTAGGACATGTTCGTTCATTGCTCCTGTCAGGTTATTTCTTTGGCCATATGCTACCACCCTGCATAAAAGCTAACATGGAAAGCTTACAAGCTGTCACAACTAGGTGCTGTGTTCAACTGCTATGTGTTTTAAAACGGATTCTGCAAGAATTTCACCTTCAGAATAAGTATTTAAAGAAAGCTCTCCTTAAAATATCAAAACAGATGCTGTGATGAAGCGTGTAGCGGTATCACATAACCACGTACCTGATGCAGAGTTTGCACAACATCTCCTAGTTTCCAAGCAACATCCAGTTGGAATAAGTGTTCTGTTCTACCCTAGAACCAACAAGACATTTACTACAAAAGAGTTTTAAATGAAGCACAGTAAAAATACCCCACATCAAAGTGCTTTAAAAACTTTTCCTCTATATAGTTTCGAGCTTGAAAAGATCTCAAATCCAATTACAACCTGTTCTGAGTAGTAATTTACAGAAGCCTCACTACCACATCATACAACGTATGTCCCATATTCTCTCTTCCCCCTGCAGAGTTTCCTCAGCTTTCTAAAGTGTAATTTCATAGTATGGACTTCTGGTTTGACTTAAGTATATTAGAAGTATGTGCATGGCTCAACTCATGTAAACTCTTACACATAATTTATATTTAGCAAGGTTGTAGGATCCCTTGATGACTTCTGAATTAGCACAGAACTGAAGACTGATGAGTAAGAATGTAGTAATTGATCTGAAACAATCAATGACCCCAGGAATTCAGAGACCTATCCCCCACCAACTGAGCCAGCCAGGTTCTTTCCAGCACTCAATGTAAGTGTCCAGAACTGGCAACAGCTCAAGATACTGAGTCACAACAGAACAAATTCTGAAATGACTGAAGGCAAAATAGATTTCTTGGTTTAATATTCCAAAATATAGCTGCACTTTTGTAAAGGAAATTGTAATGGTTAACTGTCAGGAACGTTTTAGGTATGTATGGACCTTGACACAGGAGAAAAAAGTGAAAAGCCTTACAACAGCTCTTCTGATTCCTTTCCTTTTCACCGTGTTGGTGATGTGGTATTTGCATGAGACTTAACAAATCTTGCACATTAAGACAAAACAGAAAATAGAGGACTAGAAAACACGATCAGCACATGAAGAAATAATGGCAAAAAGTAAACAAGCAAAGAAAACTTTACTAAAAAGGTTTTAAAATCCTAGTTTAGAGACAAAAACCCTCTCTTGTCTCTTTGCTATTCAGTACAGCAACACAAACTTATGGACTTCATTCCTAAAACTTTTCTCTTGAATGAGCTTGCAAATAGCAAAATATATACTTACTCTTATTGTTTTATAGGGTGCAATAATGTTCCTTTCTTTAATGAGGAAAACCTTGAAGAATAAGAGATGTTACAGTTTCAGTTCTTAAAAAGAAACAGAATAAAACAGCTTTGACTTTATCAATAGCTCTAAGAACTCTGTTTAAGCAAAGGAAACTTGGTTCCAATATCCTGCTTTAGCTGCCCCAGATAACTGCAGGAACACAATGCCAACTGCAAAGGGACAAGTGGCCAATTTAGTTCAGGCACTTACTTATTTCTGTACTTTATAAGTAGGGTTTTTAGTCTAATCACATGACCTTGAAGGAGCTGCAACTTCAAAGCCAGCACACACATCCATTGGTCTAATCCCATTCAATTGGTGGTTCATGTCCTAATGGGAATTACCCCACAGGGGCAACTCCTGACAAACTGCTGTGCAAACCTCAAATGATTCCTTCTTCCACTGCCAAACATCTAGCTTCCAGTTTCAACCGCTACAGAGTCACAGAGCAGTTTGGGTTGGAAGGGATCTCGAAGATCATGTCGTTCCAAGCCCCCAGTCATTGCTAGAGACAACTGCCACTAGATCAGGTTGCCCAGAGGCCCATCCAACCTGGCCTTGAACACTTCCAGAGATGTAGCTTCCACAGCCTCCCTGGGCAACCTGTTCCAGGGCCTCACCATCCTCATAGCGAGGAATTTCTTCCTAAGATGTCATCTAAATCTGTCCTCTTTCAAGTCTGAAACCACTCCCTCTTGTCCTTGAACACCACTCTCATCCAGCTTTATAGCTTTTGTTTCTCTGACACTATTCTCACTTTTAAGAGGATCTGCCCTTCCATAAACCCATAGGAAACACTCTCACTTCTACTCCATGGCCAAGACACTTCGCCGATCAAAGAGCTTTTTTTAGTACCTCCATTCACCACCTACAAGTAGCACATAAGTGGTTGTGTGGTATTGTGGCAGCAGCCTCAAACCAGGAGCAAATACTAAGCTTGCAAGAATGGACACTGTGGTATTCACTAGCCAGAAGCCTTTCCTTGAGGACAGAGCCAGCCATCAGCACACAAGAACTCAGAGCAGAAGACAGTAAGTGGTGTGCTTAAAAGCTACCAAACTCAGCATGTCTCTGTAAGTGCTACGTTAAAAAACAATAGCAATCAATGCCCTTCCTTGAGCATCAGCACATACAGAAATGAATCAGGCCACAGCAGAATGAGACTCAGAGTAAGAGACACCTGCTTTACACTCCAATCATTCTTTCTGTGGGGCAACTAAACACTTTTCTACACTGAGGGTCCCAAATCACATGGAAAAGTAGACAATAAAATTAAAAACAAACAACAATTTCAAAAAGTAAGCAGAGCAAAACCTTCAGCATACTTCAGTATTCATTTTCTGGTTTGTGGGATTTTCACCCCAAGTTCTACTGAAATAATTTCCAATTACTATTCCCATTTTCTGTATGTTATATCCTAAAGTCAGCAGTTATGCAAAGCAAAAGATACTTAATAAAATATTTCCCACCTTCTCTCCATTCTTCCCCAAAATGAAGACATTAACGTCTTTTGGAAGCTTTTGCAGTAAACTGGTTAATGCTAAGTATGAAAGTACCCAAGTTAATAACGACTCATGACTGAAACTTAAAACTTGGGATTTCAAGAGAGATATTGATCATTATTTGGTGGAAATACAGCACAGCCTGGTATTTTCACAGTACTGAACTGCGAGGATCAAGACGGCTTTGCAATCGCCATCCCAAACTCCAAAAGGAGAAAGCACTACAGAAAGACCAAACCAAAAGATGATTAATAACCAGTTTAATTGCAGCCTGTTCTACTTTTCCATTCAATTCTAAAATTGCCCTGAGCTCCATTATAAAATGTAGTGTCAAAAGTTCATTTTTTCAAATTAATGACTTAATTAAGTCATTAACAGCTTGAAATTTTCAGCATCAACAGCTTCACATTAACTCTACAGTTTTGACACTAATTAGTTTAATTTCCAGTTAACTCCCTACCCTAAAACTTCAGCTTCATGAAAGATACCATTAAAGAATGTAACCTCATTCATTTATATATCAAGAATCTGTTATGTGCAGGTTCTTACCTGGTTACACACCACAGAAATCCCTCCAGACGTGTCCCTAAAATGTAAATAAGATATTTGAAGAGATGGGAGCTTCAGCTTTAAATGGAGTTTAATTATAGTTTTGAGTTGTTTATACAGTAACTCAAGGTCACGTACCGTGCGAAAGGGTTATTTGCTTCATTATCTTCCGGGGCTTTTATACTAACACAGTCTCTCAGTGGTATCTGTAGCAAGTTATAAAAATACACAGTCATGCTTAAAAAACGTTTTGAAAGAGAACCTAAAGTTACCAAGAAATTGTAACTTTGCACTGCTTACCTTGATAATGGGCTGGTTATTGTCATCAGGTTCAAAAATTATCGACTTTGAGCAGATCTTTAGAGAGCCTCTGAATTTTCTAAAAGAAGCAATGAAAAAATGTAGCTACGTATTCGAGATACATGAGACTAGAACGACTGCAGTAAATGAACAGATGTAGGAGTTCTGTACCTTTCATCTCTGCAACCTTTATTTACAACATGATTAGCTGTGTGCTGTTCAAAGAAATATTCTTCCAGGTTGAGGAGAAGCAGTGAAAACCTGTAAAGAAATCAAAAGTAGTTAGTCAAAAACCTGTTGGAGAGCAGTGTAGGAGAAAGGAACCTGGGGGTCCTGGTGGACAGCAGGATGACCAGGAGCCAGCAGTGTGCTCTTGTGGCCAAGAGGGCCAACAGCATCCTGGGGAGGCTCAGAAAGGGGGTGGTTAGCAGATCAAGAGAGGTTCTTCTCCCCCTCTACTCTGCACTGGTGAGACAACAGCTTGTGTCCAGTTCCAGGCCCCTCCATTCAAGAAGGACACAAAGCTGCTGGAGGGAGTCCAGCGTAGAGCAACGAAGATGATGAAGGAAGTGGAGCACCTCCCTTTTGAGGAAAGGCTGAGGGAGCCGGTGTCTTTAACTTGGAAAAGAGGAGACTGAGGGGTGACCTCATTAATGTCTATAAATATGTGATGGTGGGTGTCAGGAGGATGGAGCCAGGCTCTTCTCAATGTCATCTGGTGATAGGACATGGGGCAATGGATGTAAGCTGGAACATAAGAGGTTCCATATAAATATGAGAAGGAACTTCTTCCCAGTGAGGGCGACGGAGCACTGGAACAGGCTGCCCAAGGTGGTTGTAGAGTCTCCTTCTCTGGAGATGTTTAAAGCCTGCCTGGATATGTTCCTGTGCGGCTTGATCTAGGTGATCCTGCTGTGGCAGGCAGATTGGACTAGATGATCTTTTGAGGTCCCTTCCAATCCCTAATGATTGTATGAAAAAGAAAACACCATTACAGTCAGTCATGTTAATGAAATATATCAAGTGTTTTGGGAAGTCTTCTCTGATTTCTGTGATATGCCCCACTGACCCAATATACAATAAAGACTCAACAACAAATAAATAGTAATACAAAAACTGGAGCCTTTAAGTATTTAATTGCATGATCATAGTGCTGGTAGGAGGTAAACGCGAACATGTTAGAGTAGAGAACGGTTTCACGTTACATCTAATAACTTAGACTGTTGTAACTGATTAAAACTAACCAACTTTACTAACAGGGTAAACACCTTAACTACTTGCTTCTGCTGGGAGCAGAAACTTCTGGGACTATTTAGCCTGGAGAAGAGGAGAATGAGGAGAGACCTTATTGCTCCCTACAACTACTTGAAAGGAGGTTGTAGAGAGGTAGGGGTTGGTCTGTTCTCCCTAACAGAGTTCTTCCCATAAGACAAGGGGAAATGGCATTAAGCTGTGCCAGGGGAGGTTCAGGTTGGATGTTAGAAGGGAATTTCTTTACTGAAAGGGTTGTCAGACATTAGAACAGTCTGCCCAGGGAGGTGGTTGAGTCACTATCCCTGGAGGTGTTAAAGAGAAATGTAAATGTTGCATTGAAGGACATGGTTTAGTGGTGATGACAGTGCTAGAAAAAGGCTGGACTCTATGATCCTGAAGGTCTTTTTGAGCCAGAACTGTTCTATGACTCTGTTTATATGACATATAAACATATGACATGACATATGATTATATGATCTCATATCACTTAAGCTGGAAGTACAATAGCTTGTCTGTGTGCTGGTCTGATCTGCAGAAGCACTCAGCAGTTACTTTCATCTGTGCTTGGAGCTTTTTGTGCTGTTTTTGTGATGTGCTCCAAAATAAATGCCTGTGACAAGGCTAATAAATACAAAGGTCCCGAGGTCAGCATTCAGACAGCTATAAACTGAAGCAGTGAAAGATGAGGGCAGCCTTGGTTGCAGTGACCAGGAGATGGTGCAGTTCAGGATCTCTTGTGGCAGGAACAGTATACCCAGTAGAATTACAACCCTGGACTTCAGGAGGACCAACTTTGGCCTTTTCAAGCAATTGCTAGGGGAAATCCCATGGGACAGGGTACTGGCAGGTAAAGGGGTCTAAGCTGGTTAACATTCAAAGATCACTTCTTTGAAGCACAACATAAAAGCGTTCCAACAGGAAAGAAGTCAAGGAAGGGAGCCAGAAGACCTGCGTGGTTAAACAATTTGCTGCTGGGCAAACTGAAGAGAAGAAGAAAGTCTACAGGTCATGGAAGAAGGGGATGGACACTTGGGGTGATTATAAGGCTCTAGTGTGAGAATGTAGGGATGCTACTAAGAAAGCCAAGGCCTCCTTGTAATTAAACCTTGCGAGGGAGCTCAAGGGCAACAAAAAGGGCTTCTTCAAATACATTGCAGATCAAGCTAAAACTAGAAGCAGTGTAGGCCCCCTGCTGAATGAGGTGGGTGCCCTGAAAACAGAGGATACAGAGAAAGCAGAGACACTGAACGCCTTCTTTGCCTCTGTCTGTACTTCTGGAGACTGTTCTGATATCAAGCCCCTGACTGCTGAAGCCCCAAAGCAAGTTGAGGCAAGAGAGGACTTTGCCTTGGTTGATGAGGACTGGGTTAGGGGTAAGTTGAGCAAACTGCATGCACATAAATCCATGGGCCCAGATGGGATGCACTCATGAGTGCCAAGGGAGATGGCAGAGTTCATTGCTAGGCCACTCTCCATCATCTTTGCTAAGTCTTGGGGATCAAGAGAGGTGCCTGGGGACTGGAGGGATAGCAAATGTCACTCCAATCTTCAAAAAAGGTAAGAAGGAGGACCCAAATAACTATAGACTGGTCAGTCTCACCTCCATCCCAGGAAAATTTATCCTTGACATTGTCTCTAGACACATCAACAGAATTATTAGGGACAGTCAGCATGGCTTCACCAAAGGGAAGTCATGCTTGACCAACCTGAGAGCCTTTTATGAGGGCAGCTGATCCTGCTGTGGCAGGGGGATTGGACTAGATGATCTTTTGAGGTCCGTTCCAATCCCTGATATTCCGTGATTCTGTGATAAATGTGTTAAGAGTTCACAAATGAAGCCAATGAACTGAATGGGCTGCTCATTAAGAGACTGTTTTTCACAAAACCCCAAGATTATTGGAATATGCATCTTTGTTCTGTGTCTATTAGATTAAACAAAATGTGACAATTGAGGTTTATGGTAACTATACGTAGTGGTGGGTCCATAGTCACAAAACTGTCTGCGCATCCAAGACATTTTCTCTGTTCCTTTTTGAAAACAGCATTACATTTACCTTTACCATGGCATTATAATATGATGCCATTAAGAAACAACTGATTCTGAAATGTTAGAAAACATATTAGTTAGAACAGTATATGGCACACAAAACTCCTTAAGAAAATTCAACATGCATCTCAGTCTCTTCAGCCTCTTCCCCAGTTGCTGTTATTATATGCTTCTTGGATATGTCTAGGCTTTCGAGGGGTTTTATTGGCTCTGCCTTCATGTAGCATTTCTCAGATGACTTAATTTAGTTGCCTTCTGTTTCTCATAGAGGTCTGTTCTTCAAACTTGGGCCACCTATGAAAGCACAACCTATCAGAAGATGTAAACTGAATTACTAATTGTCTGAGAGAGGCCTTGGTGTCTTTAAAAGGAACCAAATCATTCTTTTCATATTTATTTTGATCACTCAACTTCAGGAAGCTAAAATATGAGATTTAGTTCTGCACTTTGAGGTATGAAAGCTTCTCTAGGAACAGTCTACCTTTCATGGCATAAAGTATTCCTCAAACCTTCCTCAAACATAACTTCACTGTCTTGTTTCTTCACCAGGACAAAGAAACATACATTAACGGATGGACTGAATGATCTTAAAGGTCTTTTCCAACTTAAACGACTCTACGATACTATGATTAAAGACATCATCAGCTAAGAAGAAATACCAACTACTTGGGTGTGCATATCAAGTCTAATTCCTTATCATGATACTGGAATTGTATTCCAGCTCCCAAAGCTTTTATTTACTCTTCATGTTCTCTTTCAGTCACTGTTGATGGCAGTTCTCTTTCATTCATGTATACAAATACACTTTCAGGTTCTAGATACCATAACATTAGTGGAACTAAAATTTTCACACTTGCATCTCAAGCACTAGCAAGCAAATTTAGACCAGTTACTGCTAATTACAAACTGGAGATTACTCTGGAGTAACCTGCTTCAATTTCTCCACTCATCTAAGCCCTTACAGCTTAAGTATTTACATTTCAGTAGTCTGTCTTAACAATTTGCACAGTTCAAAAAAAAGAAAAAGGAACAGTCAAGTTTAATCAGATGCTACTAGAGTACAGTCAGAGCTTTTAATCTTCACACAACAGACTTCTTCCACATAAATAAGTAGAGCCACTGATAGTTATTGTATCAACAGGGTCTTTCTTGAGAGCCATCACTGCACACGATGATACTTCAGACTTGCCAGGAGGTGTAACAAGCATTTACAGACAGCAAGGGAACAGATCAGTCTCTGGTATGTTGTATGAATAAGCAAACGCAGTGTTGAGAAGGCAGAAACATACAGGAAATAAATCACAACAGTAAAACAAAGAGGATCTTTGGCATGTAACTAAGCAGCTGGACTCTAGGCTGACTGTCTTCTAAAGAGCTAAAGAAGGTATTTCAAAGTCATTTGTGTCTCAAGACAACAGAGCTGAGTAACAAAAAATCAATGCCAAGACAAGACTAAGCAGGTCCGTTCCCAGCCTACCCCCAAGTCTTGCCTTCAGGTCTGACCCCAAGATATTAAAAAAACCAAACCTCTTAGTAATTAGTCAGGCAAAATGGTTTTCCACTGAGAAGGCCTGGAGTACTTAAACTGTGCAATTGGCGCCTTTCTCCAAAAAAAATGAACAAGAAAAAATATTTTTCCCTTGAAGAAGCAAACCATATGTATTAAACCAGGAAAAGCACAAAATATACTATCGTATCGAAATTGAAAGAAGGTTGTTGTACCTTTTAAATCACCAGCAAGAACTAGCACCTGAAAAAATGGCTCTGGCTTCAAGAGTTGTATATTGCAATTAAAAGGAAAGCAGAGGGATTATCTCCACGTGCCCGCTGCTCTCAAACTCTGTACTCCTATAATCCAGTAATAATCAAATACCACAAACTATTCCATTTTGGGAAAATGGAAAAAGATTAAGATTTTTTTTTTTAAGCACCAGCAAGTGGTTCATGTTAATCCATTTTCAAAGCTTGTAAATACAATTGTTACTTGAAACTTCCCAAGTATACACTCTTCAATCAGCACTTAGTAAAAATCTGCTAAAAATCTAAACTAAAAGGGTCATGCTCTATCTTCTCTTGGAAAGCAACACAAACATTAACACAAAACCTTTTGAAAACAAGCACTAAAACCTACACTTCAAAGTGTATTACGGGGTATTTCTATGCTGGTTTCCCAATAACGACACATTATACAAGTCTACGTTCACAAATTTCATCGTCATGGAATGGCAATTGATGAAGTTACTAAAGCTGCAGCCATGTCTTCAGGGATCGCTTACCATTTTATCTTGTATTAGACTATTTAAAAATAAAACCAAACAAATGACTATTTTAAAAATGACAGTGACAACTTTTCCAAAGAATGCTCAAGACCCAGAAAAACACCTGTAAGGGACGGAAGTTCAAATGACATTAAACACCTTCTATTAATGCTTTCTAAGTCTGGTCTTTATCCTCAAAGTCTCACCAAAGCTCCGATAAGCTTTTGGAAAACTAAGGTGATCTATTCTTAATACATGTGATCATCTGCTTCCCACTGAAGAAGCTGTTGCATGAGCAGCGAGATCAGATCACAAGCTTCAGTTGAGAGATATGGAGGTTTCCCAGGACAGTTCTGCACGTTTAATAACCTGAATCAGTCCATGGAAGGCAACATCTAGGTGATAAAAACCAGAACTTAACGTACAGCCACAGAAATATATGGTTACCTCAGGCATGGCTGGTAAGTGAAGTCAGCAGCGACAAACCCTGGTTTCTGTTTTCTAAATACAAAGCAGATGGTGCATTGCTTATTTTTGGCCTTTTTTGACATGTTTTTATTAAATTGCCATTCAAAAATGGGCTCAGGAGTATGAGTCAAGAACACACTCAAGGTGCACAGGAAAACCAAGCATGATGCTAAGCAGCAGGAAAATACTTGCAAAACTTCATTTCATATGATGTCACTGCCTACACACAAGGTTTAGGAATCTAAATGGCACCCAAACATTTCTAATGTTATTCAGAGCATAGAATCACAGATGGCCCAGGTGGGAAGGGACCTTCAAAGGCTATCTAGTCCAACACCACTGCAGTGAGAAGGAACATCCTCAACTAGATCAGGCTGACTAGAACCTTGGCAATCTTCACCTTGAATATCTCCAGGGATGAGACCTCAATCATCTTCATGGAGAACCTGTTCCAGTGTTTGACCACTCCTGCTAAAGAACTTCTTTCTAATGTCCCATTTCAGTCTCCTCTAATTTGAAACCATTGCTCCTCATCCTATAACTACAGGCCTTAGTAAACAGTCCCTCCCCAGTCTTCTCGTAGGCATCCTTCAGGTACTAGAAGGTCACTCTCATGTGCAATACCAACTACAACCTGGGGTCTGTAAGCCCTGCCAACATGCAATAAGATATCCCCCAAATAAAACAGTAAGTTGTGTCTGGCTTAGTCTACCTGAGAATTTTACTGTTGCACTGCTTGATGTCCATGTCCCTCTGTACTTGAGTTGGAAAAGATCTGACGTGAGCTCCAACAACACAGGAGATAAAGCCCATAACAATACCTCAACAAACCCATGTTTTATTTTATATACTACCAACTGAAGTAATTGTTCAAATGAGATACAAGAACATACGTGCTGGGACCAGCGTCTTGGCAAAATCCCATTTATACCATCAGAGAAGATGGCACCCCATAGCCCTGCTTTAAATTTTTAACCTGTGATTAAATTTTTACTCTTTCCATCACCTCAAGTTCAAGCTGGGACACAAGGGTTTGAAGGAATTGATCCAATATGCCTTGCTCAACCACTTGACTCCATATGGGAAGTACAGTAAGGACATGGCCAGTCCTGAAAAAGTATAGGGAAACTCTGTAGTAAGCGTTTGATTTGCCAGTGTTTGGGCACACTGCCAGCAGAACTGATAACTCAGTTTATAAAGACAACAACCTGAGCTAATCACCACAGTATCTAATGTGAAGCTTTGTAACTCTAAATTATCAGTAAAACATACCACCTAATGACGAGCACTGAATATTTCAGAGAATTTAAATAAATAGTGTGGGCGCACACACACTAGTAATTAAAGGAATATAGTACCTCTAAGTTCAGCTTACTCTGAACACCTGGGCAAAGGGAAAATAGAGATCTGCACAGATGAAACAAAGATACAACACAGATGGACTGGAAGGGAAGATTCCTGCCAGAATAAACCCTGCTTAATTGGGACATGGATTTCTTTAACGAACTGCAAAGTAAAACATGTTCCATGTTCTCAATATTAGCATATAGGACACTTTTGCATTTCCTTGTTTTCTTTCAGGAAACCACATACAGTCAGCAGAGGAGGTTTATGTAACCAATATTAAAGTAGACTATTTAAGAGGAAATAATGTTTCCAGATCACCTAAAACCAAACTGATCCTCCTTCCCCCCAAAGCAACTGCTTAACTTTTCATTCACTGCCTTTCCCACTTCTCTCAAGCAGAACTGTTGTAGCTTTTGTTTTTGTAGAAGGCAGCTGTAGAAAGAAAGTCGTTTTACAAACAAAAAACCCCCACAAACAAACAAAAAAAACACACCGCGGGGAGAAGGAAGCAGAGATATGAGCTTTCAGATATTTACATAGGAAAAGCCACGGGTGCAAAACAGAGCAAGACTCATCTTTCATGAAGGGCTCCTATTACAGACTTCCAAAAAACAAGATCTTAAAGTGCTTCCAAACATGAGCAAAGGAAAAGATTTCCAGTTAGAAACTTTAATTAAGTGCTGACAAGAAAAACTGACAGACATTGATATGTCAGGCCTAGTTTTGGGGCCTTTTAGAAGAGATATGGATCACACTGGGTTCTTTGGGACTAGGACATGGCTGATGAGTCTAGGCTTTAAATCCTTAATAGAGCTAATGCAGTCATTCTTCTAGCTATTTCCTTTTACTTCAAAATTTAAAAATCCTTCTCCTTTTCCTTCTGCACATGAAGCTCGTCCATTCACCCTGCGGCCTCCCATACACAACTTAAACCACAGCGGCCCCTCCAAAGCAGTAAGAAGATACATAAACTACAAAACATGATCTATATTACTTCAAAACCACTTTGAAAGCTGCTGCAGCCTTACAGGCTGTAGAGCTATGAATCAGTGTTTATACGGGCACAGTGAGCTAAGAATTTTGTCACGTGATTTTCTCAGCAACTACAAACAGTTCTGCATAAAGCCGCAGCATCAGGAACTTGCACAGGACTTACACTGTTTAATCAGTTTGCTGTCCTGACTCTGTGCCCACGGGCTCCCCCAGTCCCCACAGTGGAGGCAACTGGGGAGCTCTGCTCCTCCAGAGAAAACACCCATGTCCTTCAAGGGCACCATCAACTATTGCACCTTACAGAGATGTTCTACATGGTGATACTAAGACTGCAAAGGAGTTTGAAACTTCGTGACAAAGCCAGATGCCGATAAAACCACATAAAGCAAAGCAGGACAACAGCTAGAAATTCAGGATATAGTCAAGCATGTGGGATAAGTATTTTCAGTTAGCCACAGGAACACAAAACAGAGGCTAAAGTCAGAAGGCAGGAATGAACTCGTGGAATTTAACAAGCCGACACAGAGTCTGTAATTACAGTAGTAAAGAAAAATAAATAATAAATCCAGAGCAAAGCAGAGCTGCAGCTCCCCACCACTACCACAGCAGAGAGCAGAGATCCACAGGCGGCATTTTCTTGCCGTTTACACCTATTTCGTCGGGTCTTTTCTACAGATTTTAACCCTTAAAATAGACACAAAGACAAGGGTGAAGCCCAAGGGCCGCAGCCGGCCTCGGGGTCAGCCCTGGCCCGGGCCCTCCGCCTCCACTCCAGCGGGAAGAGTCGGGGAGGAGGACAGAGGAGAAGAGGGGGTTTCGCTCACCTCTCCTTGGAATACAGCTCCCGCTCAAGCCGCTTCTTGCGCACGAAAGCCATGGAGACGCGGGGCCCACAGCAGGCCAGTGCCGGGCCGGGCCGGGCTGGGCCTGGCCAGGCCGCGCCTCAGGGAGGCGGGGAGAGAGGGCCGGGCCGGGCAGCAGCTGGCACAGGGGTCCCGCCCCGTTTGTGTCCGGGGGAGGCGGCCCATAGCAGGAGGGCAGGGGGAATTCCTGGGCTGTGAACCCTCTGCGGACTCGGCGGCCCTGCAGGGCCATGGCGAGCTGGCCTGGTCCGTACCCGGGGGGAGGGAGGGGAGGGGGCTGGGAACGTGGCCCATGGGCCCCAGCTCGCCTTCATGTGCATACAGAGCGAATTTTCAGCCTTATTAGACTCTATTTACTTGCATTTAAATAAAAATTGTTAATATAATGCCATTGTAGTGTAATTCCTTGTGCCCATAATGCACGTGGCACATGCTGTCTGGGCAGTGAGGGGGAAAGTCTGCCTCGTGTTCCCCCCCCAAATAAGCTCCTCTAGTCATATAAAACACTATAGTTAATATAAACCCTCTTAGTTCATACACACACTAAAACACTTCAGTTTGTATAAAACACTAGAGTTCATATAAAACATTGGTTCATATAAAACACTGTGGTTTATAAAAAGTGCTATAGGTCATATAATTGCCATTGTATACAAACAATTATTAACAAACAAAGTTAACTGATGAAATCCCATTGTGAGGTAGAAAAATACTGCTATTTGCTTTTTGTAAATAAGATGTTGACAAGAGGGGAGGTAATTTTTTAATGGAGGAATTAGATGCTTATAGGCCGCAAGAGATGGTCTAATCTAATCCCCAGAATCAGGCTGATCTGCATTAAGCAAAATAGTTTCATTTCATGGACCTGTAAAGATGAATCTGAGAAGAACTGTATGTACTGCAGTTTATTTTTGCTAGTTGTCTTTCAGAGACCTCTTAAGAATCTAAGGAGGAATAGATGACAGTTTGAACAACAGTGGTATCATCTGTGAGGATCTGTTTGGGGTTGGAAGGGATCTCTGAAGATCATCTAGTCCAACTCCCCTGCTAGAGCAGGATCACCTAAAGCAGTTCCTACCGGAACAAGTCCAAGTGGATTTAGAGTATCTCCAGATCCAGAGCAGGACACTTCACAGCCTCTCCGAGCAGCCTGTGCCAGGGATCTGTCAACCTCACTGGGAAAAAGTTTATTCCTTTCTGTTTAGCTAGAACCTCCTAAGTTCCAGTTGGTGTTTATTGCCTCTTTTCCTGTTGCTGGGCACCACTGAGAAGAAATTGGTCCCATCCTTCTGGTACTCAACGTATTTTTGTAATCATACTGGCAGTACTTATATTTATATCTACCATTATATTTTCACACCAATAGTGCATATGAAATAAATGACGAGTTCAACTTGGCTAATGCTCACATATCAGCACAGACTCAAAGATGGGTATAGATTTTTGTTTCAGGAACGGGGAAGGTACATCTGAATGTGTATTGAGTAATACAGACATAAATGTCATCATGAATACAAGATTCATGTCTTGGGTGTAGTACTGTACTTACTGTGCCAACAGGTTTATTAGGGAAAGCTTTTACAGTAGCAGTTTTCTGGCAGTTAATACTTTGGCAGATTTATCTGGTAAACCTTTGTGTTTCAGGTACCTTAATGAAATACAATGCTCAAGTGTTCCATGTCAATCCATTCTATTATTCTGAGAACTTTTAGACATGTTCAGAATAGACTTAACCTTAAGGTCTGAAGTCAGTGGTGAAGTTCCTGCTGAATTGTTGGGAAAATAAAAGACTCCTGAGTGTATTTCAAGCATTCTTCCAATAATATATTTATTTTGCAAGTTATGTCAACAGCTGACCTATGGCACATTAATCAAAAGCAAAGCTTGTAAAGAGTACTTTCACTTCTTGCTATTAGAGCTAGCCACAAAACAGAAGCACTTTTCATGTAAAATAAGTCACCCTTCTCTGCTTTTGCACAATGTTTCAACTGTTTAAAATGAGTTTGCAGTTTTGTAAAGTTAGAATTTTTTTAAAGATACATGAGAAGCAACTTTTAGGAAATGTGTTTTGGCTTTCAGCAAGAGATTAGAGCAGGCTAAATTGTGCAGAGCAGGTTTTAGCTCAGAGTTTTTCATCGCACATGCTGCCTTTTATTTTTGTGAGTACTCAGTATGGAATAATAAATCCGTAACTGATACATCTTGCTCTTACTGCAGTAACAGTAGTAGAAACAACAGCAACAGTTGGATGTGCCGTGACGTATCCATTGCCCTGATCTGAACAATGACTTGGAGGTACATGCAGAAATTCCACTAAGTTGAAAATAACCTAATGAAATTTACTTTGATCACACCACCACACTTCTGAGTCAGTTTATTATGTGCTCATTCTAAATTCTGCTAAGGTTTGGGGTTTTTTTTGAGCTAGTTGTAAATCAATTTATATGTGTACACAGAGAAGTTTGTAAGTATTTAACTGATTTAAAGTCAATTTTAATTAAACCAATTCTTTGTCAATAAACAAGTACATAATTTACCATTTCACCTGAAGCAACTAGAATCCTAGAGGCAGATTCTCAGTGTCAGCATTTAAAACTGCTTTATAAGTAAAACTGCAAAGACAAGCAAGAGAGAAATTTGTACAATTATTTTCCACAGCAATTTAAATTGATGACTTTATGTAACATCAACGTTTCTAACTAAATCATTTGAACTACAGGTTTGATTGAATGAAGTATTTGACTATAAGTGATTGGGATTTTAGTACTCATTGAAGGATTAGATTATTAATACGTGTCCTTTAGGTCTCTATATTTCTTCACTCACATCACTTTTTCATAGGTTAAACTGTGTGGAATTTGAGGGCTGTATTCTCAGCTGCTGGTTTGATACATGTGTCCTGATAAACATGGACCATGATGGTGAGAGGAAACCCAGAAAGTCTCAGGGAAGGAGGGAGCCTCTCGTGAGCATAGATACATTATGCAAAAGCAGTTTACAAAACCAGCCTTACAGATTAAATTCTGGGGTTCATTTTATCCACCACCATAATATATCACTTAAACAGACGCTTTAAGAGGATTTGTAGTGTTTTGGGGCTTTTCTTATTTTTGCATTGGCAAAAAAGATTTGTTGTTTCATTTCTTTCCTTGTTAGCAAGTGCATGTGAGACTATATGTTGAAGAATGTGTATGTATAAAACTTTGTTTCAAAGGGGAGTTTAAATCCCACCCTGTGAATGCTAAATCACGGGTCTCTCTTTTATGATGAACAGGTTCATTGTTCTCCTAGTAATGAACTTCCCTAGCAGGGGGTGGTTTGCTTGGTTGTAGGAGAGGGAAAAGAAAGCAAAGAAGAACTGAGACACAGGACTAAACTGTTTAATTTTCTTGGGTAGGTTGTCTTTACATTTTTTTAATGCTTCAACTAAGAATATGTTAAATGCTTGTATTTTCTCCATAGGTGATAGTCATAGATATGTTAGGCCATTTATTTAGCTACTTCTACTTTGCATCGAACTGCATTCTTGCAGAGAAGAACTGGTACAAAATAACATTACTGCTTCCATCTCAGTTCAGTAAAACACATGCGTAATTTAGATTAATTTTCATACATACATGCAAGTGTATCCTTTTTATTTGACACATGTTCTAAATTATTCCTTGTCTGTATCCTGCTTTTCAGAAATCAGAGCTCAGTTCAGCAAAGATAAAGAGCAAACTGATGATAACCAAAGATCTCCATAGAAGTCAGTCTTGTGTGATGAACTGGGGAGATTCTAGACTGGCTCAGCCAAAGCCTGAATAAACGAATTAGACTGCTTTCCATATATTGGAGAACACACAGCAGCTGTATAAAGACCCTTCCTTCATTTCCATCTAAAAAAATGGACATGTTTGCACATATGATGTGTAATACAGGTGTCCTATGAATATATTGCTGAATGCAAGACCAGTTTCCTTCTGAATTGGAAAATGCAATCTCCTCTGTCACCACATACATTTTACTTCGGAGGAGCTGGGTAAGTGACTCAGAGTCCCAGAACATGAGGAATTGGAAGGGAGCTCGAAAGATCATCTAGTCAAATCCCCCTGCCAGAGCAGGACCACCTAGACCAAGTTGCACAGGAACTCTTCTAGGCAGAGTGATTGTTTAGAACAGAATTTCTTCAAGAAATAAATGAACACTTGTGGTGCTAAGGATGGATTTATCTCACCTAAATGTGGCCAAATACAAAAGTTAAGCCTCTAAGATAATCTTGCATGCTTTGAAAAATTCCCAAACCCAGCTAGTGGTTCTGCTCAGTTCTCATAAGCATATGGTAATTTTTAGAGTTTCACATGTAGAGTTCCCACTTGGAATTCCATATTTGATATTGCTGCTTCATTATAGTAGCGTGACTTCAATAGCCTTCTCTTGAAAGAACTGGAACAGAAAAGAGGGTGAGAAGCTACTTAGGACCACATCACTCAGCAATATGCAAAAACTAATCTGCACAGCTCCTCAAGCTGTATGCCTTCCAATATCTAAACATGTGTAAAAAATCTTAAAGGGAAAGAACATTAATGGAAGAAGCTGTTCATATTCAAGGTACCTGATCACTTATTTCAGAAGGATGTTGGAAATATGGTTTAGGCACTGAAGCAGTGTTTGGATCATCGTTCCTGGGTGGTAGAGATCAAAGAGGTTGTATGCTGCTCTGGCGTATTTTAAGTAACTAAGAATTTTTGAAGTCTAAAGCAAACGGCACTTACTCTTCTTCTGAGGTTTTGAATCTTAACTCTGTTGCCTCAGAGGAGCTTGCATGCTCAGACCTTAAAGGATGAAGCATTTTGTTTGACAGCCTAAACAATGAGCTGTGGTGGTTTGTGAAGAATGAAACAGAAGGGAAATAATGTCCAACACTGTGTCCAAGATCGTCACTACATGGATCATCACATCCATGTCCAACCAGTGGGATGTGATCGTCTGACCAGCTGGGTTGCTCTGACTCTGGTTATTTTCCTTCCTCTGACTGTAAGGATTTGTTACCACTTGATCTAAGTAAACAGTAAATTCTTTGGCAAAGGGAGCATCTTTGGGTTGCATTTGTATAATATGTGGTCCATGACACTAAGTCAGTTACAACAGCAGAGCTACAGTACTGGATGATGATGATGATGATGGCAACTGGACCATAAGAAAGTCAAGAAACCAGCAAGACCCAAAAGGTCTAAATTACATTAAGAGACTGTAAGTAGGTGCCATTAGCAAGAGAAATGTTATGCTGGACAAGGTAAAATTCTACTGGTAGATTACTGATAGCATTTGGTTGAAGTTCAAATTTTCCTCTGCCAACTCTTTCTTAGTCCATCATTAGAGCAGTATCCAAACCCTTCCAGAGCTTGAAACCTTGTCAGTTTGGGGTGATGTTTAAGTGAATGTCTCACTTCAAAAATATTTTGCAACTTTTGACATCAAATGTAAATCTCTTTGCAACTGTTACAGGGGTTCCTCGGCCGATCTCTGCTGCTAGCTGCACTTTCGTCTGTGTCACATCTCAAAATACAGAGCAGCCCTTTTCTCCACAACTGTTCACTAGAGAGGTTTAGAAAATGTATTAAGAAGCAAATAGTTTTCATATTGTATTTTTTATAACTTCCTAGGAAAGTGAGAAAGCAGGAAGAAGCATAATGAAAGCATGAACTTATCACACAGATAAATGTGTTTAAATATAGGGCTACTGAATACACAGCTCCCAGTGCACTTAGGACACTCCCAGTCAACACATTAAACCACTTTAAAAGCCTGGAGGTGTGTATCGGGCTTTCAACTCTCCCAGGCTTTTCACAAAATAGATCCAACTGTAAACCACAGGCTCTTGTGAAATAGCAACACCACAAAGGCTCGTTCTTCTGCATATTTCTTCAGAAGCTCTAACCACAAGTGCTGCCTACACACGATACAGGAATTAATTTGTAAAGGGAGAGATGTGGTGAGCTATCAAGAAAAAGACTTACAAAATCCTCTGTGAAAAAGAGCAGAGGAGGCCTTGATTTTTTAATGTGTGCAAGAAATTTTGAAGCTAACTTTGGGATTCTGATTAGAAGTTCTCTAGACCATCAAAAGCCTGCGAAGCTGTTTGTCTGTACTTCCATCACAAAGATAACAGGTCAGTTTCCCCTAGATTAAAAAAAAATAAAAACTGAAAAAAAACCCCCAAACCTCACATGCTGTTTCATATTTTTGGTCACTTGATGGCACTAAACCAACACCAGATACATATTAATCACCAACAGCATAAGAACATTCCTGTGCCAGGGTATTTTCTTTTGAAGGCTTGACCTGATGAAAGCACTTTATTTTACTGAGGGCAGATTTCAGACATAAAAGACATTAAAAATAAACAATCATAAAACTGAGAAACAGTTGTAAAATCCGGCTGACGGTGCTCTGTCTGTCTTGTTAAAGTTCATGACATACTACAAATGCCACCACCTAATGAAATACATTATTAGGAAAACCTTTTTCCTTGAAAGGGTCATGAAGCCCTGGAAAAGGCTGCCCAAGCTGGGGATTGAATTGTTCTCCCTAGATGTGTTTAAAAGTCATGTAGATTTGGAGCTTGGGGACATGGCTTAGTGGTGGACTTGGGACAGTTGGGTTGATGGTTGGACTAGGGTAAACTAAACTTCCCCTGATGCAGCTGAGGCCATTTCCTCTTGCCCTATCAACTGTCCTGAGCTTTCAAAATATTTCCCCTCCTACAAACAGAGGAAAAGCAAAAGTTTTGAAAATTTTCACAGGTCAGCTATCAAAAATGCTTTTACTGGATAAAAGAACATATTTCATTCCAATAATGCCTTTTCTCTGGATGGTTTTGACTTCTTTTTCAACAGGAAGTTAGGTAGATTTCAAAAGCCCCAAAGATTTTGAACATTGTGTTTTGCATCCTCTAAAACCCCACCTGGACATGTTCCTGTGCGACTTGGTCTAGGTGGTCCTGCTCTGGTAGGGGGATTGGACTAGATGATCTTTTGAGGTCCCTTCCAATCCCTAATGTTCTGTGATTCTGTGAAAGTCAACTTCTTGTTTTGGAAGCCTAAAGCAGGAGATTTCAGCAAAATGAAAAGGTGAGGAGTGTTTTGGTGGGTTTTTTTTCTTTTTCAAACAAACTTTATGTTCAAGCCTTTCCCATAAATAGGTTTTAATGAATCAGAAAACACAACAAGCCATGGTGAAAATTCCCAGGCAGCTCTAGAAATGACGCTGCACGGTGTTGCTTCTTCCCTCTGCAGCAGCACTTGCCCAGAGGGCTGAGTATAGGCAATGCTGTGACATCACATGCACCTCTCTTTGCTTAAGAGGAAGGAAGTGTGCTCATTGTCTCTTAAGGTATTGTGAGGTTTTTCTGTTCATTTCTGAAGTTAGAGGCTTTGGTTAAACAGAAGATTTGCAGCTTGACAGCCAGTGAATCCATTATAGCAATTATAATCCATTACAACAAGGATGCAGAGAAGGCAGAGTTGCTGAATATATTCTTTGCTACCATCTTCACTCCTAAGATCAGTCCTTGTGAACTCCAGACCCTGGATATAAGACAGGAAGCCTCGAGGAGGAAAGACTCCACTAGTTGATGAAGAGTGGGTCAGAGATGAGTTCTGCAAATGGAATACACACAGTCCATGGGCCCTCATGGGATGCACTCAAGAGTGCTGGGAGAGCTGGCTGATGCTGTCACCCTACTACTCTCTATCATCTTCAAAAGATCATGGCAAACAAGAGAGGTGCCTGAGGACCTGAAGAAAGCCAGTCACTCCAGTCTTCAAAAAGGGCAACAAGGAAGATCCAGGAAATTATAGACCAGTCAGCCTCACCTCTATCCCTGGAAAAATGATCGAGTGGCTCATTTTAGAGGTCATCTCTAAGCACAGAAGAAGAAGAAAAGAAGGTTATCAGGAATAGTCAGCATAGATTTTTTCAAGGGGAAAAAGTGCTTAACTAATCTGATAGCCTTATATGATGTTGTGACTGAATAGATAGATGCAGTCTGCTTTGACCTTAGCAAGGCTTTTGAACCAGGTTCTTGCTGACTGTTGAGGGATAACCCTAGCAAGGCTGATCTTTGCAGCTCATCCATCCAGCAAAACTGAGTCCAGCAGTGGCTCCCAATGAATATGCAGGATCTCACATAATAAGTGATTGCTTGTCATGTGAAAACATGGATTTAATTAATCACTAAATCCAAAGAAGTGGATGGCAAAGGGGTCAGTAGGGAAAGCAGTCTGTGGGTGTCCACAGTTAGGGTGGCCTCTGGTCACTCTTGAAAGACATAGACACTGAGATTGATGGCAAACCCTACACTGCTGTCACCTTCTAATTCTGAACAATCTTATGTCTGAGTGTAAAAGAGGGAAGGAAATCATTACATCCTCTTCTGCTTTGCAGAGACCAAAGACATTCTGTGCATATGATTTTGCTCATTCTCTACTCTGTCAACATTTCCACCCACTTCAGTAGCTGTGTAAATTGGGGAAGTTCAGCTTTAATATCTTTTTATGGCTACAGCCTTCCCTTCACAAAGCCTACTCATTTTCACAAATTCACAGACTGTATTTTTACTTATAATAAAAAAATTAAATGTTTAGTTACAGACTTCAAACAAACTATTAGTGCACAAGTACCAAAGGCTGAATTCCATACAAATCAAAGAAAAGTTGTGAAGCCAGATACCAGCACAGCTTAGTGTTGTTCCCTTAATATCAGTGGACCTCTGCCGATTGACCCAAACTAAGAATCTGGGCCATTAAAATTTCAAAATAAATCTACGAGTACCTATGAAATTTGAACTTTGAAATAAAAGGCAGACACTTTATCCACAGGTTTGTGCAGCCACTGGAGTCGTACATATTGTTTTTGGCCACTGGAAAGTACTTGTAGTGTTCAGTGAATAAAACATTAACATGTTGTGAAGTCAAAGGAAAAATTAATAGAAACATGGTTTTCTTTAAAAAATAATTAATGTCAGGAAGGCTGTGGGGTTCACACAAAGTGCATACCTTCATAACAAATTCACAGCTGCAGGCATGCAGATCTGCTCAAGAAGTCTAACTTAATTTAGTTCAGTAATTAAGTGTGAAAACAGTAGGGAAGATTTTTTCCTTCCCCTCTTTGCTAACTTTTAATATCTTAATTCCCATACTGAATAACTTGTGAAATTTTGGAAAAAGTCTGTAACGAAGAAGTGCCATTACAGTTCTGCATGTGCCATGGACCATCTGTGCTCCGCGTGTGCATCTGTGGATCACAGACTGAGCATACCTGTTTGGCCACACACACAGCCCCATAATCCAAGGCTGAAAAATAATGAGTTGTTTTCCCATTTTCATGGTTTAAGCACTGCAAAATGGGAGATTTGACTTCCCAATCAGCAGTTGAAAGCAAGAGTAGACAAAGTCAATGGTCTCAGAGGCTGTATGTACCCAGATAGACAAACACACACAATCCTACACTCTTCAACTAGTAGAAGTCATGGAAGTGTTAAACA
Source organism: Rhinopomastus cyanomelas (assembly GCA_013400115.1). Taxonomy (NCBI): domain Eukaryota; kingdom Metazoa; phylum Chordata; class Aves; order Bucerotiformes; family Rhinopomastidae; genus Rhinopomastus; species Rhinopomastus cyanomelas. The sequence goes on from VXBP01004245.1 coordinate 478,472, forward strand.
CACATGTACAGAACTGAAGTCGTGGGGGAAACTCATGCCCATAGCAGATACAAGCATGGGAAAGACCTTTATCATGTACATGCCTTAGGAAAGCCCGTTAATAGAAGGATATAAAAATAAATACCAAAGTACAAATTAGCCTGGCATCTGTTTTTCATTACAGTCATTCTTTCAAATAATTTTCCCTTTGAAAAACAAATGGTCTCAATTTTTAGCCAAGTGCAAGTCATTGATGTGCTGTGTTACGCCTAACAAACCAGAACACAACCTTAATAACATCCCATTTTTTACTGGTCAGAATGTTTAAAGCATCCATTTCTGTCTAGAGAGGTTTCTCTTTTCTCTCTGGGATCACAAAATCACAGAACATTAGGGATTGGAAGGGACCTCATAAGATCGTCTAGTCCAATCCCCTGCCACAGCAGGATCCCCTGGATCCAGTTGCACAGGAACACATCTGGGCAGGCATTAAACTTCTCCAGAGAAGAAGATTCCACAACCATCATGGGCAGCCCCTTCCAGTGCACTGTCACCCTCACTGGGAAGAAGTTCCTTCTCATGTTGATATGGAACCTCCTATGCTCCAGCTTACACCAACTGTCCCTTGTCCTATCATTAGATGACACTGAGCAGAGCCTTGCTCCATCCTTCTGACACTCACCTTTCACAAAATTATAAATTTTAATGCGGTCACCCCTCAGTCTCCTTTTCTCAAGCTAAAGAGACCCAACTCCCTCAGCCTTTCCTCATAAGGGAGATGAAGTAGGAATATGAATTATAACCTCTGTGGTAGCTCAAGAGATTAGTGCTCTTCCTCTCTTGTGGGAGTTAGAATGACAGAAAACAGAAAAAGCAAGTGGGCAAAGGCTCTTTTTTTCCAAACATTAGGTACTGGGATATTTAAGTCCAGGTAGCCATTACTCAGCTATGCCCACACAATTCCTATTAAGTATGTAATTAAATATGTAAATTACATATTTTAATAAGCTTTTAGTGCTGATCTGTGCACAACATTTAACAGGTTCACGTTCAGTTGTTGAGAGGAAGTAGTCTTCATACAACCTGCTCCAGAGCCACTATCTACTTCTAGCATAGCCAAACCACCTTTGAAATCTCAGAAATAAGAAATGTATATTCAGAATGGCCTTAAGATACAGCAAACTTTAAATTAGTTCCTATTGTGATGGATGTTCTCATCTAAAAGGGTCAGATTTACTCTGGAATTGGGAAATAACCTGAGTCTATGGGAGTCCCAGTATTGCTCCCTGCAGTACAAGTCTGGTAGAATGGGTTGACATTAATACAGAGCCAAAGTCACATTCTGCCAGTGAAAGGACAACGGCACTAGCCGAGTGAGACAACTGGTTTGGGCAATAACTTGGCTAATTGCTGCAGGGATATGTGGAAATGCTCTTACAAAATGACAAAGTTCTGTCTGACATTTTATCAGAGATCTGCCATGATGCGAGAAAACTGTTCTTAGGGCTGCTCTGGCCATCTGCAGCCCAAGAGTGAATTTGAGAAGAATTGCTGGCACTGTTTAAGGATTAGGGCACTGGTCCTTTGTTCACCCCGTTTAAAACGCAGGCGTGCCTCTCCACCGGAGGACAGTGTGTTACTCTGCAGATTACACGTGCGTAGCAGGTTGCATTCGGCCATCAGCTATTGATTATGAAAGATTGAAAGCATTTGAGTTTACATATATAGCTCTAGCTAAAAGAACAACAACAAAAAATCTTCCTTGATACTGTCCAAGGCAGCTAACTTCAAAATATTTCCATTTGCCATATGGTCTTCAGGTGATTTGCTGTAATTCAAAACAGGCATCCAGTAGCCTAATAGTTTTACCTGACTGCAGATGCACGCATTCCCTTGAAACGTATTTTTAGTTTGCTTCCCAGGCCTTGATTCTTCTGCTGGCATTAGAAGCCCAATTACAGGAGCAAAGCAAATCCAAATGCAGTCCGCAAACCTGCATTATTGAAACCCACTTCACTGGAAAAATATTGATGTCAGGCTTGAAATACCTTAATCACATTGCTCTTCTTCATCCCCCAACGCAGCATATGAGGATATGATGTAGAAGAGCAAGAAGCTACTCAGAAAAGCAGCCTTTCCTGTGTTGTTCAAGTCATTTTGGAGAACTGTGATTTGAGCCCGAGCTTAAGCTCATGGCTTCACAGTTTTAACATGATTATGCACACGCATGACTAGCGCCCGTACCCAAGCGTGCAGACTGCAGATTTTAAATCAGTGGTTCCAAACCCATCTCAGTTTGTTTTGTGGCTGTGTCTGAAGCAGCCATGATAGCTCTGCAAGAGCCTTTAGGGGAAAAGGTTGGGCGTTTTTCCTTTGCTGCTGTGATTTCTTGGAATAGCAGAAGCATTAATGTGAAACCCTTGATTTTAGATGGGGAACCTTTCAAATCAAATGACTGTGCATTCCTCGAGCAATGAGGTTCAGATGCCAGTGAAAGAAGTTACTGAAACCTCAGATGAGCAAGTCCTCTTTGCACATCTGTTTGTTTATTTGGGCTGCTGTCTAGCACTCTGGGGTTGACAAATCATAGAATGGTCTGGGTTGGAAGGGACCTTAAAGATGATCTAGTTCCAAACCCCCTTGCCATGGGCAGGGGCATCTCCCACTAGACCAGGTTGCCCAAGGCCCCATCCAGGGGCACCTCTGAGAGGTTTCTTCCTGCTGCTAGTTCTTCCCCTCACAGTTTGGATGTTCTGGGTGTACTGGTAGGGATGTTTTGTGCTGTTTGGCCATAGGCTGCAGGCTTATTGCAGATTGCATTTGAATCCAGTTATTTATCTCCATTTCTGCCTCTCTGGTACTGCACAGCTTTTTGACTGTTTCCTGCAGCTCAGCCACCTGCTACAGGAGGTCCTCAACCTGCTCACACCATTTGCCCCACATCTCCACCCCAGGAGAGAGGTCAAGGCACAGTGGCTTGTCCCCTCAGCAACTTGGTCTGTGTAAAGGTATCGGTCATCACTAGAATGAAAGGTGTATCCCCCCCCCAGCCAGAGCTGCAGTCTTTGCTTAACATCAGGTACTCACCATTCCACCTAAAGGGTTGGTTAGGATGAGTCCCCTCACTTCTGGTGCTGCCAGAGCCTCAGGCTCCCTGCTGCAGGAATGACAGACAGCTGCAGCACTCACTGGGTGCCAGTACTTGCTGTTGCTCATACTGTGCTCCCTGAGGGTTCTTATAGGGTGTGGCTCTGGCAATGCTCCCACCTCGTCAACACCTTGTTAACACCTCTCTCAGGAGCTGCCTCCGCCTGGATTTTTTCCTGGTAAAGGAGAGCTCTGATTCCTCAGTCCGTCAAGATCTGTTGCTCGGATTCAGGCCAGGCTGGCTCTGAAGTTGCTGCTCTTGAAGAGACTGAGATCAGGAATGCTGTGCTCCATTTTAACCATGTAAATCAAAGATTAGCATAACAGTTGTCACAGCTGGCAATGCACTGTTGAATCATGTCTCTTCTGTGAGGTGCTCCCTGCATTCCCCAGCACTGTGTCCGGTATATACTTTTGGGGGGTTTGTTTTAAATGGCTGGATTTTAAGTGGGATTGTTTCCAGTCAGTGTGGAAAGATGATGGAGCCACTGATTATTTAAAATATCTTCTGACTCCGCCTCCAAAACACTTCCAGAATGACCAGTAGTGAAGTGGGACTTCATACACATCATCTCACCAGAGGCAGTAATACATAGTAGAACCCTGATACTAAAACTGCTGAATTACACATGTTGCAAGCCTTATCAGGTATCACTTTCCCCCAGCCTTTAATGAAATTAAAGGTAACGTGGGCAAGGCTGGTCCTATAATCATACTGTCATATTGCCATGCTGTCACACGACAGGAGCCAGCACATTTCGGACGTGCGTGGTGGGCATGACTTTTTTTTGGCTCAGTGGCCATTCTCTTGGAGAGTCTGGTTAGGAAGAGGATGGTGCTATCACTTTCTGTGGCAATCTACTTGCAGGTCGGTCCTTACAACCAGGAGCATCTTAACTGCTCAGAGATGCCAGGATAGCAGTTATGTCCTCAGCTAGGACCTGAGCACAGAAAAGGCAGAGTCTCTCCACTCTTGCTTACTTTTGAATGTGTATGGCTTGTTATGAAGCTCTTGACATTGGAGGGTCATGAGTTGTGAACCCCCATGAATGCTGCTGCTGGGTATCACACACTCCTTTTTCAGTGCTAGCATGGGGACCTTTACGGGAACTACAGTGAAATTAAACACAAATAGTCTGAGAAGAGAAAGTTAAATGTTATGTGGAACTTCTTATTGAATAAAAAAATTATATTGTGGGCATGTTGCTCCTTGCCAAGCTCTTGTTGCTGTTCCAAGAAAAATTAATTACTGACCTACTGTAAAACACTATTCTCTTATTGCTTTCTTAAAGCTTTCATCAAAAATAGGTATCTTGAATGTGTTGGATATTTCTGGTTCTTTTGATGATTTGCTGCGACGTTAATCTCCACAATGCAGTTGTATTAACACCTTCCTGCTGCTAAACCAAATTTCACCTTCAGACACAGGGGGACTGAATTTCGAGACAGGGATAATCCAGGACTCAGCAGTAGTGGATTTTGGAAAAGTGAATGAAATATAACCCAAGCTGGGCTGACTCGGTTGGCAGGCTGAAGCTGAGACGGCTTAACGAGAAATGAGTCTTTAAAGATCCCATGGGTTGATACCTCAGTAGAATGTTACTGAAACTTCCAAGGGACTTTGTGAGAACTAGAAAGCACCATTTCATAGCTGCAGAGTAACAGATATTTTTCTTCAGAACAAAGGAAGCCCTCCACCTCAGTCGATTCTGGCCCATCAACTGCTTTGACTCCATTGATCACTTGGCCTATTAAAATGGCTACAGGTTCCCTTTTCTTCAAGAGTACATAGAAATTCGAGTTTGATGTTTGCTCATGTATTATGAAGGTGCAAGTATGACTGTGATAGGTGTTGTGTCAGTCTGAGAGATGAATATGCAGGCACCTAAACATAGGCATTTTCTCAGAACCAAAGAAGTCTCTCAAAGGCTGATGCCATCAGCATGTGTATGACATCAATTTGATGTAGGGAAATCTTTACTCGGGTTGGGTAAAAGATTGCTCTATGAGGCTCAATAGAGCTGCAGGGTGTTCCCTTAATAATTGCCGAAGGGCTCAAGGGAGGTGGAATCTGAGCAATGGTTTTCTATAGCCATTGCAAATGAAGTGGCTCCTGGTTCCTTACTGCTAGTCACAGGAACAAATGATGATGGGGGTCCATTGTCGTGGGAACGTAACTTTTTCTTTCAGCTTTTAAACAGTTTGTTATGCCCATACGTCCGTATCATTATGGATGTATGTGCAATTATGTCCCATATCAGTCTCTGCCTGGAAAAAAATCTAAGTGGAAACTTAGCTAGTGACTGTCTCAATTACGTGCTTATTTTGAGCACCCTGTTTGTGCAAAAGGGTTCTTGCTTTTACTTATGTTTTGAAATAGCTCAGATTTTTACCTGAAAAGTTCTTTGGTGCTACCTACATCATCTAATGTGCAGAGGAACGGGAGTGGATCTGCAAACATTTGTGTTATAGAGCTTATTGACAGGGTTTAGCAGTGGGCTTGGTAGAATTAGCTGAATGGTTGGACTTGATGATCTCAAGGGTCTTTTCCAGCCTAAATAACTCTATGATTATGCAGTTCAGAAGGTTTCTTTGGGCTAGTTCTATTCAGTGACTAGATTACAGTTGGTGTGCTGCTGGAGTTTTTTTGTTTTTTAAAGAATCATTTCTCCAAGTGTCCACAGTTCTGAATGTCTAAGCATTATCATTTAAACATTTGACAGAGAGGAGCTTTATAAAGGAGCTTTATAAACCGTTGCAGTTCCAGAGTGGCTGAAATAAATGCTGCCATCTTTGCTTCACAGCTAGAGAGAGAGAGAGACATGTGCTGAAGTATTGCATAACCTGCCAACAAAGGAAGTCTTTGTTGGAATCAGGAATATATGCTGTGTCTATTGACTTCCAGCTACATTTTAAACCTCTCCTTTTTTTCCAGAACAACAGATGGTTGCTAATCATTCTATTGCCTCTCCACTAATAAAATGGGCAAGAAATACTTAGGCTGCATCATAGGGTTGGTTTATTTGTTTTATTGTGCCCGTGCGATGTGAAAGCAAACACAGGCAAACTGGAACGGTATATTAGTCAAACCTCATTCACTTTGTGAAACTCTGTCTGCAACATGCAGGGCTACATCAAATCAGGCGTTTAACTTGTAAGCAAAAATATTAGAATCATAGAATCATTAGAGATTGAAAGGGACTTTGAAAGATCATCTAGTCCAATCCCCCTGCCACATCAAAATTTCACAACTGCCTTATTTAAAATGAGAGAATAACATCCTGATGGTGAAAGACATTAGCACAGATTTTTTTACTTCATAAACAACAGTGCCATAGTCACACTTATTTTTATTAAAACCCCCCACCTTATTCTAGGTTAAAAATATTACAGCACCTTTTTGTCTTCTGCCCAAATACCTGCCCTCTATTAGATCAATGACACTTCCTTTGAAAAACACATTTGGCTTCTGAGACTGCAGTGTCCATCAATGAAATTCCTGGTTGTGAAAGAGCAATGAGAACGTGATACAGCAGATAAGTTTTCTGACATATCTCCAAATAGGATTTCCTCTGTGGCAATTCTGAATAGTCGGTTTTGAAGGCTTAAAAAGAGTTTCATAAATAGACAGTGAAACTTTATTATCTTCAGCTAGTAAGGTGATAGGGTATTCTAGAGTGAAATAGATGGCTACCCCGTTCAATCTATCATTCTGCCTACAGATGTGTTCCTTGTCTGACTGGAAAAGTTTAAAATGAAAAAAAAAAGTCTGCACAACAAAGCCAAAATACACCTGGCCTGTTGTGAAATGCTGATTTCCTAAATCATATTCCTCCCTGAATTCTGTAAGTAATCCATTTATACCGAGAAGCATGAGATTTCATTATGCTTAATTATCTTAGCTTAATTATAAATGCTAATGGTCACATAATTATCTAGATCTTTTTAAAATCCAATCACTCAACTCACTATTTCACTCAAAAGGTCTCTTGGGGCTGTAAACCCCATATTTTGCATGAAATAATATTTTCTTGAATTTGTTCTTAATTTAACTGCTATTAATTACACCATATAACCTCTTCCTTTGGAAAAAAGGCTGAGTGCTTGCCATGCTTTGATATTAAGATCATTACATTTCAGTGTTCATTTTATAAGTTAAGATGAAAAAAGAATGCATAAAAATGAGTCCTAGAAAATAACAAGCTCTACAAGCACCACTACAAACATCACTGTAGGTCATCATCCAAGCAGTCCTGTCTCAGGTCTGCAATCCATCCAAAGTCAAAGTATGCAGGGGAATACTGAAGCCTTTAGGACGGTGTGATACTCAATTTTTAGCAGTTTTGCAAGTTGCCCCAGGGGAAGTTTAAGTTAGATGACCTTGAAAGTCATTTCCAATCTCGAAAACACAAAAAGCCTTACTCACTCTAATTTTCTTAAAGGAAAATCTTCTTTGTTGAAAGGGTCATCAGGCATTGGAACAGGCTGCCCATGCAAAGGGGTGAATCGCCGTCCTTAGATGTGTTTAAAAGTCATGTAGACCTGGAGCTTAGGGACACAATTAATGGTTGGACTCAATGATCTTCAAGGTCTTTTCCAACCTAAATGATTCTATGATGAAAATTTTCCATCTATAGGGAGAAAGGAGAAATCACTGGTAATAACTATTAGTCATAACTAAGAATATTTGAAACAACCATGAATTAAAGAATAATATGATTCTTTGTGAAGTTTATTAATGCAGAAATGGTAATGTCAGCCCTGTAGTCTGGCAAAAAGAGGGGAACATCTCTGTATGTGTGTGTGTGCACAGCAAATCGTGTAGAATATGCCAATGTCAAATATCTGCTCTCCAGCTGTAACTGAAGTCTGTGTTAGAGAACAGCTGTGGAAATAGATATGCTCACATCAGCAATCAGGCCATCCCATACCCAGGAGTTTTAAAAGAGCCCAATGAACATTAATGGTGAAATTTATTCAGTCTCAGAGCACTGAAGTCCATCAGATGTTTTTTAAAGTTACCATTGTTTTTTAATAGGTGAGAGGAAAGCTCTAGGCAATCAAATACAACACAGCTGACATGGAGTAAGCAAGCCTAAATGCTAATATATTTCTGTGCTATAGTTCCTTTTGAGGACTATTATAGGACTAATCTAGTTAACAGCAATTCACATGCACAGATGGAAACCAGATCCTGTCTGACAAACCCCACAGGATTTTTTACAGGGAAGTTGGGTGAGGAACATAATGATGCTTGACTTTGAGAAGTTTTTGACAGGGTTCAGCACAACCTTTGGGTTGAAAGCTGGAATGATGAGAAGTAGGGTAGCACATATCACCTATAGAAAACTTACCAACCAGTCCTTGTAAACGTGGGGAATGCAGATCTGGAACCATTTCATACCGCTGTCATTGCTGATTGGATTTGCAAATGACAGGCTTTGCAGGGAAACTGTGGGAAAGGTGAGTGAAGAGAAGGCATGAGCTGCTCAGTGCAAGTAAATATTCTTTTTCAGATGGTCACATAAAATATCACTCGAGTTTGCCCTCTTTGAGCAAAAGGTGCCACCAAGTTGTGAAGAAATAACTCAGATCAGCACAAGTGCTTATGGTGTGGCACTGGGTGCTGATGTGATCCTTGGACTGTGAACAGAGAGGGGTCTTAAGAGGTGAAAAGTTGTATTTCCCCTTCAGTTGGCATGAATCCAACTGTTCCTGCAATCCTATGTTTCTGTTTTCTCCACAGCCTGAAAAACAAGCTTACGGTTTGGAGAGCATTCGAGGAATAGTCGTGACAGATATAACAGGACAAGTAAACATACCTTGGAGAGAGAGGGAATGCAAGAGCTCTGTCTCTTTAGCTGCACAAGGAGCAGAAGCCCTTGGTCAGCTGGCTGCAGGAGGAAAACACCTCAGAATAGAAGATTCTTCGCCTGGCTGTAAAAAGTATCAAGAAGTTGAGGACACACATGTTCTGTGGTAGTTAAAGACTGTTTACCAAAATCTGTGGTGAAGTCACCTTAAAATATCTAAGTTAGGATCACATGCTCTGTGAATTGTTTTCATTACAGGCAGGAACCAACACAGCAAAATTCTATGGCCAAAATCTGAATGTTGATCTCTGAGTCAAATCCTACCCACAAATAGTCCTCCTTCGAGTCTGGTGCATTTATTTCATTGTTTGGCACTCACCATTCCACTATCTTTTTCTGCTCACAGAGAGCCCCTTAGACTGTGCCTGCTGCTGCACTCAAGTGTAAACCAGTCTGGCTTGTACAACACAGGCAGGAAAGCAGGTTGAGTGATCACAGAACTATCTTCTGCAGGGGCTTGCCACAGCTGGGTTGGACTCGATGATCTTGAAGGTCTTTTCCAACCTAAACGATTCTATGAGTCTCACTACTATTGAGTCTTTGGCATCACTCTTCAGCAGGACCGTGGATGGTACACAGTTAGGAGCACCAGGAGCAGCTTTATTTAGACAGGTTGAAGAGAGGAACAACTGCACACACGACAAAACATTTATTTTGTGTTTCTCAGGCCTTAGATACCCTCACCAGACTTAGTGCCTCAACAACATTTTTCCTGATATCTTAACCGTGGATTGGGAGGTGATTTGGATTCAGTGGACAGACCCTTTCTGGGAAAAAAAGTCCCAAACAACCTGACCTTTAAATCTCCTTCAGTTTTATCTTTCTGTTGTATTCTTCTCTATTTACTAGTTCCAGAAAGTGTTTTATGACAATTTATTATCCTCTCTCAGTGCCTGTATCTGGTTATCACCATTTATAATCTTTGTATAGCACAAGCATAATAGTGTTTTGGGCAGTTACAGTAAGGACTTGCTGCTAGATATCTAGTCCCATCAAATATGAATCTCAGCTAAACACTTGTTAGTTGAATAAAAGAAGATTCTTTCATAATCTCTGAATATTGTGTTCACAGCATTATAAAAGCCCATATTCTCCTCAGCTGTTTGACTGTACCGATGTAAAGCCCAGCTCTTCAAAAGACAGCTGGACAATAACATAGTGTGGCTTCTCTAAACCACTCAGGTACAGGCACAATGGATGGCAAACACACCACATTGCTTTAGGAAATGCTTTAATCTCAGTAAGGTGAGAAAGGTTCTCTTGAAAAGTTCTGCTCTTTGGCCAAAACTAGGAAAAGCATTCAGACTGAACACTGAAAAGGAAGATTACACAGAATTCTGCAGTTTGGGATGGGAAGATGAGATATGTGTAGAAAATAGATACCTAGTCTGGCTTAAATTCCAAGTTAAATGCAGAGGCCAAATGTTGCCTAACCCCACGGGCACCTGAATATGTTACACAAAGGGTTCTTCAGAGCTAGACCTTCACTTCAGCCTCTGTCCTGGTAACTGCCTGAACCCTCACAGGTTGCTAACTGCTGGGAAGGCTGCCCTGTGATTGCAGAGTGCGTACCTGGCTAAATGCACACGAAGGCTTTCATTTCAGGAGTCTAGACACACAAAAAGTAGGAACCTTCTTTGGCAAATTGCTGAGCTTTGTAACCTCAGTCTCTCTGTAACCTCCTTAAAGCTCTGTACCAGGAGTTGTGCTTGCTTGGTACACCAGCACGTGGGTTTTGCTCTGTCCGGGTGGGTACAGCCAAGGCTGTAGTACAGGCATTGTGCTAATGTTCCACGAGGGAATGCCGTGCTGACCACGGACCTAACGTGAACAGCTGTTACATTTCCTCTAATATGTGGAAGGGCTTGAAATCCTGAGAGCTGCTATAGGACACAAACCAGCAAACCTAATTCATTACATGGACAAAAAACCAGGCCTGCCTCTTCCCCTCTCTTGGATTGCTGGGTAGATCCTTTGCTCCAGTTTTGCTTTCTGTTCTGTTTTCTGAGGGTTCCCAAGTTCTTCAAGCTCCACACACTCTTTAAGGACAGAAAAAGGGTCCCCTACAATGTCTCGGCTCCTAATTAGGTTGCTGTCAGCCTGCCACGCCGCAGTACATCTCTGCATGAATTCCTTACCCTTCCTGCAGCAGCCAGCCCTGTGTGGTTGGACAGACCCTTCAGCACAGTCCCTTGGCAACAAACCAGCCATGCACGTGGCACTGTCCCCCTCATCTCTGCTCCACCAGGGGGTTAATTTTCCGTTGAAAACTACAAATCTCTATTTGGATCAGGCTTGGATTAATTCATTAAGCCAGACTCGCACTGCTGGCTGTTATCCTTTCCAGGGAATGGTGATTAGATCAGTACATAGGTTGGGGGTCTAATCACTGTCTTATACTGTAATAATAAATATTATAACCTTCTTTCTTTATGTTTTTCTAGCTGTGCAATCTGTCAACCAGTTTATCTTCTTCACTAATTAGGCTGTGGGCTTTGGGGCGATTACACTGTAACTCCTAAATCTCCCTCCTGATTAGCTCCGTGTTTACCTTCATAATTTGATTAGATAGTTTTTAACTATTATTTGAATATGGATGAATAGAAGTATTAATAACCTTGGTGGGACATTGGTACCTTGCCGTCTAACAGTGGTGTCAACTGCTAGCCCCGCAGTGCTGGAAATGGCTCTATATGCCATCGGGAGGACAGTTTCTCTGCAGGTCTGTGTGGTAGATGTGGGGTTTTCTCTCCTATCAAAGCTCTAAGCAGTGGGGAGTGAAAGGCCATTTCTTCTGCTAGAAATTTTCAGATGGAGAGAATCACAGAATCTTAGAATCATTAGGGATTGGAAGGGACATCGGAGGCACTGCCTGATGGACAACCCTGCCCCTGAAAGTAACTGAGATCCATTGTTTAGATGACCATCAGTTGGTGACCGTTGGATTGTGCTCTTTGATGGAAAGCAGAGGAGAAGTTTCCTGAGCGCAGAACTGCCACCCTCTTTATTTGGGAGCATAACTGTAAGAATGCAATGAAGAAATATTCACTTTTCAAGGGATTGTAGAGGGTAGAAAAAAGACTTTGAAAAAAATATCTATCAAAATTAAACACCGAGGTTATGAAAGAAAGCAGCAAACTACATGTAAGAAAAACAAGCTTGAAAGAAAATCTTTTCTATTTTGCTGATAGTAGCTAAGGGCAGGATTTAGAAGAGGTAAGGAAAGGATGCTTTGGAAGATGGGCAACTTTCTCAAATCAAGTAAGTCCTCATTTTGAAAAAAAAATTTTAAAAAAACTCCCAACCCCAAAACAGGAAATGAAGTGCAAACCCACAAAATCTACATGGGAAAAAAATTAAACACTCAAAGGAAGCAAAATTGCGATTTCCTACAGAAGCATTGCTTTGGTTGCAGGGGATATCTACAAACTCCTCTGTGTTCTCTTCTTCTGGTTAAATGAGTATCTTGGTAGGCTCTGTTGGTTTTGCATGGTCAGAATCTATGGGAAACATAGCTTCAACTCTGTTACAGCCGACAGAAGATTCCATTGAAAGATTCATTTTTCTATTTCCTGATTTTGATTTAATTTGCACTGTGGAAACATGGTGTGATGTTACTACAGCTGCTTGGATTTATAAAGGACCGAGTGACACAGAATCAAATGAGTTGTGGCCAAGTCCTGTAAGTGATGCTGCTCTGGTGTGCAGACAAAGGGGATGTGAAGAAGAGGGGGAGAACAGGATCATAAAATCCTAGTTTGGGGAGCTGAGCTTAATTTTGAGCTTAGAAGTCACAGAACACAGAATCACAGAACATTAGGGATTGGAAGGGACCTCGGAAGATCATCTACTCCAACCCTCCTGTACAGCAGGATCAACTAGGTCAAGTCGCACAGGAACATGTCCAAGTGGGTTTTAAATGTCTCCAGAGAAGGAGACTCCACAACCCCACTGAGCAGCCTGTTCCAGTGCTCTGTCACCCTCACCACGAAGAAGTTCCTTCTCATATTGATGCAGAACCTCCTATGTTCCAGTTTATACCCACTGCTCCTTGTCCTATATTTGGATGCCACTGAGAAGATCCTGGCTCTGCTCATCAGATACCTCTGCTATTTGAACACAACACAGGAGGGTGTAATGTGCTGTAAGTCTCATCAGGTGAATGAAGGCTCTGCTCTGCCCTGAAGGGTACTCATCTCTGATAGTTCCAGCAGCAAGAAATTAAGGTCAATGGGAGCAGGTTGTGGGAGGTGAGGTCATGGGACTTGATGTTGGAGCCAGTGACAGTGTAGGACAGGACATTGCCCTGTTGTAATCAACAAAAAGAAGACAATGAGGGTAATATCTTAACAAGAAGGTGCTGAGTACAGTGGATACAGCAGTAGATTTTAAAGAGTTTCTTCTTCACGTCCAAAATCTGAGGATTTTGTAGCACTGGGCAAGCCAAAAAGAGACAAACATTGCAAACTCTCCATCTTACTGCCTTTGCCACAGCCAGTCAGTTCTAGGAGTTTCTAATTAATAAAAAAGAATAAAAGGAGAGCAACTGAGCCACCTAATTCCCAGCATCCCTGATAATGACTTCTTTTGGATACGCAAACTGTTTTTGAAATGTAAGCTTCTTAGAGCATTAGGGATAAGAAATCCTCAGATGTCACTCTGATGTGTCCATCTATTTCATGTTTGACACAATGTGCCAGGAAAGGGCAGCGGTCGGCTGCTCCAGCTTTGCACACTGAGATGGCCAGGTGTGGGGAAAGAAACATCTCAGTAAACTCCTGAGCATGTGACCAGTACTGAGAATAAACCTGCAGAATGGAAAAAAAACATCTCTTTGTGCCACAAGATTGCTTTTGACTTCAGCTTTCAAGTAGCTATCAGAGATTACTACTCATCTTTCACAGCATGAAGTTCATGTTCGCATTGTCGGGAAATACGGAACAGTATGGAAAGCACGAAGGAAGAAAGGAGGAATTAAAGAACCTAAATCACCTGAGTCGTAGCTGAAACACAAAAAAGGGATCTTTGAAGGGTTGAGATTGAAACCTTAATGAAAAAAATCCCCCATCTATGGCTATGGGGTTACTTACCACAGTGATTTGGGTGGGAATTATGACAGGGTTCCAGGGGACACTCTTGCTTCAATTAATTAAACTCCCACCGAGAAGACTACTTCAGCCCAGCAATGATTATTTCCTTTTCTCATGGGAAAGTAGAAAAGCAATTTGAAAATCATTTGGTGAGGGTTTTTTTGTTGTTAATTTTCTGATGTTGAAGGCTTTGAGTGGAAACCAGGGCTTGAGCTACAGACCTGAGTCCGGGAGCAGAGAATGAGGTGAGAAAATCATAGAATCATAGAATCATAGAATCATTAGGGGTTGGAAGGGACCTAGAAAGATCATCCAGTCCAATCCCACTGACACAGCAGGATCACCTACACCAAGTCACACAGGAAAACATCCAGGCGGGTCTTAAACGTCTCCAGTGAAGGAGACTCCGCAACCACCCTGGGCAGCCCGTTCCAGTGCTCCGTCACCCTCACTGTGAAGAAGTCCCATTGACCACTACTGTCTAACTTCTACCCTGTAGCTAGTTCATGATCCACCTCACTACCCGATCATCTAGACCACACTGCCTCAGTTTGGCTGCAAGGATGCTGTGAGAGACTGTGTCAGATGCCTTCCTGAAGTCAATATAGACCACATCCACCGCTCTGCCATCATCTATTCCCCTGGTTATGCTCTCAGGTGACAGGCACGGAGGGGAGGGCAAGACTGTGACAAGGAACAGACAAAATCTTTCACTGATCAATTTGTTTTCCTTTTCCACTGCTTGTCTGTGTTCCCACTGCTTTTTGCCTCGCATCCTTGCTTCACTCTTGTTTCTGAGCTTTTTACCAGAGAAACATCAAATTGTTTTGTTTTGCTTGTCCTTATTTATTTTAAGCGATGCAAAAGGGTAAGTCTTCCTCTCCAGGGAAAAGTGAACCACACTTAGCTCCTGTGAGCAACAGGCAGAGTGATAACTCACTCATCAGAGCCGTATGGTCTTTCCAAACAGTCTTCTGTTCTCCAAGGTATCAGTTTAACTCCCAGAGGAGACACCACTCCCCCAGATTTTGCCCCTTTCCCTTTTCTCAGAAGGAAACTGGGTTATTTGAAATGCTCTTCCTTTTTGAAACGAGTCACTCAGCACTGCAAGAGTCTGTTCTCTCTTTGAGGCTGGGCATACGGCAGTGCATGTGGTAAGTCTGAAAACACCGCTGGGTGATAAGAAACATGCAATTAAGGCCACGAGTGATAATGAACAGATGCTTCCCTCCCACAAGCACTCTCTCATACCAAATGAAGTCTGGCTGGAAGATTTTATCAGTTCCAGGAGTTTACTCAACTTTAGAGAAAAAAAAATGTGACCTAGCTTGATGATGTCCCATATGGTTATCTATTGCCCCAGGGCTTTTACCTTTGTGGGTAAGTTCTCGTTGTGTCTGTTAAACTGATTTTTCTGATGTCAGCAAAATGCAAAATAAAACGGCAGGTGTGGGTTTACAGCAAACAAAGCCAGCACACACACTATCTGGAGGTGGATCTTGCTCTGCACCCGGAGATCTTTTTCCTCTAGTGGAAGTGGGCAAAAATGAAACCAACCAGTTTGTACCAGTAGCACAGCAAAGAGATTCTGGTGAAATTGGTTTGTCATCGTATTTGATCCAGGACAGCCAGAACAGGGTGGTTTCCAGCAATAATCTGTCTTTAACATGTTGAAACTTTGCCTTTTGGTATTCCCACACTAGTAGTTTGGCCAGGCTGGATGGGGCTCTGGCCAGCCTGGTCTAGGGTGGTGTCCCACCCTGGTGGGGGGGTTGGAACTGGATGATCAGGTGGTCCCTTCCAACCCTGAGTGATTCTGATTCCATAACTTCTGCAGAGAAGTGATCCTGCTGTAGCAAGGGGATTGGACTAGATGATCTTTCAGGGTCCCTTCCAATCCCTAATGATTATCACACCACAGGAGTGCCTGGGCAGAGAGGGAGACTTTTTACACTGGTCTTGAGCAGGTGGGAGAGCTGAGAGCTCTTGCAGCTGTGGGGTGGGTCCTGTGGTGGGAAGGCAGCCAGGCACCAGGGTTAGCCCCGTGCCTGCACTGACCAGCTCTCCAGGTCTGCTGTAGAACCACTGGTCAATCATTAACTTCTCTGTACACCTCTTTCTTCTCACCTTTCTACCTGTCCTGATGTTTTAGATGGGAACCTCTGCAGATGAAAGATGTGATTGGCCATGTGTCTGCCGAGTGCCAATCGTGGCTGGGAAATCTCAGTCCTCCTGTGATATGAATAATAATTCCAATAATAAAGGCAAAGCCTGACCATCTGGCTACTATTATGGTAATGTCTTGCTCCATGACAGTAGGTCAACTCTGTGCAGCTGCTTCTCCAGCTCATTCTGTATTGGAAAAAAACAATTCTTCAGCTTTGGTCTGTGCCTCCATGGATTTGAGATAGAAAACGCCTGTGGTAGTGCCTGTCCTAGGTATAGAGGCTGGAAAGAAACTCACCATGGGAGTATCATTCAGGGGTATAAGCTGTGATACTCAGCTGTGAGTAACAATGAAGCCGCCGTTTTCACCTCCAAAGTAAATGATGATCAGTGTAGAGATAATGCTGGAGCACCACGCAGGGTTTCCACAGGGAAATGGGCTTAAAACCACATTCTGACCTGTAGTGAAGAGGAATTTCATTCTAAGGGAGACAGAGAGGCCACAAGTAAGCCAACACTTAAGCAACACAGGTATCATGGCCCAAAGGTGACCTGGTGAACTAAGCTACCTGGCAATGCTGACATACCCTTTAAATCACAAAGATGTGCTGAACTCTGTATACCTGTGGTTTACAACTTTATTTACCTGTGGTTTTACCTTTTCAGGCTAAACGTGCTCATATCCAGAAGTCCTTGCAGGCTGTAATGTTTTACATCCCCACGGAGATCCTGCTGCAGCAGTGTCCTCAGAAGAAAGGCGGGTTCTCTGTATGGCCCAAAGCAGGTGGAGAGTTCACGTCACATTGCAAATTGGATGCTTATTCCTTTGGGAGCGCTTCCTTTATGTGAGGCAAATTAAATCTCTGGCTTGTCTGAGGACGACGAAAGAAGGTTCTGTTACGAGGACAAAGGGGAGTTTCAACTCTCTCTTCAAAAACAGCTTAACTCATTTTAAGACTTGGCTTCTGCACTTTCACCTATTTTATCTGCTTTCTCTTTTGGAAAAAAACACCCCATATTGTGGAATTCAGGCATTTATTCACCACCACTCTGTGCTTGGCCTCTCTCATATATTTCTACAGTCTCAATTGTATTTCCACTTTTTAATTCAGTTGTATCCAAAACAGCGACAAAGGACCTTTTCGTTTTAATGATGGAAGGCCAGGTCTTACTGGAAGAAAGTCAAAGACTTGCATGTGTCCTCAAGAGGAAATTTTCTGAATCATTTTGGGGAAGTCTTGGAAATCTTGAGATAAACTTCTTCTCCCAAACAAAATCTAAAGACCCATTTGCAAAGTAACCAACGTAGGCAAATCAGTTACAACAAATAGTTCGTGTGAGGAATTCCAGGGCTTTTTCTGTCTGCAAATCTGCAGCATGAGCCTGATGTTTATAGACATGAACAAGCTGTTCCTTGATTTGTAGCTTATTCATGGATGGTTCACTGTAATTCAAGCCATCACTCATTTGAGGGCACGCAGGTCGTGTCCTGCGTCCCCGAGTTTCCCTGAGTGGATGCACATTATTCTTTCAGACTCTGGTACAAACCTTCGTTATGACAAAAGGATGCTCATGATTATCTGCTGCACTGATTGAGAGCTCCTTTTGTTAGAGCATATGGGGAAGGTTTGCTCATCCAAAGCAAAGTGCTGGAGAACTTCTGTGCAATTGGAAAACAACTGGGCACAATCCCAGGTTGTTCTTACTCCATCTCAGAGAGATGGATCAGAGGGCTTCATACCTTTGCCTGCCCACCTTTTGCTATGTTGATGTGTCCATGCAGCTTTGCTGAGTGTGGAAATCCCCCCCAAAGGCAATTACTAGACTCCTTACCAGTCTGCTAGAGGGATCTCCCGTAGCACAGATGCTGACTGGGGCAGATCCTGGGGCAGATCCTGGGGCTGATTTCTGGGAGGGCAGGGAGTGTACCCAAAGCATTTTGCTGGAGTGGAGATGATAAGGAAGGGATAGGATCAGACCTAAAAGGAAGTTAAGTGCAACCTTTGGCAGCTATCAAATGGAGAGCTGAGTATGTAGCTAATTACAGAAGCAGTTTGCTGGGCAGATTGATCTACATCTCACAGTGCAATGAGGAACATCAGACATGACAGCTACCCCCTTCTGCTCTAACAACCACTCCATGGTGGAAATCTCTCACCCAGGCCTTGGTGCCCACAGAAGCAAACGCCTGTGGCCCAGCTCAGCCTCTGACGCTACATAACACGCTGAGTTCTGTTTGAATTACTTTGGGAGGAAGGAAAACTCCCAGTGACACAGTGCTCCCGTCTAGCACTTTCCTACTCAAAATCTCCTCTCAATGCAGGAGGCGCAACACCTCAAAAATAACCCCTGGATCAGATCAACAGTTGTTTCTGACCCATGGACTGCACTTGCTTTTGTTTCATATCGCAGGGTCTTGAGGCTACCTGGGCCTGGCTTAGATCTTCCTAGTGCTGTTCACTGAAATGTTTTATTTTCCTCCATTGCCTGCAGGCACTGACATGGATTAGCCTTGGCAGCAGCTCACAGGGGGCTCACACACCCTGATGCTCACTAATTACAACCTCCTGCACATCCTAACAGCTACAATAACACAGGGATGTATACATGAAGTCATGCTCTGTCAATGTATTGCCCCTGTGGTGTAAGCCCTGCAAGCAATATACTCCTGACTGGAACCCCTGCTATTACATGAAGGGTTTTGTTCTTTGCAGTGGCTTCTATTGACATCTGCTCAGGATCTCTGAATGTCCAACAGAATGTGACACTGCACAAACCTGCGTCCTGAAAATGCACAGGGATGTTTTATCCTTTCTTTCCCTTCCTCTTTCCTTGCTTTAACTCCCTTATCTTTTTCTTCCCCTGGCTACTTGCCGATGGTTTTTCCTGGCACAGTAGCTGACCCAATCCAGGAAAACACATACAATGTTTGTTTTAAATCTCTGTGTTAACAGCTGATGCATTCAACTTGCTAAATACCTATCAGGGTCTAAACAAGAGTTCAGCCACCTACCTGCTGGTGTACAGGTTGCTGAGATACTGGAGATGAGGTGCAGTGCAGGGAAGGATAGTAAATTTAATCCTAACTTCATGCAGTGCAGCTGTAGGAACTTCGATCCCCTGCACTTCTTCAACCAGCTGATCGTCTCCACATAGGCAGAATTACTTCCTAGGGTAGTGCAGACATAGCTCTTCATGCTCTCAGCTGCTGTAGAGAATCAGGTAAAGGAGCAAGGATTTTTTTTCCTATAGCATTTGGACCTTGGAGGTGCTGAGTCTTCCCCTCTGACTGCAAAATGAGGCCAGTGGGATCAAGTTCTTACCAGTGTGGTGCTGATGTTAGGGTCCAGTGTTCTTCATGATCAATAGGGTAGGCCCGATGGTTCTTCCTGATGGATGGCTGGACGACTCTAAGCACCCAGAAACCTCTGCTGAAATGAGAGAAAATGGCAGGGAGCGTCTACTTTGGCTCAACATGTCCTGCTTCACTTGATTCCAAATGAGCTCTTTGAATGATGAAGACCACACAGAACTAAAATTACTCAAGTGCACCCTTCTAATATCCAGCACTTTGCTTTGGATGAGCCTGTGTGTAGCAGAGCCACATGCCTTTCATTGCTAGGGGAAATTCCCAGCCTCCACATATGAGATGGTTTTGCCTGTAGCAGCAATTAGGGTTTCCAGCAGTGAACCGTCTCCAGTTTTCACACACTGAATATGGTCTCCAAAGGATGACATCAAGAGAAAAAGGAAGGTAAAGGACCTGCACCATTGTGTTAGAACATACACACTACCTGTGCAGAAGACTGAAATAATTAAGCTCACAGAGAATTGCAAACACATAAACGTCGTATGAAAAGATGCATCAGTCACATTCCTGAAGTACTTTTAATGCACTTTTTGGGACGTAAATCCTTCAGCAGCTGTGTCCTGGCATGAATCTTATTTGATGGTAAGACTGGTGATGATTAACATATTAGGCGCTAGTGAAAACTTCTCCACTTCTGGAAAAAAAAAGTCTAATCCAAGCCTGGAGGCAAAAATGTTAAAAATAGACAGTTTTTTTGCATGAAACCATTTGTACAAATGAAACTAATACATTTTTATCTGAACCATCTGGTAGGGGAAAGGCATTAAAATGTAAAGTCACATACTGAACCCCCCAGAGACTCCCTTTGAGGGCTATATGTTAAAAAAAAGAAAGGGGAAAACTCGGTAAAACTCTGTATCTTTTGCTTCATTTCTCTGAGACTTCGCTCCCCAGAGTCCAAGCTTTAATCAGGCAACTTTGCTTTGGCAACCAATACACTCCTGCTTCTATTTGCATAAAAGCTGTGCTCCCAGTAATGCAACCTCAACCCAGTTCAGGAAAGCAATCAGTGGCCCAGGGATTTTGATTTACTTGAGAGCTCTTTCTGGCTTTTCTTTCCCCCACCCTTAAATAAACCTCAGATACAAGTGATGTTCACTTCTGCTTTTTCAGTCAATGTAGAACCTGCCTGCAAAAGCTCAGTTTAAAGCTGCAGAATTTGCCATGGGTCAGGAGGTGAGTGACAGAGGCAACCAACAAAGACGTTCACACTCCCTTTCCTAGTTTGAGGCCAAACCCCCATGATCTGATGGGCTTGTTTCTAGCCCACGGGTAGGGGATTCTGCATGGAATGCAAACAAAGAACAACCCAGACTTCATCTCTGGAAGTTTTCTGGTTTACTCTTTCCCCACAGCCAAACCAGTGCAACTTATATGGGTTTCCTCAGGGCTGTCTGGCTGAGTTTTGAATATTTCCAAGGATGGAAAGCCCACAGCTTCTCTGGGCAACTGGTTTGGTGTTTTCAGCTTCCTCCCTTGTGGGTTTTTTTTTTGACACGTCATCAGAACTTTCCTTATCTCGCAGTCTGTGTCTGTTGTCTCTTGTCCCTCCAGAAAGAGTTGGGCTCTGTCCTATCTCTAAAAAACCCAATAGACAGTTACAGATTGCAGAGGGCTCCCCTTGGATTCCTCTCCTTGAGACTAAGCAGGTCCAGTCTCTGTACGTGTGCTCAGTGCTCCAGGCCCTGACCATTGTGATGGCCTCCACTGGACTTGCTCCAGTATATCAACATTTCCCTTGTGCTGGGATCACTTCTGGAAAGGTTCCCACTCTGGGCTCAGATTCCTTCTCAGTTCAAAGGTAACAGTAGTACAAGAAGACAGGATTGCTTGGTTTTGGCTTTGGATCAAATTGTGCTCAAATAATTCCCTTGAGAGAAATTTTTGGCTCAGGTACTGCAACAGCAGGACCTCACTGTGCGGCCAGGAATGTTAATGACTCTGTATGTTAAAGTGTGAGAAGCCTGAGAATATCCACTAGAGGTTTTATTTAGCTAAAGGACATGTTTGGGTTTTTGAAAAGGTTTCCCTCCCTTCCTTGATGTAACGTCTCTTTTCCAAGTGGTGCATCCACCATCCTGCTCGGTAAATTCAGAGTTAGAAGTACTGCGCTGCCCGTTTGCAATTTCTGACCTAAACTTCCAGCCTCTGGACATGGCTGCGAGTCCTCTGGTCCTGCCTGTTGTGTGCACTGACGATCTGCTGTCCGCACCCTCCCCGTTCAGCTGGCTGCAGGTCTGCAGAATGCTGACGTTACCAGACTGGAGTTGTTCTCTGCAAACAAAATTCACATCTGCTCTGACAACTTACTTCAGCCTGATGCAACTTGAAAAGGTCGAGATTAATCCCAGAAAAATCAGACTTCCATTGGAAAGGCCAAATCAACTTTAATTGTAACACACGACTATTTGTAGTGGCGTTGGGCTGCGGCTGGTTTTCCTCCGTTCCACTGCTAGTATTTGTGCTCTGAGCTCGCCACCAAAGCCCCCAGTGCAAGCGGAAACGGTTTCAGTATGTAACCGAAATAACCGCTGACACCTTTCCTTTTACGGGTTTCCACTGGCCAGGGTATGTTCTGTGCAGCTCTTAGGACTTCTGTTTATCAGCAGTTTTGGGGGTGGGAAAGAAAAACAGAAAAACTGTTGGCTTGTGATTTAAAGATTAATGTTGTCTACTGTACCTTCATGCCTCCTCCTACTCCGTTGGCTTCATTCATAGAGCCCAGGGCGATGAACGACTTGCTCTGGAGTTCTACCTCCTACCAAACCCCGATGGCAGGTGTCGAGGGGTGTAAACAGTTCGTGTTACAGTGGTTGTGATGGGTGGTTTTCTGTGTTGGTGAGGTGGTGGAGAGCAGCACCACGCCCCCGGCATAGGCAGCACCTCTGTGAGCACCCCAGCTGCCTGCTATCAGCTCAGCCATTGAGCTATTGAGTGGCATTTGGGCTCTCACATCCCCTGAAAAGTGACAGGACAAGAGAGACTTATTTGGCATCACTTCACTCTCACTGTTTGGCCTGGAGAAAGATACTCAGAGTGGCAAGATTGTTTAGCAACAGCTGGCAAGCACCCGGGTGTGAGCCTGATTTCCAGACATGACAGGCACTTACAGGAATGTTGCCAGATACAGCTGTTTAAAAGCCTTAATAAACAGCAAGTCAATACTAATCTTTGCCAAATTAATCTTTTCCTTGACAGCCCATCAGAGCAATTATGCTCAGACTCGTTGTAAACACACAATTGTCAGTGGGTAAGGATCTTCACCGCAGCGTGCCGTGGATTTTTGCACACAGCTTGTTTTGCAAACAGGATGGTTTCCCTTTCTTTCCCCCCTCCTTTCCTCTCCTGTTTTATTTTCTAACCAATTACGTGTTTGCCAGCTCGGTATTAGCCTGAACAGGATTTCTTTGTAAAGTGTCTATCGCAGCAAGCCCTTAATAGAATGTGAAATGATGACAGTGGCAGGATCTGTGCAGATGCACATTTGCTGGTGGGTTGTGTAATTAGGCAGGAGCTATGACAGGCTCTGCACTGTTACAAGCCAGTGCTCTCACTTGTCCTCTTGTTGCTGGAATAAGAACTACATTTCACTTGTGATTTAACGTGCTGCGGGGTAATAATAAAACACATGACTGTGCAAAGCAAAGCAAAGCAAATGCTGTCTGTGAGACCTGACACAAAGCACCTCATGTGCTCTGAGGTGCTCATCAATGCACTGCTAAACTCATTAAATAATATTAATTGTGTATTTAAATGCAAACATATAAGTGCAGATAAACAACAGAGTAATACTTGTATATGTTGATATTATCTATCTCTATACAACTATATATTGTAAATATAAGCTATAATTATATATCTGTATATTTATTGATATCTCTTATGTCTATAGATATATCAGTTGATCTCTGTATCTCTATCACCTGTATCAGCATCAATATATAGCTGTATCTATGCAAATACGCAAATATCTCTATCATTATCAATATATATAACAATTGCCTTTATAATTTATAGAAACATCTAACATATACTTAACTCTCTACCTACTTATCAGTGGGAGTTTTGGGGAGTAACTCCCACATGGGCTTCATCAGCTCTGTAGCTGCTTTTCACAGTGTGTGCAAAATAAGAATTTTAACTACGCAGGTTCCCCTGGAGCACAGAAGGATCTCTCTCTTGATCTGCCATGTTTACAGGTTGGGTAAGAAACAGGCAGAAACAGTCCTGGAGATGGGAGTTGAGGTTGAGATGAAGTCTCAAGAGGTTCAGAAAGGTGGTAAGAGTGTTTTTTACCTTCCAGTAATGAGATCTTTTATTTTCAGCTTTCCTGTTTGCAGAAGAGTCTCACTGGGAATATTTGGCAGAGATGCCACGGGAATCGGGAGCTGGAATGTGTTTGATGAGAGGGAGAGGAGTAGGCACAAATACATAACAGCCCGTAGAGAAGGGCTGAGCGCCTCTGAGTGCAGTGCTTGCTGCCTGTGAAGAAAGGGAGGGGGAAAACATCTTAAACCAGGTTGAAGAGCTTCTTTGGGTCAGGGACTGCAGCTGGATGGGACTTCTGCTTGAAGCTCCTTTCCTTTTCCAAACCTTTACTTACCGTGGTGCAAGGAAATGGGATGTACCTGTTGCAGAGTGATTTTTGCCAACCACTTAAAAAAACCCTGAAAAATTAACTACTAATTTCAATGAATGGAAGACACTGTTTTCCTTGGTTTCTGTCACTTCGACAGATATCTCTATAATATTTACTTGCTGTTCCTGTGTCGCTTCAATGTGAAGATTGTTTCATCGCCGTGTGCTTCCTCGTTATTGTGGTCGTGACAGATGGTGACTTACACCCAGGGACTGGGGTCTTTGTGTAACTGTGGTGCCTACGCCACAGTGCTTCCGTGAAGGATGAGGCGTCCCTTCATGGACTCCAGTAGTTTCACCTGCTTACGAAAGGATCTCAGACTTCTGGGACCCATCTATTTGTAGTTTGCCTCTGTCAGTGCAAAACTGAACACAAATAACAGATTGGCCTTGGCTGG
This sequence comes from Rhinopomastus cyanomelas, assembly GCA_013400115.1. Taxonomy (NCBI): domain Eukaryota; kingdom Metazoa; phylum Chordata; class Aves; order Bucerotiformes; family Rhinopomastidae; genus Rhinopomastus; species Rhinopomastus cyanomelas. Next base: position 503,133 of record VXBP01004245.1, read on the forward strand.
CTATCATCACTTTTTTCCACAGAGAATTGACATTGAATGATTTAGGTTGGAAAAGACCTTTAAGATCAAGTCCAACCATTAACACCTAACTATCCCAAGCCCACTGCTAAACCATGTCCCTAAGTTCCAAATCTCCATGACTTTTAAACACATCCAGGGACAGAGATTCAACCCCCCCACCCCGAGAACCCTGTTGTAAGGCCTGATGACCGTTTCAGAGAAGTTGTTTTTCCTAATGTTCAACCTAAACTTCTCCTGGTGCAACTTTAGGCCATTTCTTCTTGTCCTATCGCTAGCAACTTGGGAGACCAAGCCCCACCTCCCTACAACCTCCTTTCAGATACTGATAAGGTCTCCTCTCAGCTTCCTTTTCTTCAGACTAAACAGCCCCAGCTCCCACAATTACACACTGAAGGTGGAACTTGCCTTTGGAAGAAAGTGGCTTCAGTACAACCCTGGCCAACAGTGCTGCTGTTCCAGCACAGCCATCTCATCCAAATGGAGCCCTGGATGGGCTGGGTGCTGCCAGGTGAACACTCTGCACATTTCCCTTCTTGCAGATGGAGAGACACCAACTAGCCAGAGGTTCATACAGAATAAGTATTTTATTCATGATGGGTTTTTATTTATTTATTTACATTAAAGTTTTTCTCGTATTTTGAACTCTGCTTGGATATGGAAATTAACAACTTTATATGACCGCGCAACTGCTCTAAGAGAAATGAAGATAACACAGCTCTTTTCTGTAACAGAAAAAGCAAAACTGCCCGTCAAAATCAAAGCTGATTTGTTTCTCATTGCCCAGTAATTACCTCCTCACTTGAGAATTAATATGAGTGGAAAAAAGAGTTTACTGTAATAAAATAAATAGAAGCCATTGAGTAATTAGTAGTGCTGGTGTGTTTCTAAAGTACTAAACAGACACACAATAAACTGCAAATTTAATCACGACTTCTCATACAGTTTCAAGACAGGAAAATTAGAGCTCTCAGCTACAGTCATTTGAGTAATCACATCTGATCTGCATTATTTATTAGTTATTACATGCCAAATGATTCCAATTGCACATTGCCTGAATCACTCTAGAGTCAAGCATGCCTTTTCCATCGCTTTTTTAAAGAGAAAAATCAATGGGATTGTATAATGTGAGATTTAGCCGCCTTGCTGGTGTTTTTTTGCATCAAAAAACCACATCAGCAGTACTGTCCATTAACTGGGCAGGCATCCGCAATGAAATCCTCCAGAAATACATTTTCAGAGCTCTCCCTGACCCAAAACATTGACAAAAATTATTATTTGGGCTTTTTTTTTGGATCCTTTTTCCTGTGGCCATTGAACTCACCTTTCACTTCAGGATGTATTTGCGATATGCTGCTGAGAATTCTCTAGGACCTTTTCAGTCTACAGTAGAGTGGTTAAAGCATATTTAGTGATATTAATGGCACCCCAGATGGGAGGGATGGGGATCCAAGATGGACCCATAACGGCAATTCAGTTTATTCCATTTGACTAATTAACCAAAAGTGATGAAGCAGCATCACGCAGCTTTATTCAGTTAGTTTTGTTCATTCACGACTCAGCCCCGGGCAACTTCCCGCTACGACAGTTTAGAAAGGAAATTATTTAAAATATTTCTTTAAAATGTCTTTCCTCACAACCCCTGTAACTACAGAAATAAGCACTGGTTACCTTCATTTTCTGCCAGTAAAGCAGGTTTGGTGTTACAGATGTCACTGTAAAAACTAAATAAAGTATTCACATCAGTTGTGAACAATTTGTGCCAGCAAAAGTTAAAGCATCAAAGGAACTTCTTTAAAATGCTAACAAATTTACTTACAAACACCTATATTTATTATTTCATAAATAGGCGCAACAGGTTCCATAAAAAAAGATTAAATACAGACACAGTATAAAGAAACAATAATACATTGCCATATGTAAAGGTTATAATTTAGCTGTCTCCAATCTGTTTCTGCATCTAATAAAATATCAGGTAAGCGTTTGGCAGTTTTATACATAAATGGACCTAAATGACGGTTACTAACCAGTACACATAAAGTGATTTCCTTTAAAAAAAAAGAAGCTTTTTCTTTTTAGGCAGTACAAAATAAATGTTTGCTCTTTATCAACAGTAGGGTGGGGTTTTCTTCTAGCTTTTTCTGTTTATTTCATGAGTCAAAGCCAATATTTTAATTTATATAATTTGGGAATATTTTCCTTTTATTTTTTTTTCCCCTCCAGATACTTTGAAAATATAGAACTATCAGTCAGCTGTTTAAAAATTAAGTAAAAATATGAATGTTTGCCAATTTAACCCTTATTGTGAAATTAATAAACTGGAATGAGCCAGTTTCAATTACAATTACCTACAAAAACATTCACATTTTTTTTATACTCTAGGAAGAGTGTAACATAGATGCTATTTACAAACTTGCTATGACTGCTACATCAAGCCATTTTAAAAGTCTTTAGTAGTTTCATATAAACACCCATTATGAAAAACCAATGGAAAATCCAGGACTTTTTATCCGAGACATCTACAGTTGCTAAGGCAGTTACTATCGCAGCACTTCACAGCAAAAATCAACATAAAATCTGAATGGTCCAAGTCTCCTTCAGGGAAGAAGAAAAGCAATGTCCGTTAAAGGATCTCAGGGTAGGGGTGAAAAGAAGAAAGAAAGAAAGAAAGAAAGAGGGGGAAAAAACTGAGAGGGGGGAAATAAAAAAAAGCAAAAGGAAGAAGCAAGCCTACTTTTTCCAGAGTGGGTGACCCACAAGCTCAAACTGTCTTAAGTGCTTAGCAACTTGTACTTCCTAATAAAATGCAGATCTGCCTTGACTGTATAAAGCAATCCATGATGAAAAGACTTCCCTGCGTTCCTCAGTGGAAAGGAAAGGTGTTTCTGATTTTCAGGTAAGGTAGAGTGCTTTGTCCCTCTGCATGCCCCTGTTCAAAGAGAAAAAGAACAAATGTGAGTTTAATTTTGGGTTTTTTTTTTCCAAAATTGTCACAGAATCACAGACCATTAGGGATTGGAAAGGACCCTGAAAGATCATCCAGTCCAATCCCCCCACCACAGCAGGATCACCTAGACCAAGTCGCACAGCAACATATCCAAGTGGGTTTTAAACGTCTCCAGAGAAGGAGACTCCACTATTCTTCCTAAAAAAGCCCTCACAACCCTACTGCATGTCATAACTCCAAAGGTATCACTGAAGTCTGGCTGCATGACCATGGTAATAAAGAAAATCCCAGTGCTTTAGCGGCATGTAGCAACGTGGAGACCACATCAGGCTCTAAATGACACAGGATAGAGACAGGGGTTTAAGACCTGGTTTGGGATCACCCATACCAGTGGGTTGGTAGCAATGACTGTCTCAGTCTCACCCCAAAACTGAGGGTTTAGCAGAGGTCTTGCAATGACAGCGCAAAAATACCCTATAGAATCATAGGATTATAGAATCATTTATGTTGGAAAACACCTTCCAGATCATCACGTTCAAGCGTCAACCCAACTGTCCCAAGCCCACAGCTAATCCATGTTCCTAAGTTCCACATCTCCACGGCTTCTAAACACATCCAGGGATGACAAGTCAACACCTTTCCTGGGCAGCCTATTCCAAGACCTGAAGACTCTTTCAAGGAAGCAGTTTTTTCCTAATGTGCAGCCTAAACAGCCCCTGGTGCAACCTGAGACCATTTCCTCTTGTCCTCTTGTTACTTGTGAGAACAGAATAACCCTCACTATTTTACAATATGGTCTCCCCCTTAGAGGGCAGATGATCTTGGAGACATGAACATGGGTGCTAGTCACCGACAGACATCTCTGGCCTATTTTATTTCCCAGTACAGACACAGCAAAACCAAGTTGTGTTGGTAGGTTCAGGTAAGCTCATGCAAAGAAACACTGGAAGCTTCTGACAGAGCCAACCAGACCAATTGTTTACTGGAAACCAGGCTGTACAGGAGACTTTCCACTAATACACTGGGTGTAGCACACTTTGGCATTCAGCTCTTGCTGTGTTCCAGTGTCAGTAAAGCATACCAGTTCAGGGCAAAGTGGAGTCATTTACCTGTTTCTAATTCAGAACAGTCTATACGAATCAGAAAAAATTTATCACTTAAAGCACGAGAAGTATCACTGATGGGGTTTCATACTGCAGAGCTTTTCTGGGAGAAAGACGGTTCTTCATTTCCTGCTTCCTTACCAAAACCCAGATGTCAGTTCTGTTCTTCTACGAGTTTACAGCCTGCTTGGGTTGGAGACCCAGAGTGGCACCGAGCAAGGTAAAACAACAATGCCGGGTGAGAGGAGAGACTTTAACTGGGCAGAGCTGTTGCAGTCTGCCTCAGTGTCAGCAAGTTCTGGTCAAAGTGTTCTGAACCAGTTATTGGAAAAACAGTTTTTGCTCAGTTCCAGTTTGAGTTCCAAAACCACTCAAAAACCACAATAAAAGTGAAACTCTCAGTTTCAGTAAATGTAATGGGAGAAACTGGTCTTTACAGCTTTATGATGCAGAGGAGCTGAAGGAACTACTAACCTTATGGTGGGGGCACGTTGCTCTACAGGTGTACAGTTCTGTTTCTGGGTATGTGACCTTTGTGCTGTTCCCTTCCATGTACTTGCACAACGCTTGCATCTCACAGCCCGACCCAGTTATGTCACTGGCAGTGAGCTCTCCTCTGCAATGGAGTATTTGCAGAAAACAATGCCATTTGCCTCTCAAATAGGAGGGAGTTTTCTTAAAACTTTTCCTGCACCTTAAATTTCCCTAAAATTTCCATTTTGATTTTCAAGGGAAGGAAGTTCTTAAAGACCAAGGCTTATGTGCTACAATAAGGTGACAACAATGTCTAATAAACGCATCTTCAGGCTCAAAGGGGGCAGGTTTAGGTTAGATCTTAGGAAAAAATTCCTCACTCTGAAGGTGTTGAGGCACTGCAACAGGCTGTGGATGCTCCCTCCCTCAAAGTATACAAGGTCAGGTTGGAAGAGGCTCAGGGCAACCTAGTCTAGAAGTGTCTCTGTCCATGGCAGAGAGGTTAGAATCATAGAATCATCAGGGATTGGAAGGGACCTCGAAAGATCATCCAGTCCAACCCCCCTACCACAGCAGGATCACCTAGATCAAGTCACACAGGAACATATCCAGGCAGGTTTTAAACATCTCCAGAGAATGAGACTCCACAACCCCCCTGGGCAGCCTGTTCCAATGCTCCGTCACCCTCACTGGGAAGAAGTTCCTTCTGATATTTATATGGAACCTCCTATGTTCCAGCTTGCACCCACTGCCCCTTGTCCTATCATCAGATGACACTGAGCAGAGCCTGGCTCCATCCTCCTGACACCCACCCTTCAAATATTTATAGACATTAATGAGGTCACCCCTCAGTCTCCTCCAAGCTAGAACTAGAGGTCTCTCCCAACCTACACCGTTCTATGACTCTGTATCAATGATTCCGTGTATTAACACTTCTCCCACAAGAGTGTAACTGCCGTCACAGATGCACCTCCGAAATACTGAAGGGAAACAGGCAACAACAAAGCTGTTTGTGAATTCTCTGTCAGATCCTTGTGTCATGAGTGTTGTTTGACACAAGGTGGCATTCACCGGCTGCTTACCCGTTACTGCAGTAGTCATTATTCCAGTCCACAGTCTGTGCCGGAGGATTTCTGCACCCTGAACGAACGTACTCCATTGCTTGGGTAACAACTTGCGCAGCTGTTGATGTGGGATTGATGATACTCTGATAATCGGGCTGAAGAGTAAATCCCTAGAGGAGAAAACACGGACATTACAACGTGTGGAAACCATGCGATAGGTTGAATGAACTAAAAAAGCCATCTAATGGTGTTGTACCACGAGACAGCAGAACAGTTCTTTTCCAGGTGTACTCCAGTTTAGCCAGTTGAAAATAGGACAAAAAAAGGGTGCAGGTGCTTTCTAAGTTTTAAATTCTTCCTTTGCTATGAGAAGCAAGGTACTGCCGAAGCAATGCTGGCCGTGACACAGTCACGGGATGGACCTGAAAGGGACTGAGCAGAAACAATTTGAAACCAGGAGAACGACTCAGTCAGAGCTGGGGCAGAAAGGTCTGTTTGCTCCTTAAAGCTTCCATTTAGATTAAAGCTAAGGACACACACTGGTCGTTAATTCCCAGAATATGCAACAGAATCTTTCTGGAAGCCACAGGCAGCAGGTGGCTGACTGTTTTATTAGGCTACACCTATTCACGTATTGTTCTCAAAAGCCTTTTTCTTCATTCAGCCACAAAGGGACCATCTGCTGCTTCTTTTATTTGTACTTCTCTCTCGACCAAACAGAAATTCAACCAAAGCTTTTTAACAGTTGTTGGACTAATGCAGTGAGAGCAGCACAGAATAACTTGCTTTTTGAGCCCAAGAAGTAGAAAAAAATAAAAGTGGAAGTTACAAAGAGACATCAAACCTGCTCCCTGAAATATCTGTCATATGAAAAGCCATCATAGTTTTTAGCTCTTTTCAAATGGGAGGATGTTTGAATGCTGTGTTTCAAAACCAGGAGAACAATTGAAATTTCAAGGCGAGCGTATCTGGTTCACCCCATGCAAAGGCACATCGTGCTCCTCTAAGGTTGGAAGAACTGCACTGGGTGAAAGCATGGGAATACTGCATGACAGCCATTGGTGTCTACTGAAAACAAAACTTCCCGGGGCAAGGACACACAATTCCCGTGCAAGCTAAATCAGAAAATGAGCTTGAACCAAGATAACTAGTTTGAAAACCTGCCCCTTCAACCCAAGTCCACCTACAGAATAGAAAGGATTAAAATTTTTAGTTTGAAATTCTAACACATTCTATGTGACTGCTTCCTATACAGGGCCTTCATTAGGACACAGGGATTTCTGCAGGTTTAACGAGTCGGCCATGCTGCCATGAAGCACCACAAATAAGAGTTCGTTCCACTTTCGTCTGGCTGCCCCCAATGCACATGGACCAGCTTCCTTCCAACATAACACGTCACATCCTTCTTCGCATGCTGCTTTCTTATACTTCAGCTCTACCCTGGAGGTCCTGCCATGTCCCCCGTACACGCCATCACCTTGCTCTACTCCTCCTCACCACCTCCTCACCTATGCCATAAATGAATTTGACTCTCTTCCATCATCTCTTCCCTCGTGGAAAATAGTCCGAGTCACACTTTGGTAACTCAAATGCTCTGTGACACCTCACTGTGTCCCCAATGACTCCAAGGGACAGACCATTAGCAGCGGGCAAGTTCACAGCTCTATTCTGCATCTGGTTGTCATGTAACTTATGAACAGCCCTACTAATAGAGTAACACAGAGCCTGTCCAAAGAGACCACAACCCCTGTGCTCTGCACAGCGCGACTTCCCCGCGCTCTGAACCTGCACAGCACGCTGCACAAACACCCTCCTCTCCTGCAACAGACCCGAAGGAAACTCACTGAGCGGACTTTCCAACTGCTTCATCTGGAGTTTTGTGCAATTAGAAGGCAGAAAAATGGGGTTTGTATAACACAGTCCTCATTTTTGTGCAAAACATCGTTCAGAAGGCCTTTCAAATTTTAGCCATAAGAGGGAACTCCAAAGCACATCCCATCCTCAGGCACTCAGGTGTGTTACCTTTGGTAACAGCCTCTCTTTTCAGCCATGAAAGAATCCTATATGTAAAAAAGGTAGTCCATGGGGCCAGTGGCTGCAGCAGAGCTGCTGCAAGGCAGGCAAGTGAGCAGGCGCAGAGATTCAAGCAGTCATGCAGCAAGAAGATACCTATCCAACAGAGGAAGAAACTGACAAAAAGAGCCAAAGGACAAATAAATGGCTTAGATGCTGGAGGATGGTCCCATGGTTTAAATACAAGCTAGGAGCTGGGAGAGGACTCATACTTTTTCAGGCTTTTCTCTGTGACCACAGCCACATCACCTTGGCTCTTTCCCATCAAAGCATGAGTGCACTTGCACCCGGACTGAACTGACACTTCGAATGTTAAGGTTGGGAATATGGATCCAAATGTACTCCTTCTATTCACAACGTAAGGGGTTACAACACTTTCCTCTTCCATCTGGCAGGTCTGGTTCCTGTATAATTGCCTGGGGTTAACTGCTCAAATGGTAGATTTAATGTGGTGCAGAGGCATCTGAGCCAGGTTCCAGCTTGGGGTTAAGGGCTATGAGAATCCCAACAATGTGGGTGTTGGAAATCACATGTGTTCAGGCAAAGGAATTTATGTAACCTGAAGCCAAATGTGAAGGACTGAACGAAGTATGTTGATGTTTAAGACATAAACAATAACGACTTGAGCTTGTTCAAGAGAAAAAAGCTCTGGAAATACGGATCTGTACAAGGGAGGGAGAGAGCCTTGTCCCAGGCCTGTAGTAAATATTTGTGATTCTTTATGTAAGCCCTTAACAAACAATGATGAAATAAAGAGCGCTCAGAAAATGAGTGCTCCGAGGTCCAATTAAACAATGCTGAATGTTTTTGCATTGTAACGCTCGGGAGAAAATCGCCAACTGTTCTGCAACATGCCCAGAATGTAAAATTCCGTTTTCTCATTCCAGATTGAAACAAAAATAGGGAACTTGATAGAGATTAATTCGATGTCAGGAGGGACATTTGCTCTTTAATTAGATTTCTGTAGCCCGAGCCGTTCCGTTGTGCTGCTGTAGCAAGTCCTAAAAAGCCCGCAGCAGAACTAAACAGTGATCCTCATCTCCACACTTTACTGGGAACTAATTTCATTTCCTGCCTGTCTGGAGAGGTGTTTTCAACAGGCATCAATGTTTTTGTCTTCACAACTGATTTATTCATCAATCTCAATGTGATATTTTAAACCTTTAAATTACATCCAAATCCTAAAGCATCTGTTTATTACACAAGGAAATTGAAAATCTGTCTGTGTGATATCATACAAAGATTTTTCCTTAAGGTTATAAGAGAAGTTGACAGATATTAATGATTTTTTTTTCTTTTGACCTCATTCGGAGATAAAGCTTAACGAAAAAAAGAGGAAGAAAGCTGGACAAATATAGCAGGTCCCTGAGTTTACTGTATATAACATACATCAAAAAAAAAATGAGGCTATTATTTTTGGCAGGCTACACAGTCATCTCACTGTATATATTTAATTTCTAAACGAAAAGAACTACCCAAGAGTAGACTGAAATGAGTTATTATTTAAAAAAACCAAGTAAAATAAAATGTGACGTACATGAACTTTCTGCTTCGTTTGTTATGCACACGCTTGCAGCCACGATTACTAGGTGCTAAGGAACTTGCTCTGCTTGTGAACCAAATTGGGACAGAGATTGTGATGGGATTCACCATCACACCCAATGCTTGGCCGGAACACTTCAAGGGGGAAAGGAGATGCTTCCAGTAGGGCTGTCTGAATGGATTCCTTAACAAGGACGAGGAATATCTGCACAGGAATCAATTCTTGGTCTGCTCACTCTTCACAGCACCACACAACAGCACCAAATCCTGGGATAATGTTTTCTGCTGTTTCTTGACCGCAACTACAAAGAGCCTAGAGAGGACACCACTATTTTGGTCTGCCATGGCAAACTGTGGTGGTGTCAGTGTACCTGCTGCTCTCAAATTTTAAAGTATTTTTCCTTTTTCTTTGCCACCATCATTCTTTAAAGGAAACAGATTCTATATTTAAGCTCAGTTCACAAACTTGGTGAACTGCTGTATGTTAAAATAGCAAAACTTTAAACAGCATTTCAACAGGTCATAAAGCACTTGTCAACTCAAATGAGGCTCAGAAACATCTCACTGTCTTCATTACATGCATCAGCCTTTCTGACTAAGGAGCACGAGCTGGCAAAAAGTACTTAACGCAGCCGTTCATGAGTTTAACAGCGGAGAGCAGGAACACAGAGGTCCAACATTTTTATACTTTACCCTACAAAAATAAACTGGACAAGGAAAAAGTTGTAAATGCTTTACAAGTTTCCCTTCCTGTCCAAATCACTTTCAAGACAAAGATCAAAGTTTCTGAAACAATCCAGAACATTCTGAGGACACTTTGGTTTACCCTCTGAACAACTACATTTATCAGCACAGACTGCTTTAAACTCTTTTCACCCCCTCTTTTGTCCTGCTTTCCCTGTTAAGTTGTTTTCCCAGCTAGAAGACATGTTTTGTGTTCAGGTATTCCCATCTCTAAAGACTCTAAAGATGAAAGATTTCCAGCTTGGAAAGCAAATGCAAATGCCTTGTTAGCAAAGGTGAATTTGTGGAGATATTCAAAGCACGCAGCAAGTTCATGACTATGTATTACCAACCAGAACTGACAAGTTTTGTGTATAAAAACTTTGTAGATTCCAGCAGCTCTAACCAAAAACATTTTCACTCCATTGCCTCTTTGTAAAGGAAGATCTTATTATTGATAGTCAGATGTCACCCAATACAAAAGGAAATTTTCTCTCATGAAATCACCAGAGTTAATCTGCGCTAATGCTCCACAGGCTGAGGACCCAAAATCATAGAATTTATTAGGCTGGAATCAACCAGAATATTCTGATTGTTCCTCAATCATTCACTCATTCATCCATTCATAACTCCGAGGGAATGTCTTGAGAGTCAACTAGCCACAGCAATGACAGGGGTAAAGAAAAAGGTCACCACACTGCGAACCTGGAACAACCTCACTTCCAGTAAAAAAACCCTCTATGCAGCCCAAACGATGATGCCTCCTGACTATGGGGAAGAGACCGAGCTGGTGTTCTGAGGAATGTGATGGGCAGCATTGTTGGCCCAAACACTTCACAGAAGTTCCCCATTACAGAACCATAGAATTGTTTATGTTGGAAAATATCTTCAAGATCATAGAGTCCAACCAACTGTCCCAAGTCCACTGCTACACCATGTCTTTAAGCTCCAGATCTCCATGACTTTTAAACATGTCTGGGGATGGAGATTCAACCCCCTCCCTGGACAGCCTGTTCCAGAGCCTGATGACCCTTTCAGAGAAGAAGCCTAACCTAAAGTGCTCCTGGTGCTCATTCACTTGTTCTTGCCTTTGACAGACTGATCTCTTGTACTGTATTACTGTGGTTTTGGAACTTTGCAAAATTAAAGCTAATCCATGGCTCTAAACCTCCCTTACTATGTCACCTTAAAGATGATTTTTCCTCTCCAATCCCCCCAAATAATCCCCCAAACAATTGAAAAGATCAAACTTACTTGCTGCATCGTAGGTGAATGTAGAGCAGATTGGACCTGCATTGGTAGCTGGTTTCCAAGAGACTGCTGCATTGAAATTGGCTGGTGTTGCTGGAGGTTGAGATGCTGGTGCAGAGGGGGGCTGATCTGAAGAGGGGGTGGTGGGGACACAGCCATGTTAGCTATGGAAACAGTCACTGGCATTTGGTTGTTGGGCTTGGGCGCTATGTTCCTGGGGATGTTGGCATGCATGGCAGTGATGTGAGGATTCATTCCTGGTTGTTGGTGGTAGTGGGAGCTGAGGTACAGTGCAGAGTGAGCCTGGGCAGGCCCATGGAACACCGGCTTTGAATTCATCATCTGAGGTTGTGGGGAGGGTTTAACATCAACAGGTTCACTGTAGCTCTGTTAATAAAAACAAAAAACAGACATTTGTAGAGTCCATAGATTGTTTAGCTTGGAAAGGACCTTAAAGATCATCTAGTTCCACCCTCCCTGCCACAGGTGAGGCTACTTCTCACTACATCAGGTTGCCATCCAACCTGGACTTGAACGCTTCCAGAGAGGGATACGATACACAGAAGCTACAAAGTGCTGTCGTTGCGCTCCCTGAGGTCTATTCAAGAGTCACACCGTGAGAAAACACATTTGGCCCATCAAGATGTCCTTGAAATGGAGTTTGGTTATTACACAGAAAAAGAATCAATTTCTTTTACCCTAAACTTTTCATCATTGTAAAAAAAAAGTTAGCTCCTCTGTTTCCCAGTCCAGCCTGGTGTTTTCATAGAATCATAGAATCATTACGGATCGGAAGGGAACTCGAAAGATCATCTAGTCCAATCTGCCTGCAACAGCAGGATCACCTAGACCAAGTCATACAGGAACCCATCCAGTCGGTCTTGAATATCTCCAGTGAGGGAGACTCCACAACCCCCCTGGGCAGCCTGTTCCAGTGCTCCGTCACCCTCACCGTGAAGAAGTTCCTTCTCAAAGGAATGTTCTGGTTTGTCTCAACCTGGAACTGGCATCATTGACCTAATAACCTACAAAACCCAAGACAACCGAGCCTGTCGCATGATTTGCAAAAGCAGTCACTTCTGTTGTCCTCAAGTTTGATGCTCTGATTGGAAAGTGATTCAGGAGGGTGTGTTCCAGCAAAAGTGTGTAGTGATCTCAGTCACATCTCATTTTTCCCTCTTCAAACTAGGAATAGGAATTTCCATGTCCTCTACCACAGCGCTTTATCAGTCAGGCGGCATGATGAAGAAAATCAAGGAATCACAGAACAGTAGGGGTTGCAAGGGATCTCTGCAGATCATCTAGTCCAACCCCCACCTAGGGAAGGGCCCATCCCCAGTGGTTCTTCTGCATGAAATAAACATGCTGGCTGCTGTGCCCTGTGCTGCGGTCCTGCCCATGCCCGTATCAGACACACTCCACAAACCATGAATTCACACAATCAGAATATTCTGAATAATTTCACTCTTAGCAAAATTTCCTTGGACAATCCAGTTCATAAACTTCTGAAAACTCTGTTTAAAACAAATGTCTATATAAATGCATCAGATGTGGAGAGGGTATCTTAACCAAGCTTGAGGACTGCAGCACAGAATGTTAAAGAATGCATAGATTTTCCAAGGTATCGTCTATCTTGGTTTCTTAAAGCTGCTCCTAAGGAAACCCTCCCGTTACTGGATGTCAATGTAAATAACTGCTCTCATATTTTAACTCATTACTTTTGGTTTCAATTCCATTGGAATTTGTGGATTTAAACTCCAGTTCTTTTCCCACTCCTTATTTTTTAATATCTGCTGGCTGCTAACTCTTTGTGCTCAAATAAATGATGAAGTAACAATGTAAGAATTAACTCCCGTGAACCTCTAGGTGGGAGTCAGTTAAGTCACACTGAGACTGTCAGCAAAAAGTGAAACTTACTGGGAAAAAATGGCAGAGATGTCCCTGTGGATAAAGAAGTCACTTTGTCAAAACAAGGGCTGAAGGATGCTTATGTGCCCTTATTCTGTGACCTCCATGTCATGTTTGCTTCGTTTACAAGTCAGAGTAAGTCTCATGTTACTCTCGGCACTCCAGGGTCAGCGCAGTCTATTTGTATTCCCTCTGTAGGATGTACCATCACCAACCAAGCTGACACTTGCTACACTGAAGTTTCCTCGTTATATGTGACGACAAAGATGAGAAAGTACCATTAATTTTTCCCTCGGTGCAGCTGGTCTCCACCCCCCCCCCCCCACTTCCTTTTCACCACTAACCTAAACACAACTGCATGACCGAGATCAAATGAACAGAAGTCTCTGGCTCTGTGCATCCACCAGGCTCTGCCTGCACGTGGGTGACATTTCTGCAACATTTATGATTGTTGGCAGGACTCGGGTCCAGAACATCACAGAATCACAGAACATTAGGGATTGGAAGGGACCTCGAAAGATCATCTAGTCCAAACCCCCTGCCAGAGCAGGACCACCTAGACCAAGATGCACAGGAACATACCCAGGAAGACAGTAAATGATAAATCCTGAAAGGTGGTGTAAAACCTATCAGGTTTTTTACATGATTTTTAAAACATTCAACTAATGTCCACAACATGAGAAAAATTTCCCCCCTTGCCTTCAGGCTGTATTTTTAGGACACCGCATGTGTAGGGGAGCAAAGACTGGCAGCTTTACTGAGATTTCAGAGATTCTGAAGAAGGTTTGCATGGTCAGGACCCTCCTCTTGAGTGTTCCAGGCCCTTCACACATAACAGGAAGTGTAAACTCTTCAGTTTCAGACCAAGCCTTTTGCTGTTACTTAGGATGTTCTACATCATATGTGATCTGAAGACAAATTGTCCAATATCAGGGCAAACCACAACAGTATTAGCGGTTACTAGGGACCGTGATGAACGAAGCCATGAAATGCTCTTCTCCAGTGCACTGCACTTCCAGATTTTAACAAGGCTGAGTCACAAACACAGACCTTTCCAAGCACTGCTGAAGCCAAACGTGTCCAATATTTTCACAGAATCACAGAACATTAAGGATTGGAAGGGACCTTGAATGATCAGCTAGTCCAACCCTCCCACCACAGCAGGATCACCTAGATCCAGTTGCACAGGAACATATTTGGTTTTGCTATAGAAGCAAAGGATCATAGATTGGGTTAGGTTGGAAGAGACTCCAGAGAACACCTATGTCACTTTACCACGACATATCCCGAGGGGTATATATGATGCACAGGTCCCACTATCATCTCAAGCAGGATTAATGCTTTAAGAGATTTGAATGAGCTTTGCACCTGTCTAGCACAGAATCTGCCAGTCTTAGAAGAGGACTTTTATTGTGGTTATAACCAGGAGTGAAGAGAGAAGGATCTGATTAGCCAGTATGGGCTTCACACACACAGTCAACATTTCCTTACTTAGCAGGCTGGAATTCACTCAATTTGCTCTTGCCTTATCCAAGGAGAAGAGCACAAAATTAATGTTTACAAACCTCTCTTCAGTTAATTAATCTGCCCCAAACCAACATGGACAATTCATAGATTCACAGAACATTACAGATTGAAAGGGACCTCGAAAGATCATCTAGTCCAATCCCCCTGCCACAGCAGATCACCTCGACCAAGTTGCACAGGAACACATCCAGGTGGGTTTTAAATATCTCAAGAGAAGGAGGTTCCACATCCACTCTGGGCAGCCCTTTCCAGTGCTCTGTCACCCTCACTGGGAAGAAGTTCCTTCTCATATTGATGTGGAACATCCTATGTTCCAGCTGACACTCATTGCCCCTTGTCCTATCACTAGATGCCACTGAGAAGAGCCTGGCTCCATCCTCCTGAAACCAACTCCTCACATATTTATAAACATTAATGAGATCACCCCTCAGTCTCCTTTCTTCCAAGCTCAAGAGACCCAGCTCCCTCAGCCTTTCTGCATAAGGGAGGTGTTCTACTCCCTTCATCATCTTTGTGTTTTTCACATGAAGTTATAGGATACAAAGCTGTACACACAGACCACAAAAGACTCAACGTTTGTACAAATCTGTACAACACTGAAGCTTTGGATCTGCTACAGGCACCAAGGTCTTCTGCCAGACACGCAGTGAGGAAATCTTGCAGGCCTTCTCTCAGAAGCCTGTTGGCGCGGACCCACCACTAGAGGGTGACAGAATATTGCATGTAGTTACTGGCAGCACTCTGCTCATCCACTCACCAGTGCACACCAGGACCACAAACCAGCTTTTCTTGACAGCCCTTTATGCTCTTTGAGTGGCTTCTGCTCGCTCCGGAGTTTGGGTCAAAGCCTTACTTTAAATGTTTCAAGTTCTTCAGAGGATACAAGCAGGGTTTCTTATGGATCTGCTTTTCCATTCATCATTATCTAATACTGTTGGCTGTTATCAATAATCTGGAGGTGAAGACAAGGTAGGTAGGGCAAGGCAATGGAATGTCTGACTGCCCACTAGGCACAACACTGAACTACCTGCTTGTTTGTCCTGTAGGCATTTTTACTGAAACACAAAGTGGAGTCTCCTTCACTGGAGACGTTTAAGACCCACCTGGGTGTGTTCCTGTGTGACTTGATCTAGGTGATCCTGCTGTGGCAGGGGGATTGGACTGGATGATCTTTTGAGGTCCCTTCCAATCCCTTATGATTCTATGAAATCCCAACAGAAAGAGAATGAAATAGAAGAGAAAGAGGGAGAGGGATGAAACAAACGCTACTGTAACTCTGATGATAACGAAGGCAATAATGTTACTTAAAAGTACCAGTGTACGACACTTAGTCCACAAAATTACTGTGAAGGAAATGTGTGATGATACAGGTGAGTGATGTCTTTTAGAGAAAGCATTAAGAATTGATCATTTTCCACAAAGTTTGGGAAGTGTGGAATCAAGTACCCCCCCCACCCCCCAAGTTTCCACCAAACTTAGGACTCTCCTTCCAATTCTACAGCAAAGCAAACTTTCCCATTCATCTTCTACTCTCCTGTACTATTAACTTACAGGGAATTTGGATCAGAGTCCAACACCATTGCGCCATTATTAGTCAGAAATGTCAGCAAGCAATATATATAAATAGATAAATATACACACATAAGGACATGAGTATCTCCAGTTGACATTATATTCAGCATTCTCATCTACTACAGCTAGTGAAGGGCCTAGAGAATTAATCTTATGAGGAAAGATTGAAAAAGTTTAGTTTGAAGAAGAGGAGGCTGAGAGACCACCTCATCACTCTCTACAACTACCTGAAAGGACGTTGTGAGAGGTTGGTGCTGGTCTCTTCTTACAAGCAACTAGTGACAGAACAGGAGGAAATTGGTTCAAGTTGGTTCAGGGCAGGTTTAGACTTGACATTAGGAAAAGCTTTTTCACAGAAAGGGTGGTCAGGCACTGGAATGGGCTTCCCAGGTGGGTGGTTGAGTCGCTGTCCCTGGATGTATTTGAAGTTCTTGTGAATGAGGTGTTGAGGGCTATGGTTTAGGGGTAAACTTGTAAGGTAGGGTAGATGGTTGGACTCAATGATCCCAGGGGTCTTTTCCAACCAGAGTGATTCTGTGATACAGCACACGATACCATAATAAATGGGAATTAAATAAATACTTGTGCAATAACTTCACTCTAGCAAGTACTGTTCAATCAATATTGCTGTTTGTAACACAAAAACCAAAGCCTCACAGTTGTCTCAAAGAAAGAGTAGTTGTTCTACTTACAGAGAAAAATGTTTGTTATTTCCCCCTGCTTCTATTGATTCACAAAAGTAGTTAATGATCAAAGCCCTTTAGTTGGAGCAATACAACTTCAGTCTCTTACAGATCAGATGCTATCAGAATACTTCTTCATTAACAGCAGCAATTAAGCTCTTCTCTGTGCTACAGCATTCAGCAAACACATTCAGAACATTTAGAAAATGTTCTTGGTACTGCTACAAGATGCCCTTGTGTTCTTTAAATCTGTGCTGGGAGACTTCCTCAAGGGCAAAGACCTTATGGCCACTGTGGCCAGCACCAACTTTCTATCAATATAAACAGCTGCACTTGTGGATAAATATAGCCGGTTCCAACCTCAGAAGATTTTTTTACGCAGCCAAAATAATGTAAAACAGTTTTATTTTAAATGAGAAACAGGTGCTTCTCCCTAAATGAGAAGCAGAGGTTTGGCATCCTCTCTACACAGACAAGGAACACACATTACGTGAGTATTTAAAAGCTGAGAAAATAGTGTGACTCCGTCCAGGTTTTAGTTTAATGTGTGTCAGAAGGCTGTGCAGTTGCCACACTGCCCCTCTCCATCGCAGTGCCAAGCGCACATCTAGTGACCGGGGCTCATCCTTGGGCCATACCAAGCAATTCAACGATTTCTGGGCTCTGACTGGACTGGAGGTTACATTCAGGCAACAGCAGGGACCATGTCAGCTGGTAGCAGGAAGGTCCAGGCTGTGATCAGACCTAGGCAGGTCTGACTCAGCTCTAAATTAGTTATAGTCACTACTGTGACATTAAAGAGGGAGACAGAAATATTTATGCAGCTCCTATAAAGCTTACCTAAGCTGAAGTTTGCATCTGCTGTCTTTGCTGTCTTTGCTGTCTCTTTGGTGGAAGGAACATCTTGAATTGTTTATTCCTTCTCTCAGCTTTTCCATGGTCACATAATCCTGCCTGGTTTTAACGATTCTGACATTGTAGGTCACTTCCAACCCCAAGCTCGTCCTTGAGAAGAAGCCTTTCTTCCAGCCTACACGGGCTCAGCCATTTTTCTAGTACCCCTGTGTTTATGAGAAAATGTCTTCTCTTTCCTGCTTAGTTCTTTAACTTCTTGGGAGATTCCTTTGATTTAACCCTACCCACTCCAGAACAGAACTAATATGCTTATCTGCAGCACAGCTGCCTTCCTACCTCAGTCACCAGAGGCTCCTAGCAAATGACGTCTCGTATTTTGTTAATTCCAGTCACCTATTGCAATAACAACATCTGGGACTCCAGAGAGTTCAGAAAGCTTTTTGATTCATTCTTGATGTTTCAGAACAAAGGAGTAAGCCATGGGTTGTCATCTCTAATTAGCCAAGGTGGCTCAGAAGAACATCTTCAAATCTAAATATACATTTTGTCATCATCTACAGGGGATTGTCATGGATTCGTTCGGGGCATGCAAGCAAAAATGGAGGCTTTATGGAGGTAATCTGGGTATGTGTGATAAAGGATATGCAGCTCTCATTTGATACAAGTGTTTTAATTCCCCAAATGGAAGCAATAGTGAAATTTTAGTTCTATTAACTCACCACATTTCCAGATCAAAATCTGTCTTCTCTCAAGCACAAGACAGCTCTGGCACTTTTGGCAGATATTATGTGAGCATCTCTCGGATTTTGCACTGCTGAATGTAAAGCTTCACATGATTTAGCCCCAAATAGAATTCACGGCATTAACTTAAATATAGTTTGCTCTACATTTTCAGCTGCAGTAGATAGCTGGTTTCCTTGCCAGACAAGAAGATGGTGGAAATTATATCATTATCAGATTAGACAACTCTTTGACAAATATATAGGATCACTTACCAGCTTCTCTGATACCTCACATACTTAAACATAGTTTATTTTTTAATGATTGCTTGTAAATTACAAAATATTTCGTAATAACTCCAGAAAGAATGAAAGAGTGAGGTACCACAGAAGCTGTAAAAGACTTACATTATAGTTCTCCCAGCCAGGGATTCTAACACTTGATGGAAGTAAGTAAAAGGGGGATTGGACTAGATGATCTTTAGAGGTCCCTTCCAATCCCCAATGTTCTGTGATTCTGTGACAGCTGTGTGTCTGTGTCATCATCCTGGAGTTGTTGGTTTTCACACTGTTTTAAGGGAAATATTGCCAAATGCCTTGTTGCACTTTAATAGCCACAAAAATGAGAAAATAAAGAAGTATCATGCATCAAACATAACCACATTCATTATTTATTCTTTCTCTGATGCTTGCACTGAGAACAGACTGAAATGAGACTCCAAAAAAACATCTGCATGGGCTGGGGCTACATGTAACACAGGAATCTGTTGTCTCACAAAGCAGAGACCGGGTGCCTTTCTGCCAGCAGCAGGAGGGATGTTGCTGCTCTCTTTGGATGCAATAGCCAAGTGATTAAAGCATCGACCAGGAGACAAAGTTCAGTCATCTCCTCTGTCAAGAGATACTCAGAATTTTATTTCTTAAAAAAAAAAAAAGTCTTAGATGAAATGTCCTAAAAGAATTGTATTTCCAAAGGAAACATCCCAAACCCTCGCAGCTGCTTATTTCAGGGAGGCGTGAGCCAGGACATGGTGCTCTCTCCTACATCTGTGATTCTATGATCTGAAGCTTGGCCACGATGCAGAAAAGGATTTGGGATTCACTGTGCTACAGAAAACAAACCACAGAAGAGCACACCTGCACTACCAAGTTTATTGGCTTTGGGGAGTTTGTGAATTTTTTTATCATAGTCCTTGTTTTGCCTTTTACAAGTAGCTCAAACGTTTTCATGTGCTTTCACTGCAGTCTTAAGAGACCCAAATTCCTTAGGCTGTTCAATTGTATTAGAACACAGGCAGCATAACAGACATTTTGGCTGCCTGGAAGCTCTGGTTACAAATTGCTGTGCTAATGGCACTGAGGCAATACCAGTCTTACTAGACATGACCTTTGGTTTTGAGAGTTTTTTATGAAGCCAGGGAAGCCACGTCTGCCATATAGTCCAAGAAGCAATTGTACATGTCCAAAGGATTTGCACTCTTCAGAACACTGAAAAATGCCCAGCACACTTGCCGCAATGTCAAGCGAGGACAAAGCTTTGACTTAGATGCCACGCTGGAGTTTTGAAATATGCCTGAGCATCTTGAATTGGAATAATATCCTCCTTGCTGAGAGGTTTTAGCTTCAGCCATAGCTGCTTCAGTATGTCTGCATGAAACTTGAAGTTATGTCACTACACAGAGAGAATTAAAGATTCATTCAGCCAGAGAGAATAAAACAGTGAAGAGGAATCTGCTTTGAACTATTCAAAGAGTTAAACTCAAACTGCTATAGTTAACATTCATTTATGTATCACTCCTATGCACATACACATTATGCATATTAAAGACATCATATGCATATGCAGAGACACAAATACGCATAGATGCACATATATAATAGAAGAAAGTAGTTAACATTCATCATATATATCTGTATTAAATATATGTATTTGAAAGATGCAGCAGAAACTCTTAATGTCAGCCAGAAAAAAAAAGGCTGGTTAAGCTAGAAAAAGTGCTTGTTTTATGAAAAAGTAAAATTGCAATTCACAGCATTTTACGTAATGCTGTACAAATTACCAGATACCAGAGGCTGCATTTCTGGACCGGAATAGTGCTAAAAGTTGCAACTAAGGGCAAATATAAGGGCACTTGTTTACAAAGCGAAGGCTTAGTCAGTACTACAAGCAATATGGCAAGCTGCAGAGCAGAAGATACCGTGCTTTGTAATGCGATTTTTACTTTACATATCAATCCCCACGTAAGTGAACAAACTCAATAATAGCTGCATTAAATTCAATCAGTCTAAAAAAGGAGAAAATACAAGAAATTATAGGTAGCTCTATTTTCTTGGTGACTTTTCCAGTCTTTTTGGTTATGATTTTGTCAAATAACACAATCTGGCATTGTGTTTGCGTGTGTGTGTGCGCGCGCGTGTGAGACAATCTCCAACCGAGAGAAAAGCACTGTATGCCTCCCAAAAAACTAGGATGCCCTTCCTTAAGGTACAATGGAAGAGTGACAATGACAGATGGCGTCAAAGATTAGTATCTCCTCTTCCCATGAAACCGAAAGACAAGAGAGGAGAAAGAACTTCTTCACAGTGAGGGTGACAGAGCACTGGAAGGGGCTGCCCAGGGGGGTTGTGGAGTCCCCTTCTCTGGAGATGTTTAAAATCTGCCTGGATATGTTCCTGTGCAGCTGGATCTAGGTGATCCTGCTGTGGCAGGCAGATTGGACTAGATGATCTTTTGAGGTCCCTTCCAATCCCTAATGTTCTGTGAGAGGAGAAGAGACAGCAGCAGGAGAAAAGCAGAGGGAAGATGACAAAGGGTTGCATCTCAAATGGACAAGATGAGCGCAGTCCATTCAGCTCCAAGTGTGATCCACTCAAGTGTAAGACAGTGTCTGTTCATTCCTTTGCTTTTAAGAAATTTGCAAATTTGCAGATAAATGCAGAAAAAACACATGCAAACTACCACCTGCTCGTATGAGACGGGAGTAATTCCTATCATTAGGACAGCAAGAGCTGTCCTGACGTGATGTGAAGCACAACAGAACACTTCATAGCTGCCAGGCAGCTAACCCTGAAGTCTTTGGAGCTCTGCTATGGGCATGAAGGGAGCAATATTGGCCAAACACTCTGAGAGGTGAAGTTTCTCATGTCTCATGCCAGACACGCAGAATTACTGACCAGCTGATTTCAGAATGACTTGTGTTTGAAAATACGGACCTCACAAACTTCCCGCTCCAGATCACTACTGAGGAGTTCTGTACCCTGAAACACAGCTGGGAGGAGCAGCACAGAAAACTCTGCAAGGCAGCAAGGTAAAACAGCATGCAGTAAATACAACACGGGAGCTCCCGGGGTGAAATGAGACTCACGCAGAGTGCTGCATAAAGTCTAAAACATAACGCGTGAGCAATTCATTAATATTGTATTAAAGCATTTTGGGGGGAAGTTATGTTACTGTTGGCATGTCTTAGCTTTTGAGAATGAGCTCTTGGAATCTTAATCATCTCCTCTGAAAGCAGCTTTCATGGATGAGAATATAACACACGGACGTAAAAGACCAGATGGACTCCAAGCAGTCTTAATGTATCATATATATTTCTTCATGCTTACATGCTCGTCCAAAGAACTACAACTCCTTTGGTGCCATGTAAATATTTAATAAAGATAATTTAAAATATGCTGATATAGATAATATTACATCTGGGTCTTCTACGTCCCTATTCCAAAACGAACTTGCTGTAGTTACATGCCAGCGCTGCTGGAATCATCGTATGTGCTCATGAGCATAAGCAATTGGTACTCAGCTTCACTAGGCTTATATTTTGATAGCTTCCACACGCTGGATTACGGGTGGAATTTAAGTAATTGCTTAAAAGTTAAGAAAATGCTTCAGTGCTTCTCTGAGTAATAACAACTGTAAATATTTGCACAAACAGATTCGTGCACTGAACTGATCAACAATCTCTGACATTTTTTTTCCTAAAAACAAACATCAGAAAATGGCATCATAAACTTTTCCCTCCTTCCAACGAAATAAAACTAGACAGAAAATATTTTTAATATGTGCCAACTTAAAATTAAGGTAGAGAGTGTGTTATGTCCACAGTCCGTGATGTGCTGAATAAGGACACCCAAGTTATTTTCACAAGGGAAAAGCTGGCCTCACGCATTTCTTCCAAGCCTATTGGAATGTTTTGAGCTCTGCAGACCTGTCTTTTGCCAACAAGCTATTAAAAAACAGTTTGTGTGCGCGCAGCATCCCTTCTGAACGCAATGAGCATTTCTAGAGCCAGACAAGCCCAAGACACAAATCAAAGGTGCCCTTTAACTAAATGCCTTTGTATTTAGTTCAAGAAGGGGACAGAACTGCCCTAGAGTCCGGTGCAGAGCCACAAAGATGATGGAGTAGAACAGCCCCCTTATGAGGAAAGGCTGAGGGAGTAGGGTCTCTTGAGCTTGGAGAACAGGAGACTGAGGGGTGACCTCATTAATGTTTATAAATACATGAAGGGTGGGCGTCAGGAGCATGGAGCCAGGCTCTTCTCAGTGGCATCTAGTGATAGGACAAGGGGCAATGGGTGTGAGCTGGAACATAGGAGGTTCCACATAAATATGAGAAGGAACTTCTTCCCAGTGAGGATGACAGAGCACTGGAATGGGGTCCCCAGGGAAGTTGTGGAGAAGTTTAAAACCCATCTGGATATGTTCCTATGGCACTTGATCTAGGTGATCCTGCTGTGGCAAGGTGATTGGACTAGATGATCTTTTGAGATTCCTTCCAGTCCCTAATGTTCTGTGATTCTGTGATTTACACGAGTAGCTAGGGAATGCCCCCCCACCCCACCCAAAAAATAAGGGACCAAATTTTAAGATAATGCAGAAAGAGGCATGAAAAATTCGGATAGATAATTGTAGTGTTCTCTTGAAAATGTGTAAAAAATCATATAAAATACAGAGAGGTAGAGTGCACGAGCCCCAAAGTTAAGTTCTACTTGTGTCATATATCCTGCCATCCATACTGCCACCTTTACCTCTAAAATTGGTTTTACTTATGTAATAACAAAATACATCCAAATCTGTTCTGACAGACCCAAATCAACTGATTCTGACTGGTGTGACTCTGAATTGCTCAACTGGTTTCTCACACCGTCACAGTGCAGTGATTTCACATCCTTCTGCATATTTTGAAGTCTATCACAAACTTCTGCATATTTTGAAGTCTGTCACAAACTTTAAAGAGTCTATTCCAAAATTATGGGTGTTATGAACATTTCTACAAACCTGTGCAGAAAATTTCTGTGAGCATGTGTAATGGGAAGACACGGGTGTGTCCAGTACAAGAGCCTTACGCTGACCTGTGCTGTGCTCACACAAATTGCTCCCTCGATGTAGAATGGAAATTCACAGGTTTTTTTTCCCTTCTATACAGAATCGTGACTGCCTGGCATGGTACCTTTTTTATACAGAGATCTTTTTACCAGCATCTCCTCCCTCTGTTCAACTGATACTCACAGTCTGAAGAAGTGCAGTCTATGATCAGAAGGGTGAGGACTGTGTTTATGGAGCATTTGCACCATAAACTCAACATTAAGGTAGAAACAAACAAAGCTATTAGCACTAAATACTACAGTGCTCAGCTGAGGATGGTTTGCAGCATGTCAGTATATATGTATGTGTGTGTGTGTGTGTATGTATATACGTTCTGTGTTACCTTGGATACAAGGCTTGCTCTGTAGGCAGCTAACTGCTTCAGATACTCCTTCTTGGCAGCTTCAGTTTTCTTTTTGTATACCTAAAAACAAAGAGTGTCACACTGGTAAATTAATCTGCATTTGTTTTTATACATCACCAATACGTCTCATGCATCTTTATCAAGCCTTTCTGAGTAAACAGCATTTCCTTCTCATAGTGCTTAAAGCGAGAAATAATAAACATCAAGTATTTTAGAGAAAATACTGTTCCCACCGTGAAACACCCTTTAACTACCCAGCAGTACTGAAAAAACAAGGTCTCAGGTTTAATTGTTCAAAGCTAAGCATGGGGTGGACTTTCACACTGGACCTTTTGGGAGGGGGGAGGCAGGCGTGGCCCTCTCCACTGGCTTCCACTTGTGAGAAGAGTTAAACCCTCTGGGGGAGATGGGAATGTATAGAAACACGTTTGAGCTAAATAAAGGAGCAGATGATGGCACTGAACAGACTGGCCATGAGGATTTCTCTCTTCCCTGGACAAACTGTTGGGGGCAGTCAAGGAAGCTCCATGGAGCTGCTAAGGATAATAGATGTTAGTCATTATGCCAGTCTTGATCCCATATTGGTCTAATTAACTTCTCAGGAGCATGGATCTATTTCTGTACATTTCTCTCAACTTGCCAAATTATTTTCAGTGTGGCATGTGCACAATCTCATAATAGATTAAAGAGCTTGGAGAATCACTTCAATTTCACCCAGATTTCAAGATCAAAGATTATCTGCAGGGTCAGGCAGGACCTCATACAACTACGGTAACATGATGTTAGAAAAGCATCCAGTGGTATTTAGGGCTGAACGTTCTCAGGAGGAGAACTGGTTTTGGACCCATGGGACCTGACAAATGATGTGCTGTTAGCCAGGGCAGTGACAGATCTGGGCACACGTCGGATTTTCTCTTGAAAACATTACCACGAGTTTCTCACTACTTCATGGTTTGTTGCTTTTTCAGAAAGGGAAGATTTAGGAGTTAAAGAAGCACAAAGTAAAAGAGACAAATAAAAGAGGGAGGAATTGACTTTTTAATTACAGCTGTATTTCACAATTTTAAAGTCGCATGCCACAGGGTAATGAATGGGTTCACGGGCATTTGGGATTCCAAATATTACACAGAACGGAACTGCAGTTTGGAGACTCTGCTGCCCACTTGTCTAGCCAAGTGCACAGCCTGAGCACCTGGAAGGGCTTCAGAAAGAGAGTGAAGACCCTCCGCCCTGCCATTCCACACTGCCTAGTTAACTGGGCTATTGATTCAGAGGTAAAAGATGGGCAGAACTATCTATGGCAGTTTTGGGGAGTTACCCGGAATTCCACTGCTGACAGACACGTGCGCACAGCTCTCCAGGAAGAGAAACTTTCAGGTCCCGTAATGGAGAGGATTTGGCAGCACAGAGCTCACACACAGAGAACAATACACTTGCAGACACGAGATCCACAGTGTCAGGCTGGAAGGCCCCAGAACAACATCATTTTTATAAAAAATATGCTCATGAAACATTTTTTTTGTTTCACTAAGGCTCTGCTTTCAGAGACAGAACAAACCTCAGCTACGGACTAGCAAAATTCTGAGGCTGCCTAAAAGGATTAAAGATTTTGCTTCCCAGGGAAGCAAAAGATCATAATGGAAGCAGAGAAATCTTGGGTTTCTAAAATTGTAAATATAAAGACAGAGAGGGAAAAAGATTAGTTTTAGCTGTGCAACTGTATCTGTGCATCCTTGTAATTTCTCCAGATTAAGATAAATACACAGTGTTGGCTGATCTCCTACTGCTCTGCAAAAAAAAATATACAAATGGTAGCAATTTGCTTTTTAAGTTGTAATCGCTTGTGATTATTAGGGAAGTGCACTGTTTGTTTTGAAAAGGAATAAAAAAATTAGTCAACAATCTGTTCCTAGCTGCTAAATGAATTCAGCTTGACCTACAGAACAAAGACTAAGTTATACTGCTTTGGATATTGCCATGCCTCTGCTTCATTCTGACGGCCACCTTAAATAACAAAGAATTTCATAGAGAATAATGATCTTCAAAAGATCATGTATCTCCTGCTTCCACCTTGGGCTGTATTTTGCATTACACAAACATAAAAACAATAAATACACACTCCTGCTGTGTTCTTACAGTCACGCTGAGCCTTCCAGTACCTGACTTATCCCTCAAAAAGTCATGTTGCACAAGGTCAACTCAATACTGTAGGAGCTAACAGCAGTTCTGTAAATCTCCGTCTAAATCATTGCTGCTTCACAAGAACGTGATCCTATAGCTGCTATTTCCTACACACACATCTACCATCTTCAGTGTGCACAGTGCCCTGGCTTCTATTCTTGGGTCTTCTGGTGAGTGGCATGAACACCATGTCTTCCATGGCAAACCATGTAATAGAAGGTCACTATAATAAGAAAGTCCTTAGTGAATGGGGAAAGGTTTTTGATGACCCAGACTGCTCTGATATTTGGCACTGGCCAGAATGGAACCTGCAGGCTCATTGTTTGGAGGGTGGTCAGCTCACCCCGCTTCATCCTTCTAAGAGCCCTGGCATGTTCTCCGAGGACAGCAGCTTGAACTCTCCCTGCCTATACACTGTTGTACTTTTGAAAATGCCCACTGGTTAGGTCAGCATAC
Source organism: Rhinopomastus cyanomelas (assembly GCA_013400115.1). Lineage (NCBI taxonomy): Eukaryota > Metazoa > Chordata > Aves > Bucerotiformes > Rhinopomastidae > Rhinopomastus > Rhinopomastus cyanomelas. The sequence continues at coordinate 529,957 of VXBP01004245.1, forward strand.
AAGTGGGCTGATGATGGGGATGGAGTGGATGATCTTCAGAGGTCCCTCCCAACCCCTACCATTCTGTGATAATGTAATAGTGCTAGCATCGGCAGCGATGAGTGATCCTGACTTACAACATAAAAAGAAATTGGGGTAAGACCTGCCTGTCTGGTGTGCTGTTAATTTTCACGAGTAAAAAAGGGTCTGACTGTCAGTATCTTTCTCTGAAAGTTAAAGAACGTGGCTCTGACAGTGGGTGCCAGTTCACAGAATCATACAATGTTAGGGGTTGGAAGGGACCGCGAAAGAAGATCATCTAGCCCAATCGCCTTGCCAAAGCAGGCTCACTCAAGGCAGGTCACACAGGGCTGCATCCGGGCAAGGTTTGGAAGTCTCTAAAGCAGGAGACTTCACAACCTCTCTGAGCAGCCTATTCCAGTGTTCTGTCACCCTCACAGTAGAGAAATTTCTCCTAATGTTGAGGTGGAACTTCTTCACAGTTCACTGACTGTGCTAGACCGGATTGGCACTGGGAGTTTACAAAGGCAGGTTAAGTGGTGAACAGCCTCAGCAGTCCACAGAATCACAGACTGTTTGGGGTTAGAAGGGACTTGTGCAGATCAATCCATCTCAACCCCCCTGCTACAGCAGGATTTGTAGCAGCACCTCAGACAGGCAGGAGCAAGTCAGCTGTCCCTCCCAATCTCTTTAAATTATATATTATTTTTTGGGGGGAAGTGCTTTGAGAATGTTTAGTCCTCAGGCTTGAACAGTTCTGCCTTGTCGTAAGTGTAACCGAGTCACATGGTCCGGGGAGGAAAAGGGTCCCTGCAATAATGTGAGCGCGCTCCAGAAAACGGCTGAAGCTCTTTGGAGTTTCATGTTTAAGACGATGCCAAATTCCAAAATACATCCTTTCCAATAATCCCAGCTTTCCTATAACAAGGAGCAGGCTTCTGGTCTATTGCTTATCTACACTGTGTAGTGGCAATAATTTGATTTTTAACAACTCAGAAAGCTCTTATAAGGTCATTTTCCCCTCCTCCATCCAGCAAGCAACAATTAGTAAATAAGTAAGTTGACAGGAGCATACACTTATGGAATTAAGTCATTTCTAGCTTGCTTTAATTCAATTATGATGATAATTGATTGCAAACTGACTGTCATTCAGGCAGTAGAGGCCTGTTCTGATTCAGCAGCAGATTTGCTTCTTTATACAACATTTAATTTTCTATACTGTCCCTGTCGTGGAAATGGAATGTTGCCAAAAACACCATCATTTCTCTACATGCAGGGTGGGTCAGCTTAATTCATTCTCATTCTCTTCAGCTTGTTGTAGACCAAAACACAAAGATTACATTCATTTGTCTCCAAATGGAAGCTGCTGGCATTATTTTACTAGCGTGCCTCACAAATGCAAATGTACACAGCATAACAGTCGGGTTCTTCCTTGACTATTTAATTGCATTTCCAAAGTGCACTCACTAAGGCAGTTTCAAGTTCCTTGACACTGTTTAGCAAAACGTGCAGCAGTACAGAAGAAAATACTTGCCAAAAGAATGAAAGGATTAAAAGTATGTAGATATACTTAAGTGTGTATATATATATATACACACGTAAAGAAGTATATCCATATAAAGTACAAATAACTATATTTAAGTATTAATATAGAATTTTTAAGAAGTGTGTAGATGTGGCACTTTGGGACATGGTTTGCTGGGCAAGGTGGTGTTCCTAAGCACAAATACAGGCTGGGTGGTGACTGGTTGCAGAGTAGCTCTGAGGAGAGGGACTTGGGGGTGCTTGTGGACAAAAAGCTCAGCATAAGCCAGTAGTGTGCACTTGCGGCCCAGAAGGCAAACCTGACCCTGGCCTGCATCAGGAGAAGAGTGGCCAGCAGGTCAAGGGAGGTGATTCTCCCCATCTACTCTGCTCTCGTGAGGCCCCACCTGAAGCACTGCGTCCAGTTCTGGAGCCCTTATTACAAGAAGGAGGTGGACGTGCTGGAGCGAGTGCAGAGGAGGGACACGAGGGTGATCAGAGGGCTGGAGCACCTCTCCTATGAGGCCAGACTGAGAGAGTTGGGGCTGTTCAGTCTGGAGAAGAGGAGGCTCCCAGGTGACCTTATTGTGGCCTTCCAGTATCTGAAGGGGGCCTACAAAAAGGCTGGGGAGGGGCTTTTTAGGATGTCAGGTAGCCACAGGACTAGGGGGAATGGAGCAAAGCTGGAGCTGGGTAGATTTAGAGTGGATGTGAGGAGGAAGTTCTTCACTGTGAGAGTGGTGAGAGCCTGGAATGGGTTGCCCAGGGAGGTGGTTGGGGCCCCATGCCTGGAGGTGTTTAAGGCCAGGCTGGATGAGGCTCTGTCCAGCCTGATCTAGGGTGGGGTGTCCCTGCCCATGGCAGGGGAGTTGGAACTGGATGATCCTGTGGTCCCTTCCAACCTTAACTGACTATATGACTTGGTCTAGGTGATCCTGCTGTTGCAGGGGGATTGGACTAGATGATCTTTCGAGGTCCCTTCCAATCCCTAACGATTCTATGATCTTAGAAGTCTTTTTCAACCTTAATGATTCTAGTCATTAGGCCACTGTGGAAAACTAATGCTTTGGGCTCCCACACTGTTAATGCTGCTGCCTGGTACCACTCTCCAGGCCATGGAAATGGCACCGTTTAGCTGGGCTGATCATACTGCTTGGCTCCTAGTGCTGTAGCAACCTACCTCAAGGGCTGAACTCTTTTTATTGAGATAGTGACATGCATCCTTAAACTGGTTGCTACAAAGCTTAATCTGAAGATAGAGAGGTTGTGGGTTAATACGGTTAGCCACAAGCACTCACAAACAGATTTACCAAATTAAAACCACAATGGAGCATCTGTGCTTCTGTTCTATGGTGACAACTTGTGTTTGTGCTTTGCTTTCTGTATTTTAACTGCTCTTAGTTCTTGACTTCCTGGACCATAAATTCCTTGAGACAGGCTTTGCATCTCCTGTGCTCTTCTACATGTTGGTTAATATGAAACTCAACATTGATGTATATAAAAAACCCAAGCCCAACCATTAAACTAGCACTGCCAAGTCACTTCAACCTGTGCCTCAGCAGCACATCTCCATTTTCTTCAGAAATGGAGACACAACCATTGCCTTTGACAACCCTTTTAGGGAAGGAATTGTTCCTCATGTCAACCTAAATCTTCCCTAGCGCATCTTAAGCCAATTCCCTTTCGTCTTGTTGCCCATTACTGGAGAGAACAGACTGAGTTGTCCCCACCTCACTACAACCTCCTTTCAAAACACATCACAACACACTATGCAGCAGGTCTCCTACCCTGTATCATATGGCTTGAGTCCACATTCCCTTAGGGGAACAGATCCCTCTTCCCCCACAGCAACCATTACAAGAGCCAAATCTTACACTCAAACATCTGCAAACATCCTCAGTTTTGAGTATCTGGTGGTAATGGAAGAAGGCACTGCTGACTACAGTCCCTATTGAGATCAGAGATCTGGAGACAGTGAATCAAACCAAGAGACTTTAGGAATGTGTGAGCCTCATGATAGCCTGGAAAAACGTCACGTCTCCTAGCTGCCAAAGCACGTTACAGAGAATCTTGCTCCTTCCCTGGCTTTGCCTAAGTAGCTGGTATGAGGATGACAAAGAAGGGGAAGTTTTCAGTTTATCTTGTGGATGTCTCCTTAGAACTGACACTCGCCAGCAAGTAATATTTTTATTTTTTAAAACTATGTAAAGAGGCCTGCATTTGTTTTGATGGAAGTCTTCCATAACCCACAAAAAGATAGTATATGCAACCCCACCCCCCCAAATCAGAAAGATTCTGTGCTTTTGGTCTCCACTGTGTTATTACCCATGGGAGTGTCACTTTCACCAGCTACAGTTACAGGAATGGCATCTGATAAAATACAGTAGGCTGCAATCCAGAATTCAATTCCACATTCAGATTGGCCCTACAGACCTGGGCTCACGGAGAAAACCTGCTTTTTTATTTTTTTCCTAGTGGGAGGCATATCTCTCATTTTAATCTTCTGATTTTGCAGCAAAGGCACCTAGAGCTGCACAAACTCCCCTAAAATATGGAGAGAGATATTCCCACAGCAGTGAGGGGAAAAAAATAATCCTCAGAATTGCTCAATGGATACTGAAATATGTCACCATTTGATTTTTAATCTAGGTACACACAGTAATGGAAAGAGGGCTGGCTCTATGGCTCAGCAGTCCCCTTGACTGTAAAGCATGAAAAAAGACACTGATGACATACCAGAAGCTTAGGGGAAAGAACTCCATCTTTGTGGCAAAAGAGATCACGGGCCACATTCAGCTCTAGCACAAACAGTGAGGCTTGATAGACATAGGGAGATTGATGGACATAGGAATGGACATAGTCAGGGCGATTGGACAAGATGATCTTTTGAGGTCCCTTTCAACTCCTAATGATTCTATGATTCTATGACTGTTTATGAAAACATAACTGGAAACTGCAACCATTTGAGCCAGTCCTAAATTTGACCTCACAGGTGAATGCTATTGCAAATGGCACTTAGTATTTTTTTAAAAAAAGAAAAGAATGTGAGCCCTGGATGGAGCATAATCACAGAACATCAGGGATTGGAAGGGACCTCGAAAGATCATCTAGTCCAATCCCCCTGACACAGCAGGATCACCTAGACCAAGTCNAGATTCTACAATTCTATGATCATAGAGTCCAACCTTTAACCCAGCACTGTCAGGTCACCGCTAAACCATGTTCCTAAGCACCAGATCCACATGTCATGTAAATCCCTCCAGGAATGATGACTCAATCACTGACCTAGGCAGCCTGTTCCAATGCCCAATGACAACTGCGGCGAATAAGTTCATCCCAACATCCAACCTACACTTCCCCTGGTGCAATTTGCAGCCACTTAAGCCCAGCTGCTTGCCGAGCAGGCGCATAAGGATCACTTTTTTTAAACCCTGAATGCACCCCCCTAGAGATGCAAAAGGAAGGGATGCAATTTCAAGACAATCTGCAGATCTCCCAAAAAGGTACAATGTCCATAAAGGCGCCTTTGCTGTTGCAGGTAGCTGGGAGGTGAGGTGTGACACTGCTCTGTGACACTTGTCTGTTCCCGAATCCATTCGGCTTCCAGTTCACTTTGGCAGTGTGCACACACAGATGTGCCTTCACTTCCTATTCCCATTTACAAAAACAAAACAAATCTAAATTTAATCTGTGTGTGGTTGTTTATCTACTAAGCTGAAGGGCCATGCTCATCCTCTTACAGGCTGTTGAAGTTATTTCTTGGAGATCCCTCATTAAAGCAGAGACAATAATGTCAAAAAAAGTCTTTTTTAAGGCTCAACAAGAGGTAAATAAACATATATGTGAGCACATGAACATATACATGGGTGAACAAACTACATCTATTATTTCACAAGGCTACTGACTGCCTTGTCCTGGCGGTCTGCTTATGCTCCAGAGCTATTTCAGCAGTCACACTGCAGTTTCCTAAACTATTTGGTGTCTAGACTCCAGGCTCCCCAAATGCATGGCCATGCAATGGAAACACGATGGCTCTTCTATTCTGTCCTGATGAGACCATATTTGGGGTATTGTGTCCAGTTCTGGACTCCACGGTTCAAGAGGGATGTGGAGCTGCTGGAGAGAGTTCAGCGTAAGCCAGTGAGGATGATGAAGGAGGTAGAGCACCTCCCTTAT
>VXBP01004246.1:0-30507 GCA_013400115.1 Rhinopomastus cyanomelas
TCAGTAGTGCCCCTGCACCTTCCTTGTTCTTCCTCATATGTAGGTATTTTTAAATAGAATCATAGAATCATTAGGGATTGGAAGGGACCTCGAAAGATCATCTAGTCCAATCGCCTTGACACAGCAGGATCACCTAGACCAAGTCACACAGGCACACATCCAGTCAGGTCTTGAATATCTCCAGTGAGGGAGACTCCACAACCTCCCTGGGCAGCCTGTTCCAGTGCTCCCTCACCCTCACCGTGAAGAAGTTCCTTCTCAGGTTGATGTGGAACCTCCTATGTTCCAGCTTACAACCATTGTCCCTTGTCCTATCACTACATGACACCGAGAACAGCCCAGCTCCATCCTGCTGACACCCACCCCTCAAATATTTGTAGACATTAATGAGGTCACCCCTCAGTCTCCTCTTCTCCAAGCTAAAGAGACCCAGCTCCCTCAGCCTCTCCTCATAAGGGAGGTGTTCCACCTCCTTCATCATCTTTGTTGCCCTACGCTGGACCCTCTCCAGGAGCTCCACATCCCTCTTGAACTGAGGAGCCCAGAACCGGACACAATACTCCAGGTGTGGTCTCACCAGTGCAGAGTAGAGGGGGAAAGAAATAGGCAAGAAATCAAAATATATGTCTGCTTTGGAAAAAGTCGCAAGTTCTGAAAGGACTTGGAGGCTACAGGCACAGAATGCACTTAGAGTCAGCAATAGACTTTCTATTCATTTATGCAACAATTAGATCAGATCACAAAGCTGCTTCTAATCTTCCTTTTGCTGATTGAGTCTCTAAGATATGATAGATTAGTCTCAGATGTAATAATTGCCTTCCACTGCAGTCTCCTTATGACATGTTCATTTTTAGGCCAACTGCAGAACATATTTTTAATTATAGAAGATTTCACACAGTAATTCAAGAAAGGAAACTTCAGACTTACAAACCCCAGCTTATAAAGCAATATTACACTAGCACCAGGTTTCTATTACTAACAACATAACTACTTCACTCTAATAACTTTTAAATGTCACTATGTTTTACATGTCTTCATATTTTTCAACACCATCAGCTGTCACCCTGCAGGTCTCATCCTACCAAGTAGTGTAGGAAACTATTCACAAGCTAAGGAAAGCTTGAAGTGTTAGTATTGGAACTCATGAGGTATAGCTGAAAACATATGATTACAGCTGAGTCATCACTTACCACTAGCCAGACTAAAGGAGAGCTTTCGTAAGCTGGGTTTGACAAGCAGTGACTTAGAAGAGGAATACGACAATGAAAGAGACTGCATCACACTTTTCAGTACTGTATTGAATAGCCTCTGAATTCTTACTCTTAACAGGAGAAAGTGGCAGAAGTAACATTGAAAAAAATGTCTTATGTTTGAAATGCTTCACAGTCACAGAGGACGCAGTGTAGAGAGTAACAGCTAGATTAATGTGTGAGCAAAACACGAATGATGCGCTGTAGACTGCTCCTAGGCAGATGTCTTCCTGCTTTATTCATATGTTTGTCTTCATGATGTAACTCTTTCAAGAAATAAACCTTTTTTTGTTCAAAAATGTGTCCCTAATGCAGAACTCATACTGGCCTGTGGAGCTAGACCTCCATTTTATGAGTATGGTGTGCATTTATTAACCTCAAAATATTCTTTACTGTTTTCATTTGCCAAATATTTCTTCTTCATCCTTTCCTTTAAACAGCAGTTCCAATTTGCCTGGCAAAGTCTGTTCTGTATTTAGTGATATAATTGCAGAGAAGCAAAGATGTAATTGGTTTTTACTATCTTCTATTGTTGCATAGGAAGCCCCTCTGGTTCCTCTCTTCTCTCCATCTACCACATTTTTGCACTTTCTACTCCTGAGTTTCTGCTGATGGGCTTCTACTGCAACATCTGAAGCAACTTTTGTCGTCAGATTTTCCCTGTCCTCCACGGACAGTAATTTACCCCGTTTATAACCTTGAAGTTCTTCTATCTCCTATTCTCTATTAATTGCAGTCTTCTGCTTCCAACACTTCATTCCCAGTTATTGGCAAAGCCAGTACCTTATCTTCTATTAAGCCTTCTTCAACTGTATGCACACTCACAAATTCTTGCCATTTCCTATCTCCCTACATTGAGCTTTAAACAGAGCTTTTTCTTGGCTTACAGAAAGACAGCACCCAGTATAAGCGGCCTGTTACTCAGAATGGAAGATGTGAATAATCGTATTATTGCAGAAGATGAGTCATCTTAGCACCAGACCTACAAAAGGCTCCTACAGAAACCATTTCTCCTCATCCTCTAAATATAATTTTGGAATAAGATCCATAAAAAATACTATTGCTTTTAAAATCTACATAATGTGCGCGAACTTAACTGCAAACACATCCCATGTTTTTTCAAAGACAATACCACATGCAGCTAGTGGTATGAGACTGAGGGGTGACCTCATTATTGTCTACAAATATTTGAGGGGTGGGTGTCAGGAGGATGGACTTGGGCTATTCTCCGTGTCATGTAGTGATAGGACGAGGGGATTGGACTAGATGATCTTTCGAGGTCCCTTCCAATCTGTAATGATTCTGTACTCTGCACTGGTTAGGCCGCACCTTGAGTACTGTGTCCAGTTCTGGGCCCCTCAGTTTAGGAAGGACATTGAGGTGCTTGAGCGTGTCCAGAGAAGGGCAACGAGGCTGGTGAGGGGCCTTGAGCACAAGCCCTATGAGGAGAGGCTGAGGGAGCTGGGATTGTTTAGCCTTGAGAAGAGGAGGCTCAGGGGAGACCTTCTTGCTGTCTACAACTACCTGAGGGGTGGTTGTGGCCAGGAGGAGGTTGCTCTCTTCTCTCAGGCAGCCAGCACCAGAACAAGAGGACACAGCCTCAAGCTGCGCCAGGGGAAATTTAGGCTTGAGGTGAGGAGAAAGTTCTTCACCGAGAGAGTCATTGGCCACTGGAATGGCCTGCCCAGGGAGGTGGTGGAGTCGCCAACTCTGGAGCTGTTCAAGGCAGGATTGGACGTGGCACTTGGTGCCATGGTCTAGCCTTGAGCTCTGTGTTGACAGGTTGGACTTGATGATCTATGAGGTCTCTTCCAACCTTGATAATACTGTGATACTGTGATACTGTGATTCTATGATTCTATGATTCTAGTGCTACAGGGCTGGAGTATGGGTGAAGGGTAAAGGAATTGTCTCAATGCTTCTGTCAGCAAAACTTGGGAGCTCACTGAGAAGCAAGAGTTCTCTTATTTATCAGTTCTGTCAATCTGAACACAATCTCATACAGAAAGAGTGATCTATCTTAGTACATGAGAATGGAATGCCTTCGACTGTACTTACTTTGTAGCCTTGAAGGTGTCCCCTGATACTTTTTAGTGGAACTGGGTCCCAATGCACTTTTGCTAATGTGCTGTTAATAACATGAACCTGCACGTTGCCTGGTGCAACCATGGGCACTGTGTGGAAACGGATGCAAGAAGAACCTAGTTAGAGTAAGAAATCACACACACATCCTTTCTCAGAATAACAATGTTTTCATGGCACTTAAGGAATTTTACATTAAGGAAATTTGGGTTTTTTATTTTAAATTAAGCAAATTATTACATTAATTTAATTTAATTAAGGAAAATTAAAATGTTCCTATGTTAAAAAGCTGACCTCATGATTAACACTAAAGAGTACTGTGAATCATTATCTCCAAATCATTTTAATTAAAAAAACCTTAGATCACTTTTTCAGTATTTTAGTATTTTAAATATTCCTTCAGGTTACACATTCAGTTGGTCTTAATTAGCACAATGGAGTCTACAAAACTTACAGTCTTCCCCTGAATGTCCAATCACCTCTGATGGCTCGGGTGCATATCCCAGGTCATTTAAAGCTTGCACTTTTATTTCATAGGGAACAAAAGTTGGTGTACCAGACACGATGTATTTAGACACGTTTGCAACTATAACAGATGTCCATTCATCATCAACATCTTTCTGACGCCAGCTGACTTTGTACTGCAGCCCGGGTCCATTAGACTGAAAACCTGTTAAAGACTGAAATGAAAGAAAAATGTAAAATATGCTGCAGTATCTGAAAAATCCAAAGTGTCAAATGAAATACACTGAGTTTTCTTTAGAATTTTGCTGAAAATTTACCACTGTGTTCTGTGATGGAGAATACTGATGACATTTCCAGGCTATGCACTTTAAGCTTAACAGGAGGTCAGCTCAGCGGCTCTGCATTCATGAGCACAAATCCCATTAAATGATGATCCTGGCTAATTCTCATGCAGCCAGCTACACACTGGGATTTCTGTATACATATTTCATATCTATTTCTCACAAAGCAAAAGATTGAAAATGTACTTTGACCATCTCTCTATAAACAGTCTTCCCTAGACAATGTTTCTTCCCTGGGACGGGAAACTGGTTATACATGGCTCTTCTTGAGCACCTGTCCTGACGGTAAGAGCATAATAGAGAAAACGCTTTCAGTGGAAAGAGTGTTGCTTTTCCAGTGGAAGAGTGCCCAATAATTTAGTTGATTATAACAATTGAGATGAAAATTAGGATTCACAATAGGATTAACTCTAAAAATATGTCTCTACTTGAGACAAACCTCAATTTACATGGTTAAGTTTTCCTAATTTGACAGCAAAACATCCTGTATTACCAAATTGATGGCTTGTCTTTAGAAATCACTCAAAGAAAACATGCACTTTCATTTTTATTTTTCTTTTCATAATACATGCAGCCTTTCCCTGCAAATGAAGATGGAGGAATGTCTGGATTTTATTGTTTTTCAAGAAAGTTTGAAGAAAGCAACACATTGTGTAGCTAGAGGAATATTATTTCTGAAAAAACAGCTATTAACGAACCTGAAAACTAGTAAATGAAACCTTAAAAAACCAAACTTACCTCCCATGTTATTACCAAATTATCAGGTTCTGAGCCTATCCCTTGGACATTGGAAGGATTTTCGTCCGGACCTAAAGATAAAACATTTGTATGTGAACAGGAATGACTGCTATTTACATTCCAAGCAGATTCAACAAGATTTAGGACTTAAATCAATGAGTGTTAAGATGGAATAGTTATTTACTTGCAGTTTTTGTCAGGTACTGCTCAGACGGTTCACTTGGCTGACTCCTGCCGATCTCATTGATAGCTATCACACGGAATGAGTAGTTGACGTATGGAGACAACTTCAACTGCACTGTTGTCTGAATTCCAGAAACTTCCGTCTGGTAATGCCATATCCCTGGTTCATGCAGCCCATCTTCATATTCAATCACAAAGTCTGTAAACAAAAATCAAATCCAACTTTATGTCAAAACATGCAACACCTTCCTAGATCAACGCAGGCATTTCTGAATAAGCTAATCACAAGGAGTGGATACAATCAGCATCTTAAAAAGTCATGGAAATTGAAACACATGTGTATAAACCAGAACACAGATCTACAATGTGGATCTCAAAAGTACTGTCGAGGTAGAAATATAATATAAACACCCTTCATTTTATTACTTGGTATTCTCACCAGTGCAGCTACCTGTCAGGTAATTTGTTATTACAAGAGCTTGCCATCAGGTACTACCTTTTAATGTAAGAGAAACCCTTGAACTAGCATGGCAATAAAGATTAGAATTAGACAAGTAATATTTTACTGACAAATACATTGGTGCCAAGCTGACAGTAAGTACCTGTATAGTATTACAAATTACTGAGTATTCCATTTCCATGGTAAGACTGGCTTAGTGAAGAACTATTTAAAGTCAAGAAGAAATACTTGAGAAAGGTTTTCAAGAGCACTTTTCAGTGTTTTCAAATTAATTCAACAAACGTATGTTTGGAAGCTGAATTTCCTGAGAGTTCTCTGTGAGCATTGCAATGATTACTGTTAAGCCTCTACAGAGTAAATAACCTCAGGGACTGTAGAACTCCACAGATCAAATCATATCCATTATTATAGACAAAAGGACATTTCTTTTTCAGCTGTGAAAGAGTTAAAAAAACCTTCCTGCTTTTAGGTATGAGATACAAATTTTGAAACATGTAAGGAGAATTGTTCGGATATGGTAAATAAATGGAGACAGAGTAGCAAATGTGAGTGCATTCCATAGAGCCTGAAGTTTAGGTGCACTAAACTAACTGTACATCAGATGTTTGTGTGTTGTGTAACAAGAATTTTCCCCTCTCTCATGTATACATGAGGACAAGAAGTCAGAAAGCATCTTGGAATACATTCTGTTTTCCTAACTAAAGAAATCAAGCACCATCTAGAAAATGCTTTTAGAATATTACTTACAGAACCACATAAGAATAATGAGCAAAAGTTTGAGAAGCCGAGACGTTCAAGAAAGATGAGTAGAACTAATTACATGCTTCTGGACATAATGCCTGCAAATTTCATGCTGACCCGAGTTGTTAAAAAGAAAGAAAACTGGCCACAAGTTATTGTCTGTGTTACAGCTGCTGTTGAATGCTCAGAGATCAAGAGCTTGGGATGGGATATTTTCTGGACCAAAGTCTCTGTTGAAAAGGTGAGACTAGTAACGAGCATTCTGCCTGAAGCTCTAGCAGAAAAAGTTATATAAGCCTTGAAAGAAAAAAGGTCTAGCTGAGGCTTCAGAGAGATTCCAACGTGTCCTGTTACTTCTGCAAAGGGATCACTCATAGTGAAGAGCTATCTTTGAATATTGATCTGCGCTTTGAAGTGATGGCCACAGCAGAAATATAGGGTTACTCATGAAGCAAGTGCCTCATTTGCAGGCTGTCAGGCGACTGAGCAGCATCATAATTAACACCAGCATTAACTGAACCAGGTTCAGAGTGCATGCAAGATCTTGCTTCTAGAAAATCTCTGACACGAGCCAACACCAACTCGCATCATGTCTTTTGAAACAGCGCAATCTCATTCCTGCAGCAAATCAATACTTGTGTCTTCTGGTCTGGAAAAATGAAAATACTGATACAACAGTGTATGCATCAGCAAAAACTGAAATACAATTCAACTACTTATATTAAACTTATATGTCTTATATTTTTATACTTATGTTGTTAGTTAACATACACTATGCAAGTCTGAAAGTGCAGAACTTATGGAATACCCTTGAATATTTCATTGAAATGGAATCATAATCTCTTATGCATTGTCCTGAAGTTTGGGCAATTCTGTTTTTACAAAACTTCCTGTTCAGATGGCTGATCGCTATGGTTGTGTTCAGTGTTGATACTGAGCAGTGTCAGAACCTGGAGAGCAACACTCAGTCCAACTTACGCATTTCAAATGTAATGTGTACACCAGTCTTGGTAACTTGTGGCAGTTATGACTTGAAACTACACCACACAAAGAACTACACAATTACATTTGGTTGCTTTTAATGGAAAACTTGCTCCTAGAAATCTTTCTGATACTATTATTTTTTGACAACCAACAGTAACATCCTTCCTTCCTCCTAAATTCCCCTTCCATCCTCTGCTCAATACAAGCAAGATTATCTTTCATTGTGTTCTGTCAGGAGGGACAATAGCATTTAAGATCAATTTTCTCCATCAAATTTTCAAATTCTCTCCATCTTACGGGCACATTTCATTCTTTCAGCCATCTGGACTAGAAATACAACCTATCCGCCTTACATTTTCATGTATCAGCAGTGGTGGCTAATCCCTTCAGATATTGGTAGTGATGCTGTTTCCAATTCATGGGATTTGTTAGGGTAATGGTTGGACTCACAGATCTGAAAGGACTTTTTCAACCTAAATGATTCTATGATTACAAAAGAGTTAATGCAAGATGTTAGTATCTCTCTCCTTCAGAAGCACACAACTAATGGGCAAGTCTATTCTCTACAAACTCATACAGCCATGTCTTGTGAGACAGAGCTCACATCAGTCTCAGCTTTTATGCTGACTAACACTTTAGAAGCCCTGCCCTCTAGGACAGTAAATAGGTCTTTCTGCTTGGCTGTAGCGTAGAGAACATACAGTGGATTTTTGTTCAGTAAAGAAATGGAAACTGTATCAGATTAATTTACCATCCTTTTATGTTGGACACAAAATTTATCTCAAACCTCTAACGGAATCTGAAAGCAGTTAACATAATTATGTGAATGTAACGTAATAGACACAAATAACCATACTTGTAATGGGACTGTTATTATCATCTCCTGGTATCCACGAAAGATCTACACTTCTTTCTAGTCGACCTGTCAATTCCAAGTCAAAAGGTGGATTTGGCCGAGCTGTAGATCAAATGAACACAAAGTAAATAATTACATGAGAACATGTAGATGCATCTTTGAAGAAAAAGCCTTACATTCCTATCAAAAGAATTCCACAAATAAAGCAAGGTAGATCTCACTTACACAAGCATGACTTAAGTCACATTAGCATGCAATTGTCACAAAACAGAGCTAAAATGGAGAATGGATGTGTCTGGAAACTTCTATCAGTTACAAGTTTGATTTTATCAGTGTGATATAAAAATGTAATGAGTTTCAAAGACTCATGCTTGTCCCCTGTACCAATAAATCTTTAGTGAAACATGGAAAGGAATGAAGCATTCACATTAAAGAATCTTTTATACAACCACTACAAATATTTTGCACAAGTATTCAAAACGATAGTTCAAACAGAAACTAACTGCCAGTTACAAAGTAATATTTTTTGCTGTATGATTAAAAACCCCCAAAATGCCATACAAGCTGCCAATAAACATCCCTACGATGCTGAAAGATGTAATTTCCCATTCAAAATTGCTGAAACTAATTATATGACTTGTTAAGCAAAAATGAATAGATATTTTCACTGAATGTGATAGATTTTACATAGAAGTGCTTAAGAAGTGTTTTAGGCACATTGAATGTTAAAATTCAAATTCAGAAAAATGTTACCCAATTTTAAAATCCTTATTAGCAATTTAATCAATCACAAACCAAACCGGTCCATATGGTCCCATCCATGTTATGCATGAAGTACAATCAAGACAAACTATGAAATCAAGTACACGAGGCCTAGAAAGCTGTCATCAAATGTGAGTTAAAAACATACCATAATGTGGCTGGTGCAAGCTCTTTCACAGTGAATTAGCTTTCAACAGCTGGCTTTTACAATTTAAATCTTTCATTTGTTCTACAACTGGTTTGTATTACAGTGTTCTTTTTGAGAAAAAGTGACACATGAGTTCTGTAAAGAATCACTTGTACCCTAACACACAAGCTACTTGCAGCGTACAATTCCAAAGTCCAGAACTCCAGTAATGAAGTGGGTGGTGAAATGGGACAAAACCACACAAACACAAACACAGGAGAAAAGGCAAGAACAAAAGAAAAGGTGTGGCACTTTGCAATAGGCAAATGAGAAATAGATCTCACAGATGATGTAGAAAGAGAACTTTGTATTAATTTACCGTAAATGATAGCTGGAGTTGGGGGAGCAGCTGAAAAGAACATTAATATAGAGGATTTAATCAGTTAGTAGACAAAGAAACAGAATTACTGTTGGTAGTTAAAGACTACATTCATTAGAGAAAAGGAAACGTTCACTTATTTACTGTCAATGGTTGACTTGAAATGTCAACCATTAATTAATTATTAATTGAAAAATGTTAACTGAATATTTATTAGAGTATAGTTGAATATTACTTCCTTTTTTAAAAAATTAAGGACAGATCAATGAAATAAAGCAAGCAATCTCATTAGAACTTTCAAATAAGTACTAGACATTTGGCACTAGCACAAGAAAATTTTAAAACAGGCAAACTTGATTTCAAGTCTCAGCTCAACCTCAGAATCATTCAGGACATTCACTTAAAACTTTCTTACAAACTGGGAGAAGGGATAAAACAACACATTTTACCACAATTTGCAATTGTAGAAACTTAACAGAGAGAACTAAACCAAATAGAAAATCCTTGAAAACCATCCAATCAAGCACGCTCAATGTTTCTGAAACATAATGTAGCTGCAGAGGAGATTCCTGGGATAAATGTTTACATTCAAATACCCAGCAATATGTAACCTACTGTCTTAGCTGTGACCTTACTGCTGTTTACAGCTCCGTGAAAAAGGTTGTAGAGGGTTCTCATCACAAGTTAACAGCTGATATGTAAAGAGGAAATGGCCTCAAGTTAAACCAGGGGAAATGCAGGTTAGACATTAGGAAAAACGTCCTTATTTAAAGGGTCACAAAATATTGGAACACCCAGGGAGGTGGCTGAATCACTGTCCCTGGACGTGTTTAACAGTCATGTATGAGCAATGGGTGTAAGTTGCAGCAGAGGAGGTTCCGCCTCAACACAAGGGGGAACTTCTTTACTGTGAGGGTCACGGAGCACTGGAACAGACTCCCCAGGGAGGTCGTGGAGTCTCCTTCTCTGGGGACTTTCAAGGCTCGCCTGGATGCGTTCCTCTGTGATCTGTGTTAGATAGTTTTGTCCTGCTCCGGCAGGGGGGTTGGACTCGATGATCTCTTGGGTCCCTTCCAACCCCTAACATCCTATGATCCTATGATCCTATGTGGAGCTTAGGATCTTGGTTTAGTGATAGGCTTAGTACCGTTAAGTTAATTGTTGGACTCGGTGAACCCTTAAAGTTCTTTTCCAACCTAAACAATTCTATGATTCCACGTGATACAAACAAAAAGCTGCATAGCATGACACTGAATGTGTCCTGTAGCTACTACTCTACTTAGCATAAGAGTGCATTCTTAAAAAACTGAAAGACAGCTACAAATATGTGATATTTTCTTTGTCCTACAAACCAAAACTGTGTTTATGCTTTTGTTTTTCAGTCTAATGCTGTTTCCATACTAAACCAAAATTGACCACAGTTCTGCTATCATAGAGTTTGAGAGTGTTCTTACCGACAACAGTAAGCACAGCACTTGCTGAAACGCTGTCCAGAGTAGTATTAACTATGCAAGTGTATGTTCCATCATCTTTATCAGTTACATTCATAATAGTCAAGTTGTCTTTACCAACTAGGAACCTGTAAATACAATAGATTCAGCCACTCATTTTTCAGTAACTAGCACTGTCACAGAAGAATTGCATGACAGGAAATACAGGACGGCCATGTAAGCTGTGGGACCAAGTTAGCCTTTCACATTGCTCTTGACCACCTTCCCACAATAACTGTACATCTGAATCTGCTTTTCTTTCCAAATATACCTAAAAAAACTTTTGTTTATCTGTGATCTAGAGCAGAATATTCTTCAATTATCCATTAGGTATCTTAGGCCAATTATTGTCTCCTTACAACTGACAAACTGAGCCAATGTGCACAAGTAAAAATTTTTAATCTCATTTTGCTTTGAAGTCTATCTTAGTATGTTCACCACATTAAGGAAATCCTTCATTTACCAAACATGATCTCCATCAGTCTATATGTTGAAAATAACAAAGGCCAATATGTTCCTTTTGAAGGTCAGGAAAAGGAGAAGACAAAATAAATCAGACAATTAAACAGAAAGGAAAATTATTTTTTCCATACCTTTCATCATCTAGCAGTTCATCATTGTCCTTCAACCATATAACTGTTGGCAATAACGTAGAATCATGTTTTATTATACACTCAAATGTAACTTGGCTGTGTCTCTGAATCACTTTGTATTCTGGCTGTTTAATTATCATTGTTGGATCTGAAATTTCAAATTACTATTAGATATTTAGAAAGTCTGAAATTCTACACTAACCTGTGAAGAAAGAACTATTACTTTCTTACCTTTAACTTCCAATTGCACCTCATTTTGTATCTTTCCTAACTCATTTCTTGCTACACATGTGTATGTACCAGAACTATCCTTTTGAGCCACAGGAATTTCCAAGGTTCCGTTACCATGGAAAATGTATTCATTTCCAAGCAAGATGCTACCTTTCACTCCCTTAAACCTTAAAAAATTAAAAAATTGAAAGTAATGCATTACTCAACATCATAGTTAAATTCTGTTGCATTTTTATTATCAGAAAATACAATCTTGTGACTACCACATTAAAAAATACAGGCAGAATAAAAAAATGAGATTTAAACTTGACTGTAGGGATAATTCAACTGTTGTTAAGTATATGTAACATTGTATTAGCACTACTGTAGTCAGCATATACTTGAAAATACCCAATTTAAAAATTGTAAACAGAACAAAATTGTTTTATGTCTTTAAATATTAGTTTCTATAGATACAACTGGGTCTTTTTACATAACTTACACAAAATAACTGCACCTTACCATTCAATTTCAGGCTTAGGTGAACCAAAGTAAGCACAGTCGAGAAATGCTGGGCTGTCTACGATGACTTGATACAGTTTTTTAGCAGGTGTTAGAATCCTTGGTGGCTCAGCTGAAAAGACAAAAGATACCTGGATATATATACAAAAATTTAAATGCAAAATACTAGACATCAAAAATTGCCTAAAGTATTATACATTAACATCCTTCTCTCAGTGATTTCTGGTCTCCATCTAGGTCTAGATATGTTATTCTGCCAGTAGCCTGAGGAAAGATTAATGTAGGAGAACTATCTTGTGAACAATAAGCGCTTCTTCTGTGTTTACAAGTAACAGGAATTGGCACCAAAGGCAATGATTTTAATTGGAAAATTCAAGTCAGGATACAAATTAAGAAGAAAAACTCCTGAGAACAGACTGAACTGCATAATTCTGAACAGACCTGCAGGCAGAAAGAACCTAAAATGTGTTTATGGCGAAACACAGAGGCGAAACACGTACATTTTCTTTCATGTAAAACACCATGTCTTACAGTCAAAAGACCTGCCAGTTCCTGCAGAGAGTCTTTAGAGGCCATTCTGCCTAAGATTTTGCTATTAGCTGTTTTAAAACACACAACTGAAGAGGCTGTAGTATATCTTGTCACTAAAGACACGTTCTTGGGAGGCCTTCAAGAAAAATGCTCCAGCAGTTTAGGTGTCATCTATTTAACCGTTCCAAAACATTGATGAAAGCATACTGAAACACACTAACAAGGAATATTAATTCCCACCTTATTTATTATCCTTTCATTCACTTGGTTTACGTAAACAAACCCAAAAAAGACGTAAAGATTATTCCAAGTTTTCTCTAAGTTTCACAACTATTCTTCTTACTTAGGAACTATGAAATTGAAACTCAGAAATATCAAAAACCAAGGTGTGTTTATGCTTGCCTTTTAGAGGGCTCAGGAAATGTGCCCACTCCCACTGCAGACACCAAGCAAGGCTTGAGTATGCAGCGAGAGACAACTAATACACAAGAAAAACAAAAACATCAAGTCTGTTTCTTACCCAGAACATTAACAAATGCATTTGCTAGCAGGTACCCATATTCATTAGAAGCATTGCACTGATAGACAGCACTTGATCTTTCTTGGACATGTGAGAAAATAATGGTGTCGCCATCTACTTTTCTGCTAGGATCTTCTGGAGCAACTGTAAGTGTAAAGAAAAAAAAATCACAACTGCTTTTCCTGTTGTCTGGCACGTTTCATACTTCTAAAATGAAAAAAAATCTGTGTGGCTTTTTCTTATACACTCTTTCTTCTTCCTTCCTGGGTTCACAGGCTAAGACGTGAATTTCAAGTTATTCCAGTTAAACAAATATTTAACTCAGGATGGCAGAATTCCCATTTTTTAAGTTTTATTGTGTTTGTTTTTGAAAGAACTAATGCTGAGGTCAAATTTTGCATGCAAGACAGAGGAAAAGTACTGATACAACAAGATTCAGACAAATACAGACGATATCCAGAAAAAAGTAAGCAAATATTCCTCAATATCAAAAGAAAATGCTTCTGGCATGACACAGTCCGAAGTTGTAGCTTTTCTGATTGATTGTTATACCATAAACAATTATGTAATAGAAACATAGCTTTAGATGAAAACTATCTCAGAGTAATGCACAAGAAACTCTCACAAAACCAAGAAACAGTCTCGTCAAGAGCAGTGATGTCAACTCAGTAGGGGGCGCTCTTTCCCTTGTGTATGAATGACATAATGGCATTTCTGCCACTGTTCTGCAAACAGCGCTTGCATCCCAGAATAATCATGAATATAACTGCAAATAAAACTGATTGCTGAAGAATAACAGTTGTTGATTATGATACAACTCAGTGGAAATAGGGAGGTACAGTGGAGACAAAACTTAGCTTGTAATACCTCGACAAAAATGCAGAAACTGCAGTTCAGTATTTTAATATAATATTTCATAAAAATAGATAATTATATTACATAAACTAGCTGGTGACATTATGTATATAAGTTATAATGATATATATGAGAAACAAATGTGTATAAGCATAAACAAATGCATCATAGTCTGGTTTAATCATCAAAATTTACACCCTTGTATTTTATTGAGGTTGAGAAAATAAGTGCATTTCTAGAAGATACGTTTGTATACAATAATTTCTCAGTTCTTTAGATTCATAGAAAAGATCAATTAACTAAATTAACATGTCAGTTCTTACCTGTAAAGAAAATGGAAAAAATACTTCTACATTTTCTCAAATCTACTGATGTATCTATTACTGAATGATCTGTGAGACAAGAAACTAGAAGAAGGAGACCACAGTTCTGTGTTTCTTCTTAGGCATATTTCCACCTTGTGTGGACTCTAAGCCAATTACAAACTCGAAGCATGTAAACTCATTACATCAGTTTCCAAACAGATGCTTCAAGCATAGTTTTCAGCTGAATTCATAACTTGGCATCCCTCTGAGTTCAGATCAGTATCACAAAATCAGGTATTTTGGAAAGGAAGGAAAAGGGGCTACTGCAATTTTAAATGGTTATTCTCTGGACTTTGGGATTGCTGGCACTTATTGCTCTTCTCTTTTGCTTTAGCTCTTATTCTCTTCACATTACTTCCTACTGTATGTAGATGCCATTTTCATTAAAAGATTCATGGGCTGAAAATAGACAGAGCAGGTGAGAAGCCCAGCAGGCAGGCCAGCCAGCTGACAGAAGTGGTCTGTTTCTGCATACAAATCACCATTCCATCGAAAAGATGCACAATCGCCCTTGCAGGATGCAAGAGCTCTGCCCATGGCTGTTCCAATCACAGCCACTTCCTGCCCCAGACTCCAGGCTTCCCTCCACTCATGCCCTCTGAATCCTGCAGCATTTTCTGCAGACAGACAGATATTTAATGGGCACACAGAGGCCTCCCTGCTCACACACACTCCCATACATAATAGCTACAGGCTGAGGGTAGGGCCTCTTCAGAGGTGGAAGCCTATGATCCTATGATCCTAAGCCATTAGTTCAATCCTCTATGGCTGAAGAAGTAAGTGGATGCTAACTTAATGATCTAACCACTAATTTATCAAATAACCCAAGTGTAGCATCTTCCTTCCCACTGGTCTATTTCAGGAAAGACAAGAGATATCCCTCTTCAGTTATTTGAAGAGGGAAAAGCAAACAATCTGAGGAAGGTCCCAGGTTACTCAGTGCTTTGACTGGTCTAGCCACTCACATGTTGAAGGGCACAGATTTTAGAAAGCTCCCTGTTGAGACTGGCGTCTATTCAACAGTCTGTCTTCTGACATGCATACTCCTCTCATGCAACACCAACAGAACCTACATATCTTTGCCCATGTACATTGTGTTTTGCAGGGCCAAGCTCTATAATCTAGATGCTGTATCAACCAGCTGCACTAAGCATGCAAATGCTGCTGCACTCACACAGCCAAAAAGTCTTGTGGCAGGGCCACTCAGAGGCACTTATACAGGGCTGTGTTCAGACAGGGGAAGGCGCTCTTCTCTTGACCTGCTGGTAATAAATCCAATCTAATCTAGCCCAGGACAGCATTAGCCTCTATGACACAAGGGCACACCATTGGATCACAGTCAAACTAGTGTCCACCAGGATGCTCAAGTCTTCTCCTACTAAGCTACTATCCAGCTGGGTGGCCCCCAGTGTTTAGTGATGCATGGGATTGCTCTGCCCCCCTGGTGTGGGAATTTGAAACTCTTGATGACTTTCTTGCCCTTACTGAGCCCAGAAATTGGTTCAAGAATTTGCTGCTCCTTCACCTTTCCAGAGATCTGGGTGACACTGACAAGCTTCTAGTTCCCTCACTTGTCCTTCTTCATCTTCTTGAAGACAGAAGTATCACTTCCTTTCCTCCAGTCTTTGGGAACTTCTCCCAGTTACTACCATCAAAGATTATCAAGAATGGCCTTGCAATGACATCAGCCAGCTCTCTCAGCACTTGTGGGTGCACCTATCGAAGCCCATGAACTTCAGTATGTCCAGTTTGCTTAAGTATTCCCTGACCAAATTCTCTTCCACTTAGGGTTCATCTCATTCCACCCTTTTGCCTTGGTCTCTGCGACTTGGCATTCCTGAGCGTTCAGTTTTGCTAGTAAAGACGGAGGCAAAGACGGCACGCAGTACTTCAAGCCTCTGCATGTCCTTTTCTTTTCTGGGGAGAGAGCACTCCAACCACACCTCGTTTCCCTTGACAAAGACACCAGCAACATTACAGTACAGCTGTACAACACGGAGAAAACACTTCCGATAAGTCTGAGTTTGGCCACGATAGCCAAATAGCAAAGAATTATGTAATACTTAGAAAGAGTTAGTACAGTCAGGATAATGAATTATGAGGATTTTCTAGGGGAATTCTATTGCAGTAACAGACAGGTGCACATGTGCCCTGTGACAATCAACATTTCCTCTCAATAATATTAAGTCACAGCTCATGAACGTGTTTACATCCCTTCTGGACAAAGACCTGGTTTCCTGGTTTCACCTAATTTTTCTATCATTTTATATAACCAGAAATCCCCTATAGCCATGTGTAGCGTATTCCTACACAGACAATACACAGCCTACATCAGATACTGTTGTCACGCTTAGTCATCTGCACGCTGAATATCTTCTATTCATCCAAAAGCATACTTCCATCTGTTTCATAAAGTTCAGACAGCCCAAGAAATTGCTTTTGTTAGTACATTTAAATAACCACTGTGGCAGCATTATTACTTTATTTTTTCCTGGGAAAAGAAAGACAGAATGAAATATGTTTTCTAAAGAGAAGCAGTTAAAACACATTAGTATGCTTAAATTATTATTCAACCACAATTAAAGTAAATAATGAATCTAATAAATAGCTACTTACTATTTATATTAATTAAAAAAATAAATCCTATATTAACAGTTAACATATAATACAAATTAGTATAACAGTACATCATTATTTAAATTATTATTATTTAAATAATTATTTTAGCATAATAACACATGATTATGCTGGAAGGAAAAATACATATTTTGCTGAGATGTTTTACTCTTTTTCATTTAAGTATTTAAATTTAATTGCTAGTCAATGTGCATTTATGCAAACTCAGGAAGCTAGACAAAGTGAAGAACAGAATGTGAACAGATCATGATGTATATAACACAGTGCTGTTAGTCCAAATAAACGGTACAAACTTAAGGCCTGATCTGGAAGAAATATACGTATTCTGGGCAGAAAATATATTAAGACATGAAATTGATCTACTAACTCTGAATCATTTAGCTCAGGTATTTGCAGTCTGTGTAAACCTGGGGGAAAACAAAACACTCATTGCTTGGAATTTTTGCTTTCTTAAACTTAACTGCAAAAATGAAGTTTTTATGGTGAGGGTGGTCAGACACTGCGTTATGGGTTAGGAAAAGTACGGCTTTTTTACCATCTTTTCTTTCTTTTCCCAAAAGTAGTATATTAGAAGGCAGAAAGAAACCCTTCACCCCAGAGAGCACTTTTGTTTTTGCTACTCACAGAGGCTGATACATTAACTGCTGTTTGGGTCTAGGTATTCTTTCCCTTAATGGGCCATCTCCTAACAGGCACTGAGAAGGTGCCCTGAAGATTTGGGTGATAGGCTTTTGAAAGGGAATTTGTAGTCCATTGAGAGTTGGGGTGCCAGGGGCATTCCCATCTACCCTGCACTCCCATAAATGACTCTGCTCAGGGGTGAGCAAGACCCACCTTTTTGCTCTCCCTGGAGTTCTGACTGAGACAGGGCAGCCCTGACCTGGGCTGGGCTGGAATGCAACACTGACTCCGGTCCCGGCTGCCCAGAGTTGGACTCTGGTGAGGGCAGAATACAGTGGCAGCATGCTCTGCCTTGCCACTGTGCCGCATCGAGCCACGTAGCTCTATGCCATGCTGACAGAAAGTCCTTCCCCTGCCCGTGCCGTGAGGCGGGTGGCACAGCGAGAAACCACCAATGCTGATTCCTCACTGCAGTGAGCGAAATGAAGCCATTACAAGCCTGGGGACATCAGAACAGTGTAAAGAGGAAAAGCCCTAAAAGCCCAAAGGAGGAGGAGGGAGGTTCCTGCTTGACGTAGCCATGCCACCTTTGTGTGCTTACTACGTGGCGGGTCAGGTGGCTGCCACCACCTTGATTCACTGAACAGCGCGAGGAGAAACTGTCATTTTGTGACTGAGAAAACTGGGAGAATGGAGCTGAAAGGACTTTTAACTCATAAACCTTTGGTAGACTGCTTGGGAAAAATGAGGGTGCTGAGATGTTCAAGGGGTGACCTTTCCCCTTTTTGCTGCTGAGTGTTTGTGAGTGTCCCTTGCCCCAGGGATCCTAGCTTGAAGACAAAGTTTGCTTACACAATACTTTGCTCATTTTTTTTCTCAGAAGTGTGTGTAATGGCATTATGATGGAGTTTTCTGGTCTGTGTGTTTTAACTTGCTTGGGCTTTTCTTCTTTCTGTACTTAGTTATAGATTTAATAAACCTCTTTTGTTTGTCTAACTTGCTCCATTGCTGGATAAATTCTATTCAAGAGGCCTTGAGGCCTGGCTGCCTTTATTTCTGTTTGGTTTTAAACTGTGACACCCTGAAATACGATGCCCAAGGAGGTGATGGAATCTCTGTCCTTGGGAGATAATAAAATTCTGTCTAAACTTTAGATTTTGCACTAACTTGAAGTACAGTAAATGCTGGCATATTGATCATCAATACATCTGTCCTTACTGAATATTTTATATACCTAAATTTACTGAATAGAACTTAATAAATTAACTACTAGATCAGTGTGGTGGCTTCAAGACCACAATTAAAAATAAAGGAAAAGAAAACAAAGCAGTTAGGTCTTGATGAGATCTTGGATAGAATTTGCCAGACAATGGATAGCTTAGGAAAAATGGAAAAGAGTTTATTAACTTTATAATTGTACACAGAAAGAAGAAAAAGTGAAGCAAGTTAGTGCATACAAACTAGAAACTCTGTCACAAATGCTATCACATATTCTGAGAAAAATGCAAAAGGAGATGACTATTATATTGGTCCCTGAGTTTTTTACATTAGAGACCTGGGCAAAGAACATGTCAGTCAAGTAGAGAGGGGTACAACCACCCTCTCTTCTACTCATTCAGAGAGACCCTCAAGGCCCTCATATGTTGCCACTTTCTTCTGCAGACGCTGGACCCTCGGCCATCCAGACCAGTGAACTCTTCAATTCTTTAGTGCAGTTTCTCCAGCAAAATGCTGATCAGACTGGCCTGATTCCTCAGCACCTGGAACTGCATTCCTCAGTGCAGGAGACATGCTTCAAAAAGAATCCAGTCTCTCTCTTCCTCGCCCATGGTCTAAAGATTCTTGAGTCCTTCTGCTTCTACATCTCTGACTATATTACCTAAATACTGTTTTATGTATTTAAAGGATGTTATATAACTATCCAATCTGGCCTTGAACACTTTCAGAGATGGGGCAGCCACAACTTCATTGGGCAACCTGTTCCAGCATCTCACCACCCTCACAGCAAAGAATTTCTTCCTAATGTCCAACCTAAATTTTCCCTCTTCAAGTCTGTAACGCTTTCCCCTTGTCCTCATGCTATGCACCCATGTAAAAAGCCCTGCCCCATCTTTCTTGTAGGCTGCTATTTGAAAGCTGCTATAAAGTTTCCTCGGAGCCTCCTCTTCTCCAGGCTGGAAAATCCCAACTTGCTCAATCTGTTCTCATAGGGGAGGTGCTCCAGCTCTTTTATCAATTGAGTTGCTCTCCTCTGGACAAGTTCCAGGATTTTTATGTCCTTCTTATGTTGAGGACTCCAGAACTGGACACAGTACTCCAGAAGTGGACACACATGGACGCCCTCTCCCGGAAGGTGTTCAAGGCCAGATTATATTAATCCCTGAGCAACTAAATCTAGTTGAGAAGTGTCCCTGCAGACAGGTTGGAGTAGGTGATCTCTAAGATCCCTTACAATGTTGGCCATGGCTGCTGTGAACAGCTTGTGTGTGTTCCCATAGAAAACATGGATGATGAATCTCTGAGCCAAGGATTATCAAGGCCTTTCACAAGGAAATCTAAGGGCTAAAGTTTCTCCCTTAAATTCAGTGTGATTACTAATGGAGACCAACTGAAACCGAAGATTCAATGTGAAATGTGATATAAACAAGGGAAGAACATGTTGAAAGAAGACAAACAGTGCCTTTCAGTGCAGTACTCTGTAGAAATCTGTGTGTATTTGATATTTAACAGCTCATCATGAACTATAAACCACTGAACCAATAAATTAATCTTTTCTGCAGTATTTGCAATGCCCTTCTGAAGTCCAATTACGCAAGTACTTCCCCTTCCCCAATTAATCTGGGTTATTACTTTCTGAAAGGTTGAGATACTTTATGCATGGTTTCCCCTTTGTAAAACCATGCAGAACACCAAAGCAGTAAATCAGAACAGATTATGCAGTGGTATAAATAATGTAGATCTTGAGTGTTAATTGAAACACAAGGCAAGGCAGAGTCATGGCCTGACCTTTCAATTGCTACTTACCAAAGTAATTCTAATTGATCTCAATGGTACCATGCGAGTGAGTTCAAACTGAGGAAACATTAGGAGATTAAGTCCTTATCACTCCAGCATGTCTGAGGCAGCTTTCTTTTCAGAAAGGCTGGAGTTTTAGTTTTAGGCAATGTTGTTGAAGAAAATAAATTAAATTTTTTTTAAAAACTCCTAAAATCTTCTTGTAAGTATCTTTTTACTCAGATTATTATAATCTGGAACAAAATATATAACATTGCAAGTTTTTTAAAAAATGCCTAAAGCACAGTACATTTTTGTTTACTTTCCCCTTTTTCCTGTTCGTATTTAAACCTGAACCTTTGAATGAGATATGGGCAAATGGTTCTTTCTTCAACACTCCCCCCTTTCCTTGTCCAACTCCATTATGGAAAATCAAAACTGAAAGAATGAAGCATCTCCCTGTTGTACTTTCCAATAGAAAATTAAAGTATTTCAAACAGATTACTGGACCACAGGAAGCACATTATGGGATACAGATGACAGCAGGGCTTTGAAATTCAAATGTAGCTCTTTCCTTTGAAATCCTGCCATGGGTGTAGCTCTCTTAGTACTGCCCTGAAGCCGAAACAGCTGCTTTAGTTTCCCTTTATAGTAATTTACTAATCATTCCATCGAAAGAAGAGGGGCTCAATTCTATAATTTAGTAACATGTGAACAAAAAGACACACTGTACTTGGTAGCTTCCAGACCAGCTTTTGCTAACTCATAACAACACAAGATTCTCAAGAATCTTAAGAACTGCACTTTTTGTGACTCTTTCTTAGATGTCCTGACAGACACAGTACACTGAAGCATCCAATCAACTTGCACTTAAGTACTTAAGGTGTATAAAAGTTCAGTATGTTTCTCAGCAGTGAAAGTGACCTTTAATATAAAGGCTGAGCTATCCAGCTTATTTATTTCCTATATTTCTTTCCCTGCTACTGCAGTTGAGTGGGTAATTTAATTAAAGTCTTCTAATTTTCACTGAGTTCCCTTCAAGGAGACACTGTGTACTGATTTCTCAAGGCCAGCTAGCCAACATATGGTGCCCTCGTATTTCGGAAATTCAGCAGCAACCAGCAGCTGCTTCGGAAAACTCTGTTTCTTAAAAGTTATAGCACTCTCCCTACAAGAATGCAGCATACATCTGTAAAACGTACTTGTTTGTCGTTTGAACAGCATGTTCTACAGCGTTGACAAAGAAGCAGTGAAAAGTGCTAAACTACCGGACAGCAGGATGAAAATCACAAACCAAAAACCAAAATGGAAAGATGTTGTGCTGGGGGTCATGGTTTAGTGGTGATGACAGGGCTAGGTAAAGGTTGGACCTGATCTTGAAGGTCTCTTCCAGCTGAAACTATTCTATGATTCCATAACTCTATATATAAAACAGTAAGGAAGATCAGACCCATGAAAACCCATAAAGGAAAGGGTAACAAACGTTGATTATAAAGCATGCATTATGATATATTTCCATATAACATGGATAATACAAAATTACATTGATATTTTCCTGTTGTCCTGTAATTCCATTGATGAGGTGGCTAGTATCAGCTTACAGATATTATTTAACCAATGCAGACTTCCCATTTTAACTCTCAGTCTAGAGCTCTCAACTTAGATTTCACTCGGATTCACTAGGTTCTTCATTAAACATTTCTATCTGTTTCAATATAGACTTACTTTTCCCCCAAAGTTGCATATTTTTCCTTACAGTTCAATGCAATCTGTCTTGCATGTCAAATATTTTGTATATATCTAATGAGAGTTCCCATTTACCTGTTGCTATTTCCTAGATTCTCACTGTAGAGAAACCTCCATATCCTAAACTAAACCTGGGACACTTACTTCAACAGACCTCAGCATCTTATAGGCTTACTTCAACATCTCCTGAAAATCACACAGCTACATTTCCAACAGGTCAGCACAGACCAGTATTTTAGAGCACATTATCTCCCACTAGTCAACACGGTAGGTTGCCTTTATAATATCCTTTTGTGATTGAGAGGAGATAAAGGTAGAAGAGACAAGTGTGATGCTATGGCATAGGCTATGCCAAGTCCAAACCCAACTGACAACACACCGCACGTTCTTCCCAAGCTGTGCTATAGATAATTTTTTTTTTTTTGCAGCAACGTTGTCTTTGCCGTCCAGCATAACACTGCGACACATTTGGCCAGCTATGCTGCTACTGCTCCTGCTTAATCATAGTGCTAATGCCTACAATAAGCCTGAAGCTGCAAAACCTGCATGAGTGTTCTGTACATCCGCAGATGTGAGGACTTGGCTTGTGGCATCACCTTTACATTCCACGACAAGTTAGTGTTGCAGTGAGGTGGCAAAGAAGAGATCTCTTGAATACGACTGACATGACAAGAAAAATGGTGAAAATTACACCAGCAATATCCATGCAGAAGTGGCACAGCACAGCTCACAGCTTTGTTCCTACGGTGCCATACGCACGGGGGAACCACCAGCAGACCACCACACAAAATAGCCACTAGTGCAGTCACCAGTTTTAATGTTCTCAAGCAGATTCTGTTGCTCCCCTTTTATGCACCACAGTATTTTTATAATCTCATTTATTATTTAGTGTTACCTGTCAGGCTAAACCTCCTCAAACACACAGTCTTAATTTGAAAAAACCCACCCTGATAATCCTCATATTCTCTTATTCATCCTCCCATAAGGTGATTGAAAATCTTACTTGCTATGGGAACACCATTTGCTAACCAGCTTATATCAGGCTTTGGGTTGCCGTTAGCTCTGCAGATCAACGTCCCATCTTCTCCAGGAGATAAGACCAAGTTTCTGGGTGCTGTTATCCAGTATGGTGCAGCTGGGGTTAGGAAGAGAAAGACAGCAACTGTTTTCCAAAATTATGTACAGAAAACCACAGTCACAGTAAGCAGAAGATAATTCAGACAAGGTACGTGTAGACAGATGTACACTGTTATTTTATGTACGCATAAAACTATATAATAAGCATATTAACATATATGACCTGTACATAAAATATATGTTAATACATACACCATATATATATGTGTGTTCTATGTTTCTCAATGATTAACTAGACAATTATACTTTGGCTAAAACGAGCTACTGGATAGCCGCTGCATTAAAATTCTGAGATAAGCAACACGAGGTTCTTTGTTTCGATTAGGGCCAACTGCTTTGAATCTAATATACCTTTTGCATAGAAAGCAAAATTTCACTGAGTATGGCATCTGCAGAGACTAGAGTGGTCTTTGGATAAATTTCAGATATGCATGCTTACAGAAGTTAAGCTGTCAGAAATGAATTCAGGTTTGATTACATAAAAAGATTGCATATCAAGGGTGAAATTCAGAGATGCCCAAATCCTCCGTTTCACTGAATTCAACAGGTGATTACCTGAGACAGCTGAAAGCAGAGAGATCAAAACAATGAAACACGGTCCTTACCGAAAACACGGTCCATGTCTCAACTCATTTACAACAAATACCTACAAAATGATTATGTTATCGTATCTGGCTATTCAGTTTCAAATTTTGGATTGATAGATGCAAAAGAAAATTGAGTTTCTGTTCTTGAAACAGAGGTTGGATGTGATAAAAAATGGTGCTGGTCTACAACCAAATAAATGTCTATTTAGCATGCAAAGTAAGCACTATGGTTATTATTTCAATTACTAATTGGCTGTCACTCCAATTTTTTTGTTTCATGGTATTCAAAACATCCTGTAAGTGTTTTTAGAACAAATATGACATCATCTTGGGTAAAAAATAATGAAGACAGAAAGTAAGAATTGTGAATTAAGAGAAAAAAGGGAGAAGGATATAGAACTGTAAGAAAATGATAAAACAGACAAGAGAAATAATATGGATTTCTACATGAATGGAGAGAATAAAAGATGGAGAAAATAAGGAGATGAAGACAGATGCTGAGAAAGATAAAAAGACAAGGGAAAGAGGCAGTCTAAACGATAGATAATCAAAGGATCTAAATTAAGGGTAGTACTGTTACAAGCTAAGAAATTAATTAAATACTGTTAACAGCAAGATCTCAATTTAGCCTGATGCAAGAAAAAGTACAGCAGAGTTTACTAGAGATAGTAAAGTCCTTCTGATAGTAGAATTTAATTATAATTCCCTCAGGGTTTTGTTTCCAGGCTTTTTTAACCATTCTCATTCATCTCATTTCAGCTAGAAAGCTTACTTCAGTCTTGCATTCTGGACACTGAAGAATTATTTCAGTATTACCTTTCACAGTTACTGAAATTACATGATGAACAGAACCTAATGTATTTCTTGCTATACATTTGTAGTTCCCAGAGTCAGCTTCAGAAATATCTACAATTTTAAGAGTTTTCTTAAAGTTTTCAAAAGATGTTCTGTTGGCTGGCAGTTCGCCGCCCTCTTTAATCCAGCGGATTACCGGCGTAGGTCTGGGAAAGTAAAAACATAGATTAAATTTAGGGGCTGGAGAAAGGGAAGATGAGAGTTCAAATCGTTTGATTTTTCCTGAACATACATTTTACCAATAATTGTTTTCAGAGCCTTTACCCACATTCTGGGACACATCCAGCAAATCTGCAAGCCTCACCAACACTGTCAATGGCCATCTGTTTGTAGGCTTCATATTTATAGAAAACATTTGTCTGCTGATTAAACTAGAACTCCTGACAGTTAATAAATGAGTATAACTGCATTTCAAGTTTTATTGCACTTATACTATTAAATTGATGGTCACAGTGGTTTAAAAGATGGCTTCTACATAACGACAAGTTTATAATTGTCTTTTGTGTGACCAATATCCTATCGGAAATTCTACAGCAAGGCTGTAAGGAAGTGGAAATAATTTCCTATGAGAAACAAAGAAAAGAAAGTCCATGCTGAGTCGAGTGCAGTTACTTGTCACTGCACCATGTGTAAACCTTGGCTACTCTCTATGTAGCCAAAGAAATGGAAAGTTGTCCACGCTTTTAAAGAAATTACAAGGTATTGCTTAGTGAGTGCAATGTCCTGTCTCACACAGACACGACTCAAGGCCAATATTCCCTCAGCAGTCTAATACTACAGATTTTGTAACAGATGCACTTAGCAAATTCAGCTTTTAATGATGGTATCAGTTAACTAGAAATCATCGTTTTAAAAAGAATATTAATATGGCCCTTTGTAGACGATATAAACTTCTCTCATTGAATTATGTCTTCAAAAACCATTACATGATGACTATAGACACAAAGGCATGTAATGTACAATAAATCTGTGATATTCCCTGTTTTTATCCAGCCACTTTACTGGAGTTTGGATCACTTAACACTTTATGGTAAGTTCTCAGAAAGCATGTAGATTAAGATTCCCTGAGCTGATGCTACTCACTCTCACCAGAGTGGTTTGCTCACGCAGACACCTGAGCAGACCACAGCTGAGGCAGAAACACTGCCCTGATGCTGGCATCAAGCTGTGTCAAGCTGTGCATGAGCATGCCCCATGGAGCTTGTGAGTGAACACATGTGAATTATTCTGCCCTGCATTACTGGCAATCATTCGTGTTCCTCATGGCTACCTCAGAGCACCCTGCATCATATGTTTTTGTGCACTGTAAACATGTTTACAGCTCCTGAAATAGGAATTACAGATCACAGAATCACAGAATCATCATGGCTGGAAAGGACGTCCAGGGTCATCGAGTCCAACCTTTATCCTAGTATCTAACTGATAGACCATATCCCTAAGCGCCGCGTCCACTCATTCCTTAAACACCTCCAGGGATGGTGACATCACCACCTCCCGGGGCAGTCTATTCCAGTACCTAACCACCCTCTCAGTAAAGAATTTCTTTCTAACATCCAATCTAAACCTCTCCTGACACAACTTAAGGCCATTTCCCCTCATCCTATCATCACTAATTTGAGAGAAGACACCAGCCTTGCTACAACCTCCTTTTAGGTAGTTGTTGAGGGCAATAAGGTCTCCTCTCAGTCTTCTCTTTTCCAGACTAAACAGCCCCAGCTCCCTCAGCCGCTCCTCAGAGGCCATGTCTTCCAGTCCCTTCATCAGCTTGATTGCCCTTCTCTGGACTCGCTCCAGCACCTCAGTGTCCTTCCTGTACTGTGGTGACCAAAACTGGACACAGTATTCGAGGTGCAGTCTCACAAGTGCAGGAGTTGCTGGAGGTTGTTGTGACCAAAGTGCATGACCTGGAACTTGGCCTTGTTAAACCTCATACAATTGAGCTCAGCCCATCGCTCCAGCCTGTCCATATCCCGCTGCAGAGCCTCCCTACCCTACAGCAGATCGACACTCGTGCTTAATTTTGTGTTATCCGCAAATTTACTGAGGGTGCACTCCATCCCCTCATCCAGATCATAGAGAAAGATACTAAACAAGACCGGTCCCAAAACTGCGCCCTGAGGGACCCCGCTTGTGACTGGCCACCAACTGGAGTTCACGCCATTCACCACCACCCTCTGGGCTCGGCCGTCCAGCCAGTTTCTAACCCAGCGAAGACTCCTGCTGTCTATGCCAAGAGTTGCCAGCTTCTCCAGGAGAATGCTGTGGGAAACGGTGTCAAACGCCTTACTGAAGTCCAGGTAGACAACATCCACCGCTTTTCTCTCATCCACTAGGTGGGTCACCTGATCATAGAAGGAGATCAGGTTGGTTAAACAGGACTTGCCCTTCATGAACCTATGCTGGCTGGGTCTGATCCTTCTGTTGTCCTGCACTTGCTGTGTGATCACCCCCAAGATGAACTGTTCCATGACCTTCCCTGGTACTGAGGTCAGGCTGACAGGCCTGTAATTCCCCGAATCATCCTTCCTGCCCTTCTTGTAGATGGGTGTCATGCTGGCAAGTCTCCAGTCATCTGGGATTCCCCCATTGACCAGGATTGCCGGTAGATGATAGAGACAGGCTTGGCAAGTTCCTCTGACTTGTGAGTATCCAGCTGGCTTAGAAAGTCATTAATTACCACTTCCTGGACTATGAGGGGATCAATCTGGTCTCCATCCCCATCTTCCAGTTCAGAGAACTGAATATCATGAGGATAACCAGACTGACTATTAAAGACTGAGGCAAAGAAAGCATTAAGTACCTCAGCCTTTTCCTCATCCTTGGTAACAATGTTCCCCTCTGCATCCTGTAAAGGATGGAGACTCTCTCTGGATCTCTTTTTGTTGTTAATATATTTGTAAAAACTCTTTTTATTGTCTCTTGCAGTGGTGGCCAGGCTGAGTTCTAGCTGAGCTTTTGCCTCCCTAATGTTCTTTCTACATGACCTAACTAAATCCCTATACTCCTCTTGAGTAGCCAACCCCTTCTTCCAAAGGTGGTAGGCCCTATTCTTTCTCCTGAGCTCCAGCAGAAGCTCCTTGTTCAGCCACGCCAGTCGTTTACCCCACCAGTTTGTCTTATGCCACATGGGGACAGCCTGCTCCTGAGCCTTGAAGAGTTCATTTTTGAAAAGAAGTCCAGCCTTCCTGGACCCCTTTTCCCTCTAGGACTGCACTCCAAGGGACATTATTAACCAGTGCTCTAAACAGGTTGAAGTCTGCCCTTCGGAAGTCCATGGTAATGGTCTTACTGCCTCCCCTCCTTGCTTGGCCCAGAATCGAGAATTCTATCATTTCATGGTCACTGAGTCCAAGGCAGCCTCCGACCACCACATCACCCACCAGTCCCTTTCTGTTTGTAAGCAACAAGTCCAGCAGCGCACCTCCCCTGGGGGGCTCACTTACCAGCTGAGCCAGGAAGTTATCTTCCACGTGCTCCAGGAACCTCATGGACTGTTTCCTGTCTGCTGTGTTGTATTTCCAGCAGATGTCTGGTAAGTTGAGGTCACCCACAAGAACAAGGTGTTGCGATTTTGCAACTTCTGCCAGTTGTCTATAGAGTAATTCATCAGTCTCTTCATCCTGCTTGGGTGGTCTATAGCAGACTCCCAGCAGGACATCTACCTCGTTGGCCCTCCTCAAGTTAACCCATAAATATTCAACTGACCCATCACACTTATTAACTTCTATGCATTCAAAACACTAACACCTTTTCTATCCTGCCTGTTCCGATCGTAGAGCTTATGCCCATCCACTGCAGCACTCCACTCATGAGAGTCATCCCACCATGTTTCCGTGATGGCAACTACATCATAGCAGTTGTGCTTCACAATGGCTTCAAGCTCCTCCCGTTTGTTGCCCATGCTACGTGCATTAGTGTAGACACACTTGAGCTGGGCTAGTGACTTCATGCCCAGTAATGGCCTGCCATCTTTTTGGTCAAATTTGGCAGGTTCATTTTTATCCCCTTCCCTCTTTGGACCTAGTTTTAAAGACCTATCAATGAGCCCAGCCAGCTCATATGCAAGGATTCTTTTCCCTCTCTGAGGCAGATGAGTTCCATCCATTGCCTGCAGGCCCCGTGTAAGATAAAGATCCCCATGTTCGAAAAACCCACAATGCTGTCGGTGGTACCAGCCTCTCAGCCACGTATTAATCAGGTGGGTCTTCTTGCCTCTTTCAATATTCCCCCCTGCTACTGAAGGAATGGTGGAGAACACCAATTAGGCTCCTGAGCCCTCGAGTGATCTCCCCTGAAGTTCTTTTTAATTGTTTTGAGGCTTCTCTCACTGATATCATCATTACCAAACTGAAACACCAACAAGGGATAATAATCTGATAGCTGGACCAGACTAGGTAGTTTCCTAGTAATATCTCTGACCCTGGCCCCAGGGAGGCAGCAAACTTCCCTGTGGTGTGGGTCTGGCCGGCACATGGGGTCCTCAGTTCCTCTGAGAAGGGAGTCACCAATTACAACTACCCTCATTTTTTTTCTTTTTTGAACAAGTTTTAATGCATGGGAGAGACTGCCTAGCCCTGGGTGACTCCCCTGATGGACCTTCATCCCCATCATCATTTATTTGTCCCTCCAATTCCAGAACCCCATATTGGTTGTGCAAGGGCAGCCAGGAAGGGGAGGGAGGCTGGGATGGGGTTCACCTGTCTCGCCAAGCAGGGACCTGCTTCCTTTCCCCCTTACTTCTTTGATTATTTCCATTTACCTGGCTGCAAGAGAGGAGGGGATCCTCATCTAATGGCCCCCCACTTTCTGTTGTGTCCTCAAGGATGGTAGGGCCTAACTCCACCAGTCGATCTCCCTCTCACATTCCCTTACTGACCTCAGCCTTTCAACCTCCTCCTTTACCTCAGCCACTACGGTGAGCTGATCATCCACCTGGTCACACCGGACACAGGTGCTACCCCCATCGCCCTTTATCGGCAATGCCAGTCTCTGGCATTCTCTGCAGCCGGATACCTGGACACCCTAATGCTCCTAACCCTAATGCTCCTGCAGGACCTCTGTCTGGGTCATAGAATCATAGAATCATTACGGATTGGAAGGGACCTCGAAAGATCATCTAGTCCAATCCGCCTGCAACAGCAGGATCACCTAGACCAAGTCACACAGGAACACATGCAGTCAGGTCTTGAATATCTCCAGTGAGGGAGACTCCACAACCCCCCTGGGCAGCCCGTTCCAGTGCTCTGTCACTCTCACCGTGAAGAAGTTCCTTCTCAGGTTGATGTGGAACCTCTTATGTTCCAGCTTACAACCATTGTCCCTCATCCTATCACTACATGACACCGAGAACAGCCCAGTTCCATCCTCCCGACACCCACCCCTCAAATATTTGTAGACATTAATGAGGTCACCCCTCAGTCTCCTCTTCTCCAAGCTAAAGAGACCCAGCTCCCTCAGCCTCTCCTCGTAAGGGAGG
>VXBP01004246.1:31106-41637 GCA_013400115.1 Rhinopomastus cyanomelas
GGTGCATCCCGTCTGGGCCCATGGATTTGTGCACATCCAGTTTGCTCAACTTATCCCTAACCCAGTCCTCATCAACCAAGGCAGGCTCATCTGTTGCCTCAACCTCCTCTGTAGTCTGGGGTCTAATGTCAAGACAACCCCTAGAAGTATAGACAGAGGCAAAGAAAGCGTTAAGTATCTCTGCCTTCTCTGCATCCTCTGTCTCCAGGGTACCTACCTCATTCTGCAGGGGGCCTACACTGCCTCTGTTTTTACTTTTACTTGCTATATATTTGAAGAAGCTCTTTTTGTTGCCTTTGACCTCTCTTGCAAGGTTTAATTCCAAGGAGGCCTTGGCTTTTCTAGTTGCATCCCTACATTCCCTCACCAGAGCCTTATAATCACTCCAAGTGGCCACCCCCTCCTTCCATGACGTATAGGCTTGCTTCTTCCTCTTCAGTTTGCCTGGTAGTTCCCTAGTTAACCACAGGGGTCGCCATGTTCTTCTTTGCAGGAGGTTTAGTAACCCTGGTCACAACCATCGCTGTCTATTTTTTTTTTAAATTTTATTTTTCCCTGTGCCTCCTCCTCCACACGCCCTGCTGGCTGTGTGCAAACAGCGAGTTAGCTAGCTGTCTTGCTGTTCTGATCTTCCACTTCGGCACTAACCAATCTAGTCTCAGATTTCTTCCTGAAAATGAAACTCACTTAAGATCAAACTAATTCATTAAGCTATTTTCTACTTGCACAACAACCATCAGAAGCAAACTCCCATTACATCAAAATAAAAAGTACCAATTAAACTTGATTACATTGAGAAATTGGGTGTAAGGAGTTGAAGGTATCTTCTAACAACTCCCACCCAACGATTTACTAAGCAATAAGATTTGTAAGCGGCTTTTCCAGGTTAGACCAGCAAATTCTTACCTTTTTTATGTAATTTAGGAGCCTAATGATAGTAAATGCAGGAAAAAAACCCAGAGGCTTGAGTCCCGAGTTCAATTCTGCAGGCATGTATCCCAGTTTACTTTAAGGCATTTCTTGTTTGTGTACTTTAAAAAAACATTGGTACAACCTGAATCCTGAGCATAGGGTTATGGGAAATGAGAAGGCAGAGGCCATACTTCTGTTTGCAGTAAATGGCTGACTTCCTTAAAAGAGCTCTTTCCATTTTTATATGTATTTTTATATGTTTCCTTTCGATATGTAAGTTTACACAGTGTTGGCATTTTAAGCATCGCAGAAATGTTTCCCTCTGTTTCTGCATTTTCATTTAGAAAAACACTGTCTAAAAAAAGTAACTCACAATCCTGCCGCAATGCACTCCAGCAAAAGCACGTTTCCTCTGAGCTCCACTTTGGTACTTGTGCTACCTGTTGGCATTAGAAGAACCGGCTGCCTCTCTGTGACTGGCTTTGCTGGAACAACAAAAAAAAAGTAAAAATAATGTCTAAACATTACTTTGATACTAATCAAAATCTCACATTTTTTGGACAGAGATTTTGCTCCACATTGGCCATTAATTAAGAAACATTGTGTTACACAACTACACAGCTCAACAAATTAGATTTTTGACAGACATCACGTGTCTCAACCCGTTAAATACTGTCATTTTAAACACATATGAAAAGTGTTATTAAAGAGAGGAGAAATTTATACACTTATTTTACGCAGGCAACCATGCAGCCTGATGGACGGATCCTGAGCCTTAATTCTAAGCAGCACCTTTTCACTTCAGCGGAACTACTACAGGGAGGAAGAGGTCACTGATGTGAGTCAGAGCACAAGACTGAAAGTTACACAAAGTTAAGTGATTGCATTCAGAAACATAAACCTAGGGGATAAAAGATACTTTGTCCAATATTTTCTAGACAATGTGAGGAATAATTTCAGAAGTTAAGCCTTGTATTCTCCTCTTACTATATATTTAACTTCACCTCAGTCGAGTAGTAAAGAACCATTGATTAACCCATTAAACACATTAAACAGACAACCATAAATACAGGATCTGTTTCTGATACGACATTCTGTTGCGTTTTGAAGTGTTATGGTATTCCATGTGCCTTCATGGAAATAAAAGTGGGTGCTTTCCGTAAATAGTGTTCTTTTATAGCAATTTGAAAACACAGGATGAAATTGCAATAGCAGTCTAAACCATTACCGTGTAACCATGTTTTTCTAAAATGTGAGCAGAAACACAACAAACTTATTTATTAGGGTACAGGATTTACTGGTAGTTAAACATAAACAGAACTCTTCATTTTCAGACATCATGTGCTATGAATTCCTTAAAACTTAGTACGTGAACAACTTACAGTTGGGAGAAAAGGACAGTCTAGAGTCAAGACCACTGTCAACAGCCACATGTAGTGACAGGTAGGACCCAGTTTCAGCCCTGCTAAGGACTGCTGACTCATTTTCATGGATTGGGGCTGAAGACTACGAAAATCCAAAAGAATTACATCTGGTGGTTCTGAGTTGTGAGCCAACCTGATGGTGTTCTCCTCACTAACTGCAGCTAATATATCATTCAGTGTTCAGGTACATATTTATTGTTTGTTCCTGAATGATATTTTTATGCAGAAACTGAATTATTCTGTACCCGTTTTATTTTAGATTCCCATTAGTTGTGTTTTAATACGTATAAAGCTCATCTGTTAAGGAAAAAGCTAACAAGAGAATAATTTATTTTCTGTATGTCTCACACAGTATCAAATAGATAGTCTAGAACCTCATTTGTGACAGTGTTAGTGCTTGCTGCTCCAAAATCAGCCTTGCTAAACACACAGACAACTGCTTGGGAAGATTTAATTCACAGTACACAAAACACCATTCAACATGGATTAATATGACGATCAGCTTAAACACCAGACAAACAAACCTCACCTTTCCCCTACCAAGTCATTTATACAGATAGTATTAAAGCATTTAGATTCAGAATTCCAGTTTTACACTTATGAAGTACGTTAAAAATGAACGGTACATTCAGGAAGCTATTAAATATGAAGTGCATCTGTTAAATGCTTAGTTGTTATTTATTATGCAGCATGTGATATTGAATAGTCCTAGTGATAATGATCATAGCAAACTAGTAGGTAAATTGGAAGAAAAATACAAAAAATAGCCCAATAAACGGTTGAATAAACGGTTTTTAAGACTTAAGAGTTTGTACTTTTTTATGAACCATACGTTACAATAGCATTGCAACATTCAATGAAAGGTCCACACTGTCCAGTCTTTTTCTAAAGTATGTATTATCACCAGCACTAATAGATAACCTTCATTAGAAACTGAAAAGGGAGCAAAAGGTTAAGTAGCCATGGAGGTGAAGTTAGTTAACTAAATGCTACTATGACATAGGCAGCATCAGTGGGGACCAGTGTAACTCACCACCATAAATATCAGTGTCACTCAAATTAGCAGCTAGAGTGTCATTCAATGAATCCACTGAAATAAACAGAATATAATGAAGAATGCATACAAGAGGGACAAATCAAAATACTGGGAACGAAAAGGTGATGGTATGGCCACGGCAAGTTAATCAAATGATTGATTAATTTGTTTCAATAGTTACCACAATCATAACTACTTGATATTCTTGGACATGAAAACCACCTGTAAACTGGTATTTTTTAAACTGTTTTTTCAGCATTTCAAATCTTCCAAAACATTTTTTTTCAAAAGATAAAGCTTCATACAGGGAAAAATTGTCAGCTTTTAAAATTATATGCCAGGAAAACTGGAGATTACATTTTATACTTAAACAGTTACACTATTTCTTATTCAGAATTACAAAAGGCCCTAGCGTGCCACTACTTAACTTCAGCAAGTAACCTGAGAATTCTGGATAAATGCTAATTAAGTTTGTAATTAAATAATGCTATACCTACCTGAAATGACTTTTACAGAAATCGGTTGTTTCTGCTGTATAGTTTGTGTATGATTAAATCTTGCATAGCAGATGTAGTCCTCCCGAGTGTCTTCTGGTTGCACATTAGAAAAATAAAGGTCTCCATTCAGACCCTGGGAAACTCTTTCATTCTGAGGCAGTTTTTGGAAAGCTAAAACAAGAACACACGTATCTCCATTATAATACACACTCTATGAAGATCTTCAGACTCCACATTTGCTCCATTATGCTGTTTGTGGGTTTGTAAATACATAGATGTTTCTAAGTTTCCTCTTGAGCTCTTCTGTCTTCCCATTCTTCCCCAGTGGGTTAATCTACAACTTACATTAAGATCTCCAGCTGCTTTCGGCTTCATGCTTTTGGGCTGCATATCTGCTTGTTTCTTCATTTCTATAGAAATGGAAATTCTTTGAATTTTAACTTAAAGGGAAAATTCACCATCTGTGGTCTTGCTGAGCAACGATCAACTTAGTAGGAAAAGCGCAAAAATGAAAGAAATTCTGCATAAAAACAAAACTCACCGTTATCCATCCAAAATATTATAGGTGGTGGCAAGCCAACAGGAGGTCTGCAGTGCAGTACTAGTGAATCACCTTCTCGAACCTGATTTGGTTCTAGCTTTTCTTTTGTCCACAATGGGGATCCTATAGAAAGTAATTTTAATATACATGCAAACTATGAATTGACAAAAATTCCAGGAATTAAGGAAAAAGTGAACATAATACTTAAGAAAAACAGAAGAATTACACACATCAGAAAGCTAAGTCTTATTATATCTACTAAAGATTTATTGTTTTCTTCAGAGAAAAATAGGTTTTCTCTAAAACATTGGGTAAAAGTATAATAAATTGATTCAAATTATGTTGACTACTCACTG
Organism: Rhinopomastus cyanomelas; assembly: GCA_013400115.1. NCBI lineage: Eukaryota > Metazoa > Chordata > Aves > Bucerotiformes > Rhinopomastidae > Rhinopomastus > Rhinopomastus cyanomelas. Next base: position 35,873 of record VXBP01004246.1, read on the forward strand.
AAGGTTCTACAAGCATTTCTTGGAAAATTTTAACTACAAAAATAAAAAAAGTGATACACTAATTAAAAAGACCAAGGCAGACCTTCCTGAAACAGAGTATTTTATTAAAATACATGAGAACAGCATCTTTTAAACTGCAAAGTTGAAAAACTGATCTCAGATAAAAGTCACACAAAAAGCTGTAAAAACAGTCTGCCATCAGCTGAAAATTTTTAGCTTTGTCTCCTTTTTGGGTCACAAACTATTATAAAAACTATGGAACATAGGCATTAGAAAGGGAATGTACATTTTCTTCATCAGTGATGTGTATTAAGGCCTTAATGTCTTGTTTTTATTATTGGGTCATGTACACAACCCAATTTTAAACCTGATGGGTTGTTTACACACACCAAAAAAAAAGGACATGAAAGCATTTTGGTTTTTAAATTTTTTAAGGAATACTGGAGAGAACATGCAAAACATTATTAAATTCTAATAAGAGAAACTACACAGTAGCTTCTAACACAGTTACTTTGATGATTAAAGACACAAAAAAAGAAAGGTGAAACATTCATAAGAAAATAAGCAAACCAACAAGTTTCATATTTGATGAGTATTAAGGGGTTCACTTACTGGAGGGCCTTATCACAATATTGTTGGAGATGGCAGCTCCTCGCTCATTCCTTGCTGTACACTGGTATACTCCTTCATATGCTTCTGCTTTCCCACCATTCATAATATTTATGACAAGAGTCCCTGAATTTGGTTTCATTGTTACCTGTGCATCTTTATCAATATCAAAATGAGTACCATTGCGTGTCCAGGAGAAGCTAAAACAGTAAATCAACAAGAAAAGTCTCTTTTTCAGTTATCTTTGGTAGACTGCATGGAGAAAAAGATGATAAAAGCATTTTGTAATAATATGTGGCAATATATACTTTAGTGGGAAAGTAAGACTTGCCCAAACTAAATTAACTGATTTATTTCAAGAAATCTGGCAATATTTAAGACAAAAGGATTTGCTGAACTTGTTAACACAAGCTATTTCAAAGTCAATATTAAAAAAAAAATAAATTATAAGATGAGGAAGTTAATCATATACTGAAAAAAACTGATTTTCTTTCTGCTAAAGACAATGCGGTAACATCTGCAAGAAACAGTATTGCTAAACTGCATTAGCATTCCTCTTATAAAATCTGTTGTTGAAAGGTTTTCTAAACCTGCCTTTAAAAACTTGCTCTGGGCAGAAATGTGTCATCTCGGGTCCAAGTAGGATATAATTTCTCTTAATTGGTTTCATCATTTTAATGTTATGGAAGTGAATTGAAGACTGTGTGGAGAGTTTGATGTCACTAGTCCAGTAGTGCAAACACCCAGCACTGCGTCACACCACATTCTGAGGAGGACTACCACGCACAGTGAACCAACAGGGGACCTGTTCCTTATGACCTTGTAGGTGATGCTGCAGAATGTGGGATTTCTGTGGTCTGTTACCAACACACCTTAAAGATAAAGGGAACTGCACTATTGCTTCAAATGAAAGGTGACGAATGTGGCACAGCCCCCTGAATTTGAAATACGTGCAAGTCAGAATCTTTGCTGCTCAAGCTCCATAAACCTCTATGTCAGCAGCACTCACCAATACGGATTTATGTTATTCAAACACACAATTTTACACTCTGAGCTAAGAAAGTTTGTCTTCACCTTCAGAGCTTCAAAGCAGCTCAAGCTCCAACATATGTTTGCAAGTTATCAAGACTGATGGTCCAGGCTAGCTACTGAAATATATTGTGTGGATGTCATGTCTTTAAAAATAAGGGAAATTATGCAGAAGCTTATCAAACTACTAACCTAGGAGGTGGCTTTCCTTTTGCTTCACACTGTACTACAATATTCTCTCGAGGGTCAACAATGTAGTCTTTTGGAGATTGCTGAGTTATCGTAGGAGGCTGCAACACTTCATTATGGAATACAAGAAACAGAGAGGAATTTTACAACCTTTGCAAAATATTAGCGAGAGTTTTGCAAGCAGAAAAAGCCATACTGAAATTATCAACTGAATAATCTACAGACGACTGGGATTAAAGTATCCTTCATATTAGAAGGGCGAAGCCCTCTACTCATGTAAACTTCCAACTGAGCTAAGCTGATTTACAGTGGATGAAGATCTTGGCAGAAAAAGTCTAATTAATACCATTTCTGTACACTAGATTTCAATGGTTTTTCCACAAAAGCAAAGGACACTTGAATTCAAAGTCCAGCATATCCAAAAGATGAGCTGTAACATGTGAAACCCACATAAAACTTTTTTATACCACACAGAAAGAAAAAAAATGCATTGCTTTATATGTCTAAACATCTTATGTACTTCTCAATGGGTGTAAAATTTTCACACATTTATTGTGCTCAACATACTGAATTAATTAACAAAGCATGTTTTTAGGAGCTACTTTACAGGAGTAAAAAATGTGTTATAAGTAAAAAATTGCAAAAAATTACAAAAACAGGAACTAGCTTCCAAATAGAGTAAATATGTATGAAAAGTCTCGTACTGATTCTCGTTAAAAACACCAACAGAAACACAACCAGTCTTGTGACTTGCCCTGGCAGAAACGCAGCTTTAAGGTTTATAAATCAAAGTACACAAGAAGGGGTAGCGCTAACCAGAATTTATTCACCTGACAAAGCACTTGGTGCCCACCTATTTAACGTCATTTATAATCCGTAAGCATTAACTGTGCTGATTTTCGCATTACCAAAATCCTGTTTGATATTAAGAAATCGAGAATGGTACATTCCTCATCATTATTCATCTGTTTATAGCTTAGTGTCATCTAAAGAAACCAGTTTAATAATGTCTGTGAAGGTCCCTGTCTAAATGTTGTAAACTATCCATCCAGCAACATACTTTGCTCGTACCTTGGGGCCATTTCTAGCCACTTTGGCAAAATATTTCAATCATTAGTTAGCTGTGTTCTCATGTCTCACCTTAACCAGCTAAAATTTTAAATCTGGAAGTTTTATTTTAAATTTTCCCTACCATTATAAATTATACATGAAGGGGGGAGGGGTTGCCGAGGAAACCACGGGACAACCAAGCAGAACCTGGCGCGTGCTGCGCGATCAGGAGGCGCCTCTGGCCTCTCGCTGACAGGTGGCGAAAAACAAGACAAAACAAAACAAAAAACAAAACGGAGAGGGCAGTTGCAGTTACCATAAGACATGGTGACTACTCGTACAAAGACCAGTAGAAAAACAGTGGGCACCCAAACAGAGGCCACACACAAGCACGCAGATGTTCAGGCAGGTGGTTGCAGCGAGTGCTGGAGCCTGGCACTCGATATGGAGGAGGGCTGGTACAGCACCTGTGTTAGGTGTGAGCAGATCAGAGACCTGATGAACATGGTGGCTGGGCTAAAAGAAGAGGAATAGATTGCCCAGGGAGGTGGTGGTGTCACCATCCCTGGAGGTGTTTAAGGAACGAATAGACGTGGTGCTTAGTGATATGATCTTGCTGTTAGATACTAGGAGAAAAGGTTGGATTCGATGACCCTGGAGGTCCTTTCCAGCATGATGGCTCTGTGATTCTGTGACTGAGAGTCATAAGAGACTGTGAAAGGGAAATTGACTATTTCCATAATGTAATCTCTACCAAACCTGATCTGGGGTTAACTCTTAATGGCTCAGGGGGTCCATTATCTTCCCTACAGCAAGACTTTCAGCTCCATGTAGTAACCCACAGGAGCAGGAAACAGCTGTCCGCCCCACAGAACAAACGCAAACAGAGCTAGTGTGATACATTAAGAAGTTAACCACCTATCATGCACTTGCAGGATACGTATGAGACTCTGCAGGAGAAACAGGTCAGCAGCAAGGATGAGGACTCAAAAAGACTAGTAACTGCACAAAGACAGGTAGCCTCAGGCCAGCCATCAAGACCAATCATGAAAAGAAACCTAGAAGGGTCATTGTTATAGGAGACTCCCTACTGAAGGGNAGACCAATCATGAAAAGAAACCTAGAAGGGTCATTGTTATAGGAGACTCCCTACTGAAGGGAACAGAGGGTCATAGGATCATAGGATCATAGGATGTTAGGGGTTGGAAGGGACCCAAGAGATCATCGAGTCCAACCCCCCTGCCAGAGCAGGACAAAACTATCTAACACAGATCACAGAGGAACGCATCCAGGCTAGCCTTGAAAGTCCCCAGAGAAGGAGACACCACGACCTCCCTGGGGAGTCTGTTCCAGTGCTCCGTGACCCTCACAGTAAAGAAGTTCCCCCTTGTGTTGAGGCGGAACCTCCTCTGCCGCAACTTACACCCATTGCTCCTTGTCCTATCACAGGGAGTAACTGAAAAGAGCCTGTCCCCCCACTCCTGGCCAGCCTTCAGATACTTATAAACATTTATCAAATCTCNCTACTACCCAATTCTGGTCTTTCAAGTGGGTAGTGATGATGCAGCAATGAGAGGCTCACCATCAATTGAGAGAGATTTCAGGACCTTAGAGCAATGGCTAAAGGGATCAGGAGCTCAAGTTGTGTTCTCCTCTATCCCTCTAACATCAGCAATGGACAAGGGAACATTTAGGAAGAGCCAGCAGCTCAGTTCATGGCTCTGGAACTGGTGTCATCAACAGGGGTTTGGAGTCTACAATCACGGCTCCATTTACAAGGCACCAGAGCTGCAGGTAACCATTGGGATGCACTTGTCCCCAGAGGGGGAAGAGAATCCTGGGGCAGGAATTGGCAGGGCTCATTGATAGGGCTTTGAAATGGGTTTGAAGGGGGAAGGGGTGAACAGTCTCCTGCTGGCTGATGACAAACACTGGGGCAGCTCACCAGTGGCAGAGGGATGGAGAGCCAGTGAGGGCCCTCAACTTTGCCCTGGGGCAAGCCAGGGATGATGCACCAGGACAGTCTGTGGAAATCAAGGGCAATGAGCACAAGAGGAGGATAGGGCCAGCCCAGCTGAAGTGCCTCTATGCAAATGCACAGAGCTTGGGCAACAAACAGGATGAATTAAGGGCCACTGTGCTGCTGGGAGGCCATGACATAGTGGCTATTACTGAAACCTGGTGGGATGATTCCCACGACTGGAATGTAGGGATTGATGGGTACAAGCTCTTTAGGAAGGACAAGCAGGGAAGGAGAGGAGGAGGTGTTGCCCTCTATATCAGTGACCAGCTGGAATCAGTGGAGCCCCACGTATAGAAGAATGATGAGCTGCTTGAGAGTGTGTGGATTGTAATTAATAGGAAGACAGGGGAGGGTGGTGTTACTGTAGGGGTCTGCTATAGGCCACCTGAGCAGCAGAAGCAAGCAGATGAGGCCTTTCACAGGTAAATAGAAGTGGCTTCCAGGTCACAGGCCCTGGTCCTCATGGGGGATTTCAACCACCCTGACATCTGCTGGAGGGACAACACAGCAAGGCACCAGCAATCCAGGTTATTCTTGGGCTGCATAGATGACAACTTCCTCCTTCAAACGGTGGAGGAACCAACAAGAAAAGGTGCTATGCTGGACCTTGTTCTCACCAACAAGGAAGGGCTGGTCAGCAGTGTGAGGCTCAGGGACAGCCTTGGCTGCAGTGACCACGAAGCGGGTCAGCAGTGTGAGGCTCAGGGACAGCCTTGGCTGCAGTGACCACGAAGCGGTTGAATTTAAGATCCTCAGGGCAACCAGGGGGAGGTTTTCTAAGCTTACGACCCTGGAGTTTGGGCGTGCAGACTTCGATTGCTTCAGGGATCTGTGTTGTAGTTTGAAAATTGCTGGCATTTTCAAA
>VXBP01004247.1:0-16359 GCA_013400115.1 Rhinopomastus cyanomelas
GAGAAGACTGAGAGGGGACCTTATTGCCCTCCACAGCTACCTTAAAGGAGGTTGTCGCAAGGCTGGTATTGGTCTCTTCTCTCCAATAAGTGATGATAGGATGAGGGGAAATGGCCTCAAGTTGCATCAGGGGAGGTTTAGACTGGATGTTAGAAGGAAATTCTTTACTGAGAGGGTGGTTAGGTGCTGGAATGGATTGCCCAGGGAGGTGGCAATGTCACCAACCCTGGAGGTGTTTAAGGAACGGGTGGATGTGGCGCTTGGGGATATGGTCTAGTGGTTAGGCACTAGCAGAAAGGGCTGGACTTGATGACCCTGGAGGTCCTTTCCAGCCATGATGATTCTATGATTCTATACTCTGCCCTGATGAGAATGCATCTGGAATATTGTGTCCAGTTTTGGGTTTCTCCATTCAAGAAGGACAGGGAACTGCTTCATTGTGTCCATTGGAGAGCTACAAATATGATTAAGGAAGTGAAACATCACCCTTATGAGGAGAGGCTGAGGGAGCTGTGTCTCTTTAGCTTAGAGAAGACTGAGAGGTGATCGCATTGATGTATACAAATACATAAAGGACAAGTGTCATATGCTAGGGTCTTCTCAGTTACGTCCAGTGATAGCACAAGGGGCAACAGATGCAAGCTGAGGTAATAGGCAGTTCCACATAAACATACAATAAATCTTTTTTTTTTTTTTGCTCTGAGGGTGACAGGCTTCCCAGAGTGAGTGTGAAGTCTGCGTCTCTGGAGACCCACAGGGATGCATTTTTCCTGTGTGACTTGATCTAGGAAATCCTGCTCTAGCAGGAGGGATTGGATTAGATGATAGTTCAAGGTCCATTCTAACCCAAAATTTCGGTGATTTTGTGAACGTAAGAGATATAGTACAAAGAATGATAACACATTCCTTTCTCTACAAGATTTAAAAGTCTTTAGAATATCACTGCTATGTAGTAATATTCTGTTAATTTCTATCAATTTATTCAGTATTTCTGTTACATAGAGTAACTAATGTTTTCAACAAATTAGCTTTTTCCACAAATCAAAAAACTTGCATCATAGAATCATTAGGGTTTGGAAGGGACCTCAAAAGATCATCTAGTCCAATCCCCCTGACACAGCAGGATCACCTAGACCATGTCACACAGGAATACATGCAGGCAGGTCTTAAACAACTCTAGTAAAGGAGACTCCACCACTCCCCTGGGCAGCCTGTTCCAGTGCTCCGTCACCCTCACTGGGAAGAAGTTCCTTCTGATAGTTATGTGGAACCTCCTATGTTCCAGCTTACGACCATTGGCCCTCGTCCTATCATTAGAGGACATTGTTAAGAGCCTGTTTCCATCATCCTGATGCCCACCCTTCCTATATTTATAGACATTTATGTGGTGACCCGCCAGTCTCCTCTTCTCAAAACCAAAGAGACTCAGCTCTCTCAGCCTCTCCTCATAAGGGAGGTGCTCCATTTCATTTATCATCCTCAGTGCTCTATGCTGGACTCCCTCCAGCTGCTCCACATCCCTCTTGAACTGAGGGGCCCAAAACTGGACACAATACTCCAGGTGTGTCTCACCAGGGCAGAGTAGAGGGGGAGAAGAACCTCTCTTGATCTGCTAACCACCCCTCTTCTGACCATCCCAGGATGCTGTTGGCCCTCTTCGTCACAAGAGCACACAGCTGGCTAATGGTCATCCTGCTGGCCATCAGGACCCCCAGGTCTCTTTCTCCTACACTGCTCTCCAACACGTCAGTCCCCTACCTATACTGCTATCTGGGGTTGTTCTTGTCCAGACTTAAGACTTTTGTTAGAGTTCATGACATTTCTCCCTACCCAGCTTTCCAGCCTGACCAAGTCTCACTGAATGGCAGCACAGTCTGCTGGAGTGTTGGTGACACCATTCAGCTTTTTGTCATCAGCAAACTTGCTGACAATGCACTCTAATCCTTCATCCAATTCACCAATGAATAGATTGAATAGGGCTAGTCCCAGCACTGAACCCTCAGCACTCCACTAGACACCGGCCTCCAACTAGACTCTGTCTCATTTACCACTACTCTCTGGCTCCTATCCTGCAGCCAATTCACCATCCACCTCACTAACTGATCATCTAGACCACACTGCCACAGTTTGGCTGTGAGGATTCTGTGTGAGACTGTGTCAAATGCCTTACTCAAGTCTAGATAAATCACATCCACATGTCTGCCATCGTCCATCCACCTGGTTATGCCCTCATCAAAGTCTATCAGGTTGGTCAAGCATGACGTCCCCTTGCTGAAGCCATGCTGACTGTCCCTAATGACCCTCCTGTCTTTGATGTGCCTGGAGACAGCATCTAGGATAAAATGTTCTAACACGTTTCCTTGGGATGGAGGTGAGACTGACCTGTCTATAGTTACCGGGGTCCTTCTTCTTACCCTTTTTGAAGACTGGAGTGACATTTGCTATCCTCCAGTCCCTAGGCACCTCTCTTGATCCCCATGACTTAGAAAAGATGATGGAGAGTGGCTTAGTAATGACTTTCACTGTGTCCCTCAGCACGCGCAGGTGCATCCCATGTGAGCCCATGGATTTATGTCCATCCAGTTTGATCAAGTTATCCCTAACCCAGTCCCCATTAGACAAGGCAGGTTGCTCTCTTGTTTTGATTTCTTCTGGAGCCTCGGTAGTGTGGGTATTTATATCAAGACAGTCCTCAGGACAGAGGCAAAGCAGGTGGTCAGTATCTCTGCTTTCTCTCTATCCTCTGTCTCTAGGGCACCCACCTCATTCAGCAGGGGGCCTACACTGCCTCTAGTATTAGTTTTACCTGCAGTGTATTTGATGAAGCCCTTTTTATTGCCCTTGACCTCTCCTGCAAGGTTTAATTCCAAGGAGGCCTTGGCTTTTCCAGTTGCATCCCTACATTCTTTCACTAGAGCAAGGCTCTATTATAAGATAATCACCCCAACTGGCCATCCCCTCCTTCCATGACCCACAGGATTTCTTCTTCTCTTTCAGTTTGCACAGAAGATCCTTGTTTAACCATGCCGGTCTTCTGGCTTCCTTCTTGGACTTCCTTTCTTGTGCTTCAAAGAAGCAGTCTTTTAATGTTAACCAGCTATCCTGAGTTCCTTTACCTGCCAGTAACCTGTCTCATGGGATTTCGCCTAGGAATTGTTGAAAAGGCCAAAGATGGCTCAGCACTGCACTAAAGGAACCTTCTGCACTGTGGGTGGCTGGCTGAGTAGGTCTTCCAGTAAATATCTAAGTAGTTAAAATCCCCCATGAGGACCAGGGCCTGCACCTGTGAGGCTGCTGTCAGCTACCTTTGGAAGATCTCATCAGCTTCCTCATTCTGATCTGGTGGTCTGTAATAGACACCCACAACAGTGTCACACATGCCATCCTGCCCCTTAATCAACACCCACAAACTCTCAACTGTCTCCTCTTCTGCCCCTGGACAAAACTCAATACATTCCAGTTGTTGTCTCACATAGAGGGCAACTCCTCCACCCCGCCTTGCTGATTTGTCCCTCCTGAAAAGGACATAGCCATCCATGACCACATTCCAGTCATGTGAGCTGCCCCACCAGGTCTCTGTAATTGCCACCAGATCACAATCACCTGACTGGACACCGATTTCTAACTCTTCCTGCTTATTCCCCATGTTGTGTCCACTGGTATACAGACACTTCAACTATCGAGCTTAGCTCTCCAATTTCACCCTAGGACAGCGAGAGGCCACCTGGCTTTCCTTAAGACCAGAGGTCCATCTCACTGGTGCTTGCCAATCAACTATCCCACTCCCCTTCAAATCCAGTTTAAAGTCCTCTGAATGAGCCCTGCCAACTCCTGCCCCAGAACCCTTTTCCCCCTCTGAGATAAACCCCTCCCACACGTATCTACAAGGTCTAGCACCTCATAAAACTAGTTATTATCAAAGAGCTCAAAGCCCTGCCTGTAACACCAGTGTGGTGCGTCCAAAACCACAATTTAGGATAAAGGAAAAGAAAGCAAAGCAGTGAGGTCTCAATATCCGAGCATCTCGGATAAATTTGCCAGAAAATGGATTACTAAGGGAAACTGGAAAAAAGGTTTATTAACTCTATCACTGTATACAGAAAGGAAGAAAATGTTATGCAAGTTAGTGCACGTAAACTAGAAACCGTGTCACAAATGCCATCACACGTTCTGAGAAAAATACAATGGGAAGTTACTATGCTTTGGGTTCTTCTTTCACATTAGACATCTGGGAAAAAGGGCATGTCAGTCAAGTAGAGACAAGTACCACCACCCTCTCTATTATTCATGCATCACCTCCCCAAAACTTAAGTGGCCCCAGTCTTTCTCAGTGGCAGAAATGACAAACAGCCTCNACGTATCTACAAGGTCTAGCACCTCATAAAACTAGTTATTATCAAAGAGCTCAAAGCCCTGCCTGTAACACCAGTGTGGTGCGTCCAAAACCACAATTTAGGATAAAGGAAAAGAAAGCAAAGCAGTGAGGTCTCAATATCCGAGCATCTCGGATAAATTTGCCAGAAAATGGATTACTAAGGGAAACTGGAAAAAAGGTTTATTAACTCTATCACTGTATACAGAAAGGAAGAAAATGTTATGCAAGTTAGTGCACGTAAACTAGAAACCGTGTCACAAATGCCATCACACGTTCTGAGAAAAATACAATGGGAAGTTACTATGCTTTGGGTTCTTCTTTCACATTAGACATCTGGGAAAAAGGGCATGTCAGTCAAGTAGAGACAAGTACCACCACCCTCTCTATTATTCATGCATCACCTCCCCAAAACTTAAGTGGCCCCAGTCTTTCTCAGTGGCAGAAATGACAAACAGCCTCTCTTCCTGCTGATCAGTCTCTCCAAAATATCGTCTTTGTAGCCGCATGGCCCCGGCCACGTGCAGGATCCAAGATAGAGACCGACCGCATGGCTGCATCAGCAGGGCCTCACCCCCCCCACTCTACACGTGGCCAAGAGGGTTTTCCAAAGTTCCTCTCCCCTCCTCCCTCTTCTGTTTCACCTCCACAAGGAAGAAGAGTACCCCAGCTCACAGCGATGCTGAAGGGCTGCTTCCTGGTGGGGATCGTGATGGAAAATCTGCACCAGTCTTGCTTCTCCAGTCCATGGCAAGGATCGTGTGGGTGCGTCCGCGGCTGCGTTGATTCCAGGGCCGCATCATTGCTTCAGAGACAGGACAGCGGCAGCTTCGGAAGCTGCAGCATGTCGCCGCTGACGCAGAGCCGCAATCCTCTCAAAGCCGCAGCAAGTCACAGCCGAGCCGCATTTCCCACCCCCCACCGCCCTTTCTCGGGGCAGTGGGGGCAGTGCTCAATTCAGGGACGCAGCCCCCAAGAGAGTGAACAAAGACCGCACTCCGCTTTTTATAGGCTGACCTAGCCAGGCCCTTACAGGGCAGGTCCCGTGACAGTGTACCTCAGGGCAGGTCCCGTGGGACAAGCCCTTCCAGGGAAGGTTCCAGGACAGTGTCACCTCCCCCAGGACACGTAACTGGGGGAAGGGTTCCTCTTGAAAGTAACTTTTTGTTCCTCATGAAAACACAACTTCTGCACATCTGAAAATTCTGGTAATTTTCAAACTGCAACACACCAGTCTTCTAGCCAGGCATTAATGGACTGAGTCCTTCTATTCTGGCCTGTGTCCTCACCCCAAAATGGCAGAAATGATGAGAATACAATTTGTGCCGCAGAATCTTTCACCAAACATCCTAATGCCTTAAGGTCTTTCTTCATTCCCCTCAGGCTATGGAATGCGGCTTCCTCCCTACCTGTCTGGACGATCAACAGTGGGTAAATGTACACATTTGCTATTACATTTCTAAGATTCATATTTCTTATTTAAATTGTCTAACAAAATAATTAGATATTTCTTTATACATGGTGGAATTTACTATGATTCTAGAATGTACCTGGTTATTGTCTTTTCAATTAGTTGCCTCTGTCCTCTCTCTGAATTCAAATACGCTCTTCTGAAAGAGATGTAAGTTCTATATTTTAAAAGATATTTTTATATAGGGACCTGGTTTTTCTGATGGTTTGTAATAGTCATGATGCAGACAGGGTTATTTAAAGTGTAATAAACTCATTACAGGGTCCAAAAAGCTGAGCTCATTTTGCTGGCAAAAAAAAAAAAAAAAAAAGAGATACTTGAATTTCAGGGTAGTAGAAAGGAAATGATAGAAGGGTCATAACAGCAAAAAATCACATACAGAGAGGCAAGAGGGCAGAGCAAGCTCTAAATTTGTGTAACTATGTCAGTTTATACTAGGTAGAACTTTAAGAAACATATTTCATTTCTGAAAAGAAAACAGTTGAGAAGAAGTGCATTTGAGTCAAAGAAAAGATAAAAACAGTGACAATGTCACACCTGATCTTTAGAGATAAGAGTGGGGTGATATAAAACAAAATACATGTAAGAGACACACGCATATCAGTACACATCAGTTTCTGTCTGATTTCTAGAACAAATTACTGCCTGAAGCTGATGTACACAGGGCTACTAACTAGGTTTTTTAATTAGTTGTTTTACAGGGAGTCAGATAATAGTGTTAAACAATGGAATGTTATAATGAACTGAGGACTGCACTTGAAAAATCAGCTATGCAATTTTGACAGGCTGGTGAAACACAGATTGCTTTCAGTTAATTTTCTTGGCAGGACTGCTATTTCTGTCCATAGCCCATCAAGCCAGCATAGTACCCAGATGGTTGTAAGGCTTTAGGGCACATGTATAACTCACATTAGAGTTTAGGAAAAATGTATTGAGTAGTATTTATGTATATTGACATTCCAGATCTTTGTCCATTCAAAGCAAAATACAGCTGTTATGTTTTCACACTGGCCATTACCCTGTGATATTCCTCACAGCCAGTATGTCCACTCATTGCCAGTTTCTTGCAATGTTACTACATGTCCTTTTTTCTGACCCTTCAACAAAGCCATACCTGAAACAATGTATCTCCTGTAGCCCAAACAAGGAAACAGTCTACCAGATGATGACTTTTCTATGAAACAGTCCAGTATAATTCATTTAAGATACCTTTTTTTACATTACCCTAACTTAACCAATGAAGTGTTTTTTCTTTTCTCTTCAAACCTGCTTCCTGCCTGCCTTCCTGTTTGCCACGTGCATCATCTGCACCATCTGGGGGTGACCTTTCCACAACAACTGAAATTACAGTACTAAAATGTCTGAATTCACTTATTGAAAATTGTCACTGTTACTTCACGGAGCTATTTAATGGGTTTCCTTTTATTAATTTTTGAATAATTGAGATTGAATGTATCAAAATTATGGGATAAGTTGAATATATTAAGAAAATACAAATATTTTAGATTTAGATATTCTTGCATACACATCTGTAAAACATTTTTTAAAACAATGATTTTCATTAAGTAAATACAACGTGGATTATGAAATAATCTTCCAAAAAACCCCTCTGCATTTAATCTAACCCTATCCTCAGTTAAGCATGACAGAATCTCTGTTCAATTTTGGTAATAATTTAAAGAGACTACAATTTATTATATTCACTGACTTCAAACTATTCACATAAAGATAGACAAATATTTATGAATCTTTGACCAAAAAACAGTTGTTTCAAGAATGTAAAGAAAATATACATTTAGCTCTGTGTGGTGGGTTGTTGAGTAAATGTTCTGTGCTGACATGTAAGATCTATGGCAACATTTAGAAACATATTACAGAGCAGTTTGAAATAATGAGTTATAAACTGAAGAAAATTCCAAAAACTGAAGCAAGGGTACGTTAAAATAATTATTTCAAATAAATTGCATTTAGATACTAGGAGAAAAGGCTGGACTCGATGAACCTGGAGGTCCTTTCCAGCCATGATGATTCTGTGATTCTGTGATTTATGAGACTGCTGGATGTTCAGTTAGAAATTTGGAGCTGATATTTGAATACAAAAACTACCACACATTTTACTCTTAGGAGTTTTTGTTACTTGAAAATTTTTTGTGATTAAATATTATACTGCTTTGTATTACTGTCATAAATCTTCATTGAGATTAGAGCTCTTTGTTTCAGACCATGTTTTTGTAGATAGAAAAATGTAGAAACTGGGTGGAGGCTTTCTGCACTTAATTACTTTTCTTTAATTATATTAGATTATATACATTATTTACTGCTTGTCCCTGTCTGTTCTATTGAAGTTTGATGAGTATAAGGCCTATATTTTTATATTTATCTTGCAGTTACTAATTAATAAAGTATCCAAAGCACTTTTACTTAGGACATTTTAAACCACTTTGCTGGAATTACAGTAACTTTTCTAACAAGTCGTTCAAATATACATTTTTCTCTTCCAATCAAATGTTAAACTATCACAAAGGATGAAAATGGAAGCATTATGAATTAATCCTGAAAGTACAGAATTAAAAAAAGGAATAAAGAAAAAGATCTTAAGGTTAAGGCTGTTGAACATCAATCTATTTCATTTTGAGCAGGCTTATCAAAAGTGTTGAGAAGTGTTGGATTTGTGTCTGGCAGGGTAGTGGGTGAGGAAGCTGCTGCTGTGTTTCCTGTAAGAAACTTCAAGAAAACTCCCTTGGCCCCTCTTCTGTCCAAGGCTGAGCCAATCAGTGTTTCTGAAAGTAAACATGTTTAATAGTGGAAACTGGTTGAGCAACTTCCTATCATTTTATGCCTTTTGTTTTGGGAATTCTCTATTGTTTTGGAGGGCAGAAGGAAGACAGGAAAAGACAACGTTGTAGACTCCCAGACTAGTAAGGAAGGAGCAGGTAAAAGGCACTGGAGCCGCCACACCTTTTCAGTCCATGATGAGGTGGCAGGCTGAGTTCTTGAAGCCTTTGCTCCAGTGGAGCAAAGACGCTGCAGCCTTTGAAGGAGTCTATGCTGGAGCAGAGGGTAGATCTTGAGAAAGACCATGACTCTGAGGGAACACTTGCACTTAGGTGGACTGTTGCTGGGAGAACCACAGCCTGTGAGACATCCACATGCTATTAGGAGTTCATGGAGAAGCATCTACTGTGAGAGGAACAACAATTTGCCACACATGAAGACTGAGTTTTCCCCTGAGAAGGAGGCAGCAGCAGAAACAACATGGAATGGACTGAGACTGTCTATGATTCCTATTTCCTTACTCCTTGTGCTGCCGGAAGGAAAGTGGTAGCAGAGTTGAGTTTGGGAAGAAGGGATGGATGGGAGTAAAGTCTATTTAAGACGCAGTTATTCTCTTTCCTTCTCTTCTACTCTAATTAGATTGATAATATTTTGTTGTTTAAAATAAATTAATTTTGTTTTCCCAAGTCAAGACTGTCTTTTACCCATATGCATATTTCATGACTGATTCTACCTGTCTTTTGTCTTGATCCTCTTGTACTTTCTCCTTTTCCTTGGGAGGGAGGATCAAGGAGGGTGAGTAACAGGCTGCATGATGCCTAGTTGGTTCAAATTACAAGCTGATCAACCCACCTTCACTAGTTGGCTAAGACAGGATAGTGCTGGGACACTCTCCCTCTAATTAGTGAAAGTCTTTTTTTGTCTCTTCTTCAGACAGAGAGGGCTCATACACTGTCAACAGCTGGCCATACTGAACAGTCTCGACAGACAACTCCTAATCAGAAAAGTACTTGGAAGCCAGAAACAAAACAAGGATAGATATTTCACCACTTATGGTAACAGGCAAAAGAAAACTCAACTTGGGGAAACAAATTTAATTTTAACACAACACAATTTTCCAGTATAAACAAAGTAATTATCCCCACAAAATAAATAGAGATTAAAAGTCCTTATGTATATTCTGAAACCTCTTGTATTTAATGAAAAACTCACATCAGTCCTTTCAAGCACACCCCACCCCCATCTCCCAGAGAGAGTCCATCAGGTGGCTCTTTTCCACACTGGTTCTCTCAGGCTCCATGGGTTCCAGATCACTTCAGTTCATTGCCACCTTCACCACATTCCGAGGTGAGGACTGTCTAAGAAGTCTCTGTTGACATTTCCACAGAGGTGGGGCTGTGGCATAGCTGTCATCTCCCTGTACCATTCCCCAAACAAAAACAGGATCTTGCAGAAAACAAATCCCACAAAAGAAACAGATTAAAAAAAATAAATCCCTGAAGTCCACAAAAACTCATTTTCTGGCTTCATTCATAGAAACACAGATTAGCTGACCCAGAAGTGGGTTCTACTCACAGCTGAGAAAGAGGTTTATTTTCCTTTCTTCCCAAAACTTCTCCCAGAAGCCATGCTAGTCCCTAAAGAGAGCTGAAACCCTCCTCAGAATAAACCATTTATGGCCATAGGCAAAAGATACTCAACTTGAAATAAAAATCAAATTTAGTCTGAACAACAAAAGCACAACACCCACTACAGAAAGAGGTACAAGTGGTTATTAACTGCAACTTCCCCAGCCCAGCTCTACTACCTTTCCTGGGGAGATAAAACTCCTCAGAGTCTTTTCTTTAGGCAGCATGAAACCTCTTTTGTGGGAGACAGTCTTCTATGAACTCTGATTATCACAGGATTCTCCCACAGGCTGCAGTTCTCCTAGTAGCAAACCATTTCAGTGCTGGTCTCTCTCAGAGTCACAGTGTATTTCAGGATCCATCCCCTGCTTTCGTCCTCAGTTTTGCAGAGTTTTATCTTCAGAGTAATCTCTGTGGTCTCCAAAGGCTCACCCTCATTTCACCACAAAATAAACAAACAAGGGCTACCTCAGTGTGTCTTTCCTCCTCACCAACCTGGGCAACCAGCAGGTTGTATCTCACCTTCTAAACAAGAACCTTCCAAACAAAAAGCCAAGAATAGATTGAAAACAGAAAGTTGCTTAACAAGTTTTTCCCCTTTTAAATGGATTTATTCATACAGATGCTGACTATTTTAACCTGAGACAGAGATAGGTCTGACCAGAGCTGAGGGGAGCTTTTGCAAACCTTGTTATGGGGGCCAAATCAGCAGCTCAAACCCACACTACTGAAACCCCATCAGGCTCAAGCCACAACACCTGTGGTATAACACTGATGTCTCTTTACAGAGATTTTTCATAGGGAAAAAAAGAGGATGCTAAAACCAAACTCAAGGGTGGATTTTGTGGTTCTGAGAAGAGTTAACTATTTTTTCCTCACTCTTTTCAATTTCTGATTAGTGTTTTGCTCTTTAATACATGTGCTTTCTCAGAGGCATCACCAACTTCATTGATGGTCTCAGCTTTGCCTGCAGTAAGTCTATTGCAGTGATGTCTCTGCCCAGGACAGACCAGCGCCTGATTTTTTTATCATGAAAAACACTCCTGCAGCCCTCCTCTCTATGAGTCCTGTTAATCTACGTGCATTGGAGTAAGCAGTGTCTGTATTTCTTTCAGTCCCAGAACTTTTTTCCTGTTATCTCCTCTGTAATCATAGAATAATAGAATCATTAGGGATTAGGGACCTCGAAATATCATCTAGTCCAATCCCCATAATACTGAGGAACAGGGAGTAACTGAACAGCTGGGTGTGATTTTAACTCACAGTGAAGACTAACCCATATATAGTGGGAGAGTTTCACTAAGTAAATCTGACATAACCTTAAAGAAATGAAGAAGCAAAAATTAGGAGGGCATTGTAAGAGTATCTTTAGAGATACGTGATCCAGTTATTATTCATTCATGGCATGGACAGAATAAGACTGTAAAAAACAAAGACATTTTTATAGAATGATTAGAGATCATTTTATTTTCCTCTCAGATATTCACGTAAGGCAAGTTTTTGCCATTTCACTTTACTCTAAATTATCACAAGTTTATAAATTATTCAAGACACAGGAGAAGCATAGCCAAGAAATGAAGAAAACATATCTATGCCAGATGAAGTTTAAATTAACTTTCTTCACTGAAACTATGTAGCATTTCAGTAAAGCTTAAAAATAAACATCAATAAAGATAAAGGCATCACATTTATATAGCATAAATCATCTATCTCTTTCATTGTCTGGATTCAGATAGAACAAGGCAATCCTACTGTTTTGAAATTATGTAAATGACAAAATTAAGCAGCACTGTATGAAAGGCATGCTAAGGACTGAAGACAATACACACATCACATATACCACCAAAAGAAACATTTATCAATCCCTACAATATTCATTTAGGGCAGAAACATCACTGATCAGTACCTTGAGATTATTGGCTTAAATATGAATATAATTTGAAGTTTCATCATGAATGAGAGATGACACGCTATTTCACTGTCTCATTAAGTAAGAGAGACACACAGAGAGAAAGAGAAGGGGATTCACTGACCAGTAAGTTGTTATGCCTAGATCACATTTTCATGTCAATGTTTTCTTCAGTAGAGTCTGAAGCATTGCTCTTCCCAAAAGACTGTGTATCAACTGAGATTTGCTAAGTGAAACAAGTTCTTGTATCTGCTTCTGGCATACCTTTGCATAAGGAGGTGCAAGAAGTGAGAGAGACGTTTCTGTGTGCTCAAAGTTCATCACATTCTTAATCTTCCATGTGTAGACAAGTAGACAATGAAAACAAAGCTGCTTATTTAGAAGTGTGCTGTTACATGAAAGTTAGCATGATCCATTTCCATTTAAAATAATGTTAGAATTATTGCATACATCAAGTCATTAATTTCATTTGAAGTATAATCTTATTCAAAATTAAAATATTGATGGCACTCTGTTATACCACCAATAGGCAATTATTCCACCACTTCACTTAAAGGATAATGCATAATATAATTTCTTTTTAAGATCTGAATAAGGTGACCAGAAATTTAGTAGTATTATACATTTTATAACAGGAAAACTACATTGTAATTATTGAATATGAGCAATGTGACAGATCTTATATGAAATAGAATATTGTATACCTGAAAAAACCCCAATCTATTAGTAAGTCAGTCAGGTAATGATTCTTCTCAAACTGCATCATAATACTTACTGAAACTCTGAATCAGAATTTGTTGTTGTCAAAGGAACAAACACAGCTGTTACAGGAAAGACTTCATAATTTATTCTAAAGATACTGTTCACAAAGTTTATCTGTTCTATAATGAATAGCTATACTATGTGCAGCTGTTTCATTAATTTAATTTACTTTCTGATAAAAGAAAGTAATTACTGTGGCCAAACTAATAATATTAAACTTCAAGATTTTTTGAACTGGCTTTGTTTGTTTAACTTCTTTTCCTGTAGTGACAAATGTAGCTTTCATATGCTTTTAGAGAAAATTGCTATGTTACATCAATGTGATTGTCTCTAAAAAGTAGTATTCTAGTATTTTTGACTTCAACTCTGAAACACTTGCAGTTCACAGCAAACTCACTGTAGCGGGTTGAAACTAAGAGTGCTTTGCTCCCGGGTTTCAGCACCAATTTTGTGGTGGGTTCAGGACCACAAAAAAAAGAAAGGAAAGCAAAGCAGTGAGGTCTCAGTGGTATCTCGGATAAAATTCACCAGACAACTGATGGCTTAGGGAAACTGTAAAAAGGTTTATTAAGACTATAACTATATACAGAATGGGAGAAAAGGTTACGCAAGGCGGTACACATAAACTAGAAACTGTGTCATAAATGCCATCACACAACCTAAGGAAAATAGAATGGGAGATCACTCCAGTTTGGGCCTTGGATCTTCTTTTAGTTTAGAGACCTGGGAAGGAAAGCATGTCAGTCCGGGATGGTCTGAGTTTCTCAGCGCCCACTCCTGCATCCCTCGGTGCAGCAGACATGCATCTCAATGCTCTCGGGATGGCCTGACGTTCTCAGCACCCACACCTGCATCCCTTGGTGCAGCCGCATGCATTTCATCATAGCTTCTCCAGCTCAATGCATAGGGATGGCCTGACTGATCAGCACCCACACCTGCATCCCTCTATGCAGCTGCATGTATTTCAGCATAGCTTCTCCAGCTCACTGCTTTTGGGATGGCCTGATTGTTCAGCACCCGGCCATGTGCAGGATCCATGTGCATGGCTGCATCAGCAGGGCCGCATCCCCCCACACTCCACACATGGCCAAGAGGGTCTTCCAAAGATCCTCTCCTCTCCCTCTCCTGTCTCAGCTCCAGGGGGAAGAGAAGTAGCCCAGCTCACCAATGCTGAAGGCTGTCCGTGGTGGAGGGGTCGTGATGGCAAATCTGCACCAGTCTTGCTTCTGCAGTCCAAGCGCGGTGCGGCGGAGAGCAGCAGCAGCACCGGGCTGCTGTGGCGGGGGAATCACTTCGGGCCAGGGTGTGGCAGCGTCCACGGCTTCTCCGGTCTGGGATTGCAGTGTGGCAGCACCGCTTCGGGGCTGCGCACCCATGGCAAGTTGCGGCCAGAGTCACTTCCGGACGGCATAGCGGCAGGTGCACGCCAGTGGTGCAGTCAGGCTGGGGCCGCAGCTGGTTTTGAAACCACAGCAGGTAGCAGCTGCTTTAGGAGCCGCGGTCCCCCTTGGAGCCACTGTTCCCACCCCCCTACCGCCCGTTCCCTTCAGGGCCACAGCCCCCAAAAAAGTGCGAACAAAGAACCTGCCCCGCTCTTTATAGGCTGACCTAGCCAGCCCTTCCAGGGAAGGGTCCAAGGACCTGTGCAACCAGGGACCGGTCCCCCAGGACAGACCTGTCCGGGGAAGACTCCAGGGCAGTGTCACCTCCGCCAGGACAGGCAACTGAGGGAAGGGTTCTCCCTGAAAACAACACAACTTTTCTTCTTCATGAAAGCATATCTGGAAATTCTGGCAGTTCTCAAACTGCAACACTCACAATCCAGAAGACAGAGGTTTGTTGTTTTATTTTTTTCCTTTGTGTGTGTGTTTGGTTTATTATTACAATTCATTTAAATTAGTGTTTTGATATAAGTTAGATTTTTTTGTTTGTTTCAATTTTAGGATTGTGGATGTCAAACATAACATATAGTTTGTTTCCACATTCTATTTATACTACTTCATAAATTATTCTGAAAATAGTTCTCACTAAAACATTTCTACCATCATCTCTCTGGAAATGAAATGTAGTACTTTAATAGTTTCTCTGTGTGGATAAATGCATTAAAAAAAAATAGAACATCAAAGAAAAATTATTGATTATTTAAAACAGAGAAAATTAATCTTTAGATAGACACCTTTGTACATGCTTGTCCTTAATTTAGAATAATTTCTATTAATGACAAAAATTACTTTCATAGGGTGCCTCAAACTTCTCTGGAATTTTATTCATGTTATGGAATTAATGTACAATTCCTCTCATCTCAAATGTAGTCATTAAGAGATAAAGATGTAATAGAAGCTATTTGACTAGGATACCTTGTACTAAATAGGAAAGACATTCCATGGAACAAATTGTCGTCTCAAAGTGACCTTTTGTTTCTACCAAACACAATAGTATGTAAACACATTGTATTCATATAATAAAAGTTATTTTAAGCCTCAGAAATAAACCTGATAATTTTTCATGTTCCAAATTAGTACATTCACATCACAACTAGTTTTGAGCCAAATCTTTTTTAGGACTTCCCAGGCGGAGGTTTCTGATTCTGTTTGCTAGCTATTTCAGAGCTCTAAGTTGCTTCAGCCACACAGTGACTAGTAATTAGAATGAAGTCTCTACTGTCAGAGTTGTTGTCAATGTGGTAATAACTTGCTGGGTTGTCTGCCAGTTGAAAATTTTTGTTGCAGAATGGGTGGACTATTTTCAAATTATAGTATTTATTGAAATAAAAGCAGAAAAAGAGCTGGGTTATTTAATCAATTATCTTCTCAGACCCAAATAATGCAATAGGGAAAGTGGTGCCTTAAATGACTGCAAAATATATACACTTTTTAAACTATGTTCTTTTTATCTCTGAAAACCTGCCATCTAAATATTGTGTTTCTATTCAATTAGAACTGAAGTGATTTAATTGTGACTGCATTCTGAGAAACGTGTGAATTCTGTGACTTATCAGTTAAAGAAAGTGCTTTGCCCCTGGGTTTCGCAACTAATTTTGTGGTGGGTTCAAGACCACAATTTAGGATAAAGGAAAAAAAAAGCAAAGCAGTGAGGTCTCAATGACATCTCGGATAAATTTGCCAGACAATGGATTACTAAGGGAAATTGGAAAAAAGGTTTATTAACTCTATAACTGTATACAGAAAGGAAGAAACAGTTTTGCAAGTTAGTGCACACAAACTAGAAAGTGTGTCACAAATGCTATCACACATTCTGAGAAAAATACAATGGGAAGTCACTATCCTTTGGACCTTGGGTTCTTCTTTCACTTTAGAGATCTGGTAAAAAGTGCATGTCAGTCAAGTAAAGACGAGTACCACTACTCTCTCCATTATTCATGCATCATCCCCAGCTGCGATACAGCGAGACACAAACTGTTTGCAGACTGGTGAGTTCTTCA
>VXBP01004248.1:852-13732 GCA_013400115.1 Rhinopomastus cyanomelas
GGTGCTTGCAGCCTTCCCCCAGAGCCACCTAAGGGGGAGTGAAAATGAGTCATGGTCCTCTGGCAAGATGTGACAGCAGCGAGGAGAACCTCGCTGGTTCCCTCAGAGCTCATGGGCTTCACAGCGACAGCGTGTCTGCCAGGGGGGCCACGACAGACCTAGGGTGAGGATGCTCATTTCCTGGGCAGGTTGTTCTCACCACAGACACTCAACAGTGCTGGAAAACCCACCTTCTCTCTACGCGGGCTCTGATCTCACAGCTCACTGTAGGTTCACCCTGTGAACCTGCCCAGTGAATATCATGCAGCCAATCAAAGGAAGGAGACGGATTGGCTGTGCTCTTGTGGCCAAGAGGGCCAACAGCATCCTGGTGTGGATCAGAAGGGGGGTGGCTAGCAGATTAGGTGAGGTTCTTCTCCCGCTCTACTCTGCACTGCTGAGACCACATCTGGAGTGTTGTGTCCAGTTCTGGGCTCCTCAGTTCAAGAGGGATGTGGAGCTGCTGGAGAGGGTCCAGCATAGAGCAATGAAGATGATGAAGGAGGTGGAGCCCCTCCCTTCTGAGGAGAGGCTGAGGGAGCTGGGTCTCTTGAGCTTGGAGGAGACTGAGGAGTGACCTCATGAATGTCAATCAATATGTGAAGGTTGGGTGTCAGGAGGGTGGAGCCAGGCTCTTCTCAATGTCTTGTAGTGATAGGATGAGGGGCAGTGTGTGTAAGGTGGAACATAGGAGGTTCCACATCAGTATGAGAAGGAACCTCTTCCCAGTGAGGGTGACAGAGCACTGGAACAGGCTGCTCAGGGAAGTTGTGGAGTCTCCTTCACTGGAGATGTTTAAAACCCACTTGGATGTGTTCCTGTGTGACCTGGTCTAGGTGATCCTGCTGTGTCAGGGGGATTGCACTGGATGATCTTTTGAGGTCCCTTCCAGTCCCTGATGATTCTGTGATACCTCAGTTTTCTCCGTCTGTAGGATTCTAGAAGAATTTTAGGGTGAAGCAAGTCTCTTCTTCAAGCTTCATGGAGCACTAAAGCATCGGGTTAAGCATTAGGCGTAAGATCTGCTGTGTCTTAACCTGGGGCATGGGAGGTTCAGGTTGGATGTCAGGAGGAGTTTCTTTCTTGAAAGGGTTGTCAGGCACTGGAATAGCTGCTCACGGGGGGCGATGAGTCCCCATCCCTGGAGGTTTTGAAGAGAAGGGTAGATGTGTCAGGGGACAGGGTTTAGTGGTCCTGATAGGGCTGGGAAAATGTCAGACTTGCTCCTGAAGGTCTCTTCCAGCTGAAACTTCAATGATTCTTTGATTCTATGTGCTGATGCTACTCAACTAGTCCTGACTAGGTTACAAGTAACTTCTGCATTTCAGGCACACGACTTCAAAGTTCAGCTGTGGTTTCCTTTTGGGGTGATGTAGCTGGATACCCCAGGTTGGAATCTGGCATTTTGTGTTTATGTGGCTAATGTGAGTTTGGACTGGGATTTTGCTTGAACCTGTGCTCTCCCATCCCTGCTGTGGTGTGGTGGTGGGACTGTAGGGCTTGGCGAGGTACTGTGTGGGTGCAGCTGTAGGTAAATGTCCCCCAAAGCTGTTTGGATGTGAAGAGGAGGTGGTTGGTGATACCTGAGCTGGGTCTGGTTTCTCTCAGGCTGAGACTGTGGGTCCATCTGTTAGGAGGTTGGGTTCTCCCAAGTGTAGGATCATCTGGCTTTGGGCTTCCTGTGGTCAATGGTGTGAAAAGCTCCGTCTCTTTGATGTGTGCTGCTGGTTCCTGCTTGTTTCACCATCCTTCATGTCTCTATGGGTGTGGAAATACCTGAGAGCAGACTCCAATGGGTTTTCAACCCGATTTCAGAGGATCTGAGCTTTGTGTGGGCATGAGTGGATCGTTCTCCCCGTTGGCAATCCCAAGGGGAAGGGAGCATGGCCGTGGCAGAGTTGGTGTTCACTGGGTGCAGTTTGTGCCCCAAGCTCATCCTCTTGGCAAGTCTGGACATTGATGCATTTGTGTAGCCTCTGTTGAAGGAATCTACAACAGGAGTTTGCTTCACCTTGAGCAGAGCTGCAGCCAACCCTGGGTTAACCAGAACGACTCACTCTGTTCATCTGTGTCAGCAAGAATGAGACAACTGCTTTTTTTTGTTATTATTACTAATAATTATTAATTACTAGTATTTCATTTCCCTTTGATCACCCTGTGGTGTCAAACATGCTGTAATGCTTTGTGGGTGTCCCCTTCTCTGTGCACACTGGTACCTCCAACTGGGCTGCTCGGCTGATGCGTGACTCCACTGGGGGAAAAATTAAGGAAACACAGATGGAAAAGCCCAGTAATTAGTGGGTTTGAAGTCCTGAGCAGGGCTGACTGCAGCAGGCACCACCATGCGGGGCACCCCAGGGGAGCTGCCTCTGCCTTCCATACTGGCCACTGGAACTTGGGTGGGTGCTGCCTGTTAGCTGGATTGACAGCATCTCCCAAACCCAGTGGGATGGGGGAAGGATGGGGTGGTTGGAGAGGCCTAGAAACTAGCAGTAAAATGTTTAGTTGGCTAGGGATTGGAAGGGATCTTGAAAGGTCATCCAGTTCAATACCCCCCAGCACAGCAGGATCCCCTAGATCCAATCACACAGGAACATGGCCAGGTGGGTTTTAAATGTCTCCAGGGAAGGAGACTCCACAACTCCCGTGGGCAGCCCCTTCCAGGGCTCTGGCACCCTCACTGTGAAAAGTTTCTTCTCATGTTGATGTGGAACCTCCTGTGTTCCAGCTCACACTAGGTGTCCCTTGTCCCATCATTGGGTGCCCCTAAGCAGAACCTGGCTCCATCCTCCTGACACCCAGCTTTTCCATATTTATCAACATTCATAGGGTCACCCCTCAGTCTCCTTTTTTCCAAGCTCAAGATACCCAGCTCCCTCAGCCTTTCCTCAGCAGGGAGATGCTCCACTCCCTTCATCATCTTTGTAGCTCTGTGCTGGGCTCTCCCAGCAGCTCTGTGTCCTTTTGAACTTGCGCGAGCACAGAATCACAGAACATTAGGGATTGGAAGGGACCTCTAAAGATCTTCTAGTCCAATCCCCCTGCCCCAGCAGGATCACCTAGATCAAGTCACATAGGAACACATCCAGGTGGGTCTTAAACATCTCCAGAGAAGGAGGCTTCCACAACCCCACTGGGCAGCCTGTTCCAGTACTCTGTCACCCTCACTGTGGAGAAGATTGGAAGTTAAAGTTTTCCATCAGTGTGAGAGCAGCTGTGTCTGTGTGTGTGTGTGAGATATCTGCCCGCTCCTGCTGGACCAGAAGCCCATGAAGTCACTCTGGGGTTGTCTGTGGACTCGAGCAAGCACCAGCATCTCAAAGCAGTGGTCTGCGATCTATATTTCGGAAAGACAGCAGATATATTAGTCTGGAGGGAATGCATCATTTTAAGTGAAAAATCTATAAATAACAGCATTTGGTGGTTTTTTAATGTTAAAATATGTTCCTTTTTAATTAGTCATTATCGCTATTGATTGATGCCTACTGTACTTGTGATGCCTTTCCTTCAGGGCTTTGTGTATTTCCTGGGTTGGGAAAATACTCTAAATCAAAGCAGTAAAACCCGCGCTGGTTGGAGGGGGAACACGCGGGGTTTTTTTCTTCATTTACATTCATTACATATTATGAGTTTAATTACCTCCCTCAAATAATAGCGGTGTGAAGGACCGGCACCGAAGCAGGCGCACTTGTGTGATGATTTTATTGATTGTGACTGATGGATGGCATCAACATTTCATAGTGAAGAATCATGGTTTTGTTACATCAGGAAAATTAAATTGGGAGAGTTATTTTCTTTCCCAGTGATAGTGGCAGTTAGAATATTTCACCTGTAATGAGATGTGTGCGTTATGTGCCATAGTGAACCACTGCTGAGCCATTAAATATATGTAAATGAAGAGAAACACAAGAGAGCCCGGGCATAATAACGTGCAGAACAGAGAAATGGATCCTGGAAAGTGATTAATTTATTTGATGATGCCTCAAGTGAGGAATTTTAGGTCACAAATGAAGTGACAGAATGACAAATTACCATTTTAAAGAATTTACTGGGCATCATTACTGAACAATTGTCAGGTAGTTTATGGTGGCTGAGAAGATGGTATAAATATAGATCTTTTCCTTATCTGAGATGAATTATTAATCACCTTTTTAAAAATCTTTGTGAGTGATGGTTGGCTGTCTGATTGGAAATAATGTGTTCTACAATTTTAACTAAATTCTAATCCGATCTGTAACAGGAATCTTTACAATTAAAGTCTCGGCGGAGAGTGGTAGGAGGTTTACAGTCAATTGAGGCTTTAATGTGATAAAAGAGGGGGGATCCAGGAGCAGATTTCAGTAGGTTTCCTTCGCTATATTATCCCTGCTGTGATGTTATTCAAATGTTTACCGTTTATTTTCATTGGGAAAAATGACATTTGGATACTGGGATTGTTTTCCTTGGTTTATTAGTTAATGAAAACAAAATTCTTGGTAATTACTATATTTTCGCCGCCTGCCACGTTGTTGAAAGTGAAGTGACTGGCTTTGTCAGCCGGGCTGTAAATGCCGTCGTCTCGTGTTGTGTTCAGCTTCTGTTTGCTTTATGGATGTCATGTCCCTTCCCTGTCTGCGTGTCGGTGGTACCCGGCTCCGTACGGAGAGAGATGGGAAATTAAACCCAAAGTCATGACACTGTTTTCCCTTCCTGCCTCTGCCCAGCGAGGGAACCCTCCTCCCCTTTCTTCGAGCTCACGTTGTGCTCCAGTCCTCACCGGTAAATTTGTTGAAGGTGCTGGTCTGAAATATCATCGTGGGTTTCTGAGCTTTGCTGCTCGTTCGTGGTCGTGTGGATGTCTAAATACTTGTGTGCTCGCAGCCCTGCAGAAAGAGATGTCGGGGAGGGATTGGACTGGGTGGTCTTTTGAGGTCCCTTCCCATCCCTGATGGTCTGTGGGGAGGGCTGGGGGCAATCCCCAAAACGCACTCAATAGAGGCATCTTCTCTCTGCTTCTCAACAGAGGTTTGGTCAGTCCCCAGCTCCTGTGGGGTTTTTCTGTAGTCACCTCTTGCTCAGCACTAAAAGAACCAGGATAAATACAGCTGCACTGGAATTCAGTGTTTTAGACCTTTTTCTTTCCCCTTGTGACTTTGTCTGGTCACTTGCTGACTGGCTTGTTGGGACCCGCCGCTCTGGTGGGTCTCCACCTTCACGCAGGGATTTAGTTGTTACTTGTGCTCTGCAGACTCTGCTGGGGGAATGAGTGGGAACATGTACAAAGGGTGGATGTGGGGCTAGGGGCAACCCTGCAAAAGCTCCTGCTCGAGCTCTGCCTTGCTGGAGGAGGGTGTTGGAGAGGGGAAAGGGAGCTCAGCTGCTGCCAGAGGTCTTCAGAGCCGTGACGTGTCTCAGCCCATGCGCCCGCTTCCCTCTTGTGCCGTGAGCAACCCACCCACCACGTGTCTGTTCGAAACGGCTGGGCTCCTGCTTGTCGTTTCTGTTTGCCTCCTCTAATATAACACTCAGTTTGCTGTTTTAAAATTCAGACCAATAGCTTCAGTAGCTTATTCCACTGAAAAAGTAGCTCTAGAGTTAGTTAACTGGTGTCAGCTCTCCATCACCACTTGGTGCTATCGTAGAATCATCAGGGACTGGAAGGGACCGTGAAAGGTCATCTAGTCCAATCCCCCTGCCACAGCAGGATCACCCAGACCGAGCTGCACAGGCACACATCCAGGCGGGTCTAAGCATCTCCAGAGAAGGAGACTCCACAACCCCCCTGGGCAGCCTGTTCCAGTGCAGAAGTAAATGCTGAGCAAGTTTGTTTGCAGCCCCTTCAGAACATTTGCTCCATTTCTCATGTTCCCCTGGATTGCAAAGGACCTTGAAAGATCCTCCAGTCCAATCTCCCTGCCACAGCAGGATCACCCAGATCCAGTCGCACAGGAACATGGCCAGGTGGCTTTGAAACATCTCCAGAGGAGGAGAAACAAGCCCTAATGTGTAACAGCACCCTTGCTGATGTTCAGCTCAAGCTGGGGAGAAGTGTGCTTCAGAGAGTGTCCTCCCTGCATTTCACATCGAGGAGGGTGTGATGTGCTGAGGCGCCGCTTGTCTCTGCCTGCACCCACGGGCTGGGGCTGTTCTGGTGACAAATGGGAGTGGGGTCACTGCTGTCGGATGCGGTGCCTCTTGCAGGCATCATGAGATGCCTAGAGTAGTGAAACTGCTAATTACCTGTGTTGCTGGTGAGATGAGGTAGCAGGGATCCTCAGAGGAGTCACAGCCAAGAGTTCTTTCCCTCTCGTGGATTTTTGGATTGCTCCCTCTGGTTGCTCAGGTTTGTGAGGAAGAGAGAGACCTTTTCATTTTTGCACCTCACAACAGCAGTAAATAAAGAAGTAACTCGGCTGCTTTGGGTTCCAGGCTGGCTGGGGCATAAAATGGATGTAAATGATCTTGGTTTTTCTCTTTTGCAACAATAATTCCTGAAAGAATTGACATTTTGCAGGTAACTTGAAAAGCTCCCCCACCCCCCCCTTCAAGCTTGCACATTGCTGCTCAAGGGTAAGGACTGCTAAAGGGGACTGGGAATGGGAGCTGGAGAATTCCAGGCTGCTCAGAAGTCTCTTTCAAGAACAGAAAGTGGGGTCTTTGTGATTTATGTTTATGCAAAGGGCCCTGGTTTGCCAAAATCCCAGGGAACCCCCCCATCACACATCCTTCTCTCCCCCATCCCACCGTGGCTGTGCAGAGCCTGTGGGCTGCTTGTGGGGCACAGCAAGTGTTTGCAGACTTCTGTGGGTGCCTGTCAGAAGGACTCCTGACTTTAACGAACCTTCTTTGGGACTTAGGGAAATATGGGGTGGATGCAGGCTAGTGGAGACCCAGTGAGATGGGTTGTGCAGTCCAGGCTACAGACTGAGCTGGTAACTGGCCAGCTCACCTCTGCCCAACCCCACACTGTCTGTCTGTGGAAAAGTTAGTCCTCTGCCCTATAAAATCATTGTAAGAGGAGGTAGGAAAATAAGGAATAAACGCCCCGTGAGTACCCCAACCCATTAAATCAGTGGGAGATGGAGGGATCCCATTCTGGGGCAGCACTGGTGCATTTCCAAACGTGCAGAACCCCCCCAGCTGCTTCAGTGCTGCCCTGTGCAGTGGGTCCTGGGACTTGGGTAGTGGTGGGTTTAGGGCAGTAATCCTGTGGAGGATGCAGAGGTTTGAGTGGCAGATGGGGAGCAGACTGGACATGCATCCTACTCTGTGTGTGCTGGTTTGGGGTCTGGCATTGCCCAGAGGCTGGGAGCATCGCGGAGAGGGCAGCGAGCCGACAGGTACAGAGACACCAGCGTCTGTTTCTAGATTAACAACGAAATCCCAGATTTGCTGCAGCATCAGCAGAAAAGCAGCACAGAGTGTGATTGTGGATCAATGGTTCCTGTGGGCTGTTAATTAAAGCGGGGTCCGCGCTGCCTGCCCACGCAGGAGAGCCATCCTTTTCTGTCGGGGCGAGGGTGGGCTCTTTCGCAGTCACTTTGGTTTAGGATTGTGAGGTTTTACCTGCTGGGTGTGAAAATGGGAGACTGTGCTGTGAGGTGATGGAGCTGATGGCTGCGGTGCCCGGGAGTGGGTGGTGGGGAGCAGAGAGGTGCTTGGGAAGCTGGAGCTGGTGGGCACCACAGTGACTTCCAGCTGTTTATAGAGAGGGGGGTTGGTCTCTTCTCCCAAGGAACAAAGGACAGCACCAGAGGAAACGGCCTCAAGCTGACCCAGAGGAAGTTGAGGTTGGCCCTGAGGAGAAACGGCTCCCTTGAAAGGGCCCTCAGGCCTTGGAAGAGGCTGCCCAGGGAGGGGGTTGCATCACCATCACCAGTCTTGGAGATCTGGAGCTCAGGGAACAGAGTTTAGTGGTGGGTTGGGACAGCTGGGTTCAGGGTTGGACTGGATGGCTCAGGGGAGTCTCACCAGTGTGTGTAAACACCTGGAGGGAGGGTGCAAAGGGGACAGAGCCAGGTTCTTTCAGAGGTGCCCAGTGACAGGACAAGAGGCAGCAGGCACAAACAGAAACCTAGGAGGTTCTGCTGAGCATCTGGAAACTCTTTTGCCTCTGAGGGCAGCTGAGCACAGGCACTGGGATGTTGTGAAGGCTCTCACTGTGGACACTCAGCAGTTGTCTGGACTTGGTCCTGGTTGATGGGTGACCCTGCTTGAGCCAAGGGCTTGGACAAGGTGGCCTCCAGAGGCCCCTTCCAACCTGTGAATGAAAACTTCATTATCTGCGCTATTTCTGGTGCGAAAGAGAAGAGCCAGGGCTCCAAGTTTGTCTTCACCACTGCAGAAAGGGGAGAGTTCTCTGTCAAAAGCCTGAAAGGAGCCAGTGTCCAGCACCCTGCTCTGGGTGGGGTTTGCCAGCTCTTTGATCTGTGGCTGTGGTCCAGGATGATGAAGGTGGCTCTGCTCAAGCCCCTGGAGCTCCTGCAAGAGGCTCCATTTCTCTCTCACTTCAGTCAGATGCTCTGCTTCACTTTCTGTGTTTTCCTTGATTCCCCCAAATGCTCTGCAGCAGCCTTTGACTTTTTGTTCTGTGACTTTGTGTTCCTTCGGGTTTTTTCCTCTTTTTCTTCTCCTCCTCCGTGGGGAGGCCTAGACGAGGCTTGTGAAAGCTTCATTTGTGCTGCTGATGACTCAAAAGTTGGCGGCGCTGCGACGCCGTGATTCCGAGGTTTTGCAGTGGAAAAAGACTCCAGTGAAAGTGGGACTTTTGATTCCAGCAGAAGGCCTTTGGTTGAGGCAGGGAATAGAAGTCCTTCTTTGTCGTTAGCTTTGGCTGGGCTCAGAAGAGCTCGTTCATAAAGCTGGCTGGGTGCTCGCACCCACTGAGCTGTGACCAGTGGCTCCGTGTCCCAAGGGAGAGCGGTGACGAGGGCTGTTCCTCAAGGGTCGGTGCTGGGACCAGTGCTGTTCAACATCTCTGTTGGCCACGTGGGCAGTGGACTTGAGAGCCCCCTCAGTCAGATGGCTGACAGCACCAAACTGGGTGGTGAAGGCAACAGCCTGGAGGGAAGGGAGGCTGTCCAGAGAGACCTTGCCAGGATCCAGAAGTGGGCTGTGCAAACTGCATGGAGTTAACAGGGGCCAGGGTCTGCCCCTGGGTCAAGGCAATCCCATGCACCAACACAGATTGGGAGGAGAAAGGATTGAGGACAGCCCTGAGGAGAAGGACTTGGGGGTGAGGGTGGAGCAGCAGTTGAACAGGAGCCATCTGTGTGAGCTGGCAGCCCAGAGAGCCAACCGTGTCCTGGGCTGCAGCAAAAGAAGCAGTGAGAGTTGGCTGAGGGAGGGGATTCTCCCCCTCTGCTCTGCACTGGTGAGGCCCCCCCTAGAGTCCTGGGTCCAGTTCTGGAGTCCCCAACATCAGAAGGACACAGAGCTCCTTGAGAGTGTCCAGAGGAGAGGAACTCAAATGATCAGAGGGCTGGAGCACCTCCCCACTTAGGACAGGCTGAGCAAGGTGGGGTTGTTCAGTCTGGAGAAGGGAAGGCTCCCAAGTGACCTTCTAGCAGCTTTCCAATCTCTGAAGGAAGGGGGCTACAAGAAAGCTGGGGAAGGACTTTTGACAGGGATGGTAGCGAGAGGACAAGGGGAAAGTGTTCCAGCCTTGAAGAGGGGAGACTGAGGTTGGACATCAGGAACCAATTCTTTGCTGTGAGGGTGGGGAGATGCTGGACCAGGTTGCCCAAGGCAGTTGTGGCTGCCCCCTCCCTGGCAGTGTTGAAGGGCAGGTTGTCTGTGGCCCTGAGTAACCTGCTCTAGTGCAGGGGTCCCTGCCTGCGCAGGGGGGTTGGAACTGGATGATCTTTGGGGTTCCTCCCAACCCCAGCCATGCTGTGATAACTTTAAGGGACATGATGAATGCACAGGCACAGTGAATGCACTTAGTGCTCCTCTAGCATTAAAGGAAATGTAAGGGTGAGGGAAATGTGCTGGGTAAAGCAAAACTGGTGGGTTTTTCTGAACCCTTGCACTGCCCATCCTCAGCTGAATGAAGTCTCTAAGCTGTGGCAGGGGGATTGGACTAGATGATCTTTTGGGGTCCCTTCCTGTTGCAGTTTGAGAACTGCTAGAACTGGTAGAAGTGCTTTCGTGAGGAAGAAAAGTTGTGTGGTGTTCTGGGGGGGGAGGAGGAGGAGAGACTGTCGTTTCTGCCGCTGAGAAAAGACTGGCAGCGCTTAGGTTTGGGGGAGAGCTCCTTCGTGCTTCGCTGAGGAAAGCAGGAGGACTGGAGAATCCTCAAACCTTGGATGTGAAAGACAGAGACTGGGTCCTTTGGAAGCGCATGCAGCTGTATAGAGGGATGCAGGTGTGGGCGCTGATCAGTCAGGCCATTCCTATGCGTTGAGCTGGAGAAGCCACGCTGAAATGCATGTGGCTGCACCCAGGGATGCAGGTGTGGGTGCTGAGAGACTCAAGCCATCCTGAGAGCATTGAGATGCATGTCTGCTGCACCGAGGGATGCAGGTGTGGGCGCTGAGAAACTCAGGCCATCCCGGACTGACATGCTTTCCTTCCCAGATCTCTAAATTGGAAGAAGATCCAAGGCCCAAACTGGACTGGTTTCCCATTCTATTTTCTCAGGTTCTGTGAGGGCTATTAACCTTTAAAAGCTCAACTTTTGGGGGAAACACAGGAGGGAGAGCATGTGGGCACCAGGCTTGAAGGTGCAAGAAGTAGGGTTGGAAGGGGGAAGGAAAAGTGATGCCAGCTCCTCTGTTGGTTTTTTTAAAAAATAAAAATGTAATTATTTTCTTTTTTCCAAAAGGAGTTTCACAGTGAATCTGGAAAAATTAGAAGGGGAATTTACATGGTATTTGAGGGATTTCCTTTTGTTTTACAAATATTTTATCTTTTCTATTAAAAAAGCCATTAGGAGGGGTGAGAGGAAGGAGAGAGAAAAGGTCAAGCCTTGTGCTCGTTTGCTCTGGTGTAAAGTCCTGACCGATTCCTTTAATATCAGCCGAGCCGCCCTGGATTTGTCAGCCTGCGAACGAGCGAGATCTGAGCACAGAGCACACCGGGGTGGCTTCTTCTGGGCACCCAAACAGGAAAGAGGGATGAACTCGGATTTGCCGTGGAAGGGATGGAAAGCACCCCGAGATTTGGAGGGACTCGCAGAGCAACGTGCACTGGGAGTCAGCAGCTGGGTCTCCTGGGTGGGATAGCTGACCCCTTCTGGAGTGGATGGAGCCAGGGACAAATGTGGTTTGGGGTGCCTGTGTCCTCACAAACCCAGAGTTAAAAACAGTGGTTCTTGGGAGAAGAGGAAAGACTTGCTTCTTGGGTGCTGCTTGTGATGATAGAGTCACTGTGCTTTGAGCTGGAAGGGACCTCAGAGATCAGAAGGACCCAGAACTGCTGGAGAGAGTCCAGTGCAGGGCAACAAAGTTGATGAAGGGAGCAGAACACCTCCCTTATGAGGAGAGGCTGATGGAGCTGGGTGTCTTTAGGTTGGAGAAGAGGAGACTGAGGGGTGACCTCATTGTTTGTAAACATGTGAAGGGTGGGTGTCAGAAAGATGGAGCCAGGCTCTTCTCAATGTCGTGTAGGTGATCCTGCTTTGGTCTAGGTGATCCTGCTGTGTTGGGGGGATTGGACTAGATGATCTTTCGAGGTCCCTTCCAATCCCTAATGATTCTGTGATTCTATGGGACAAATCATGAGCCACTGGAAAAGCTTTACTCTTAGATCTTTCAGTCCACCCTGTTCCTTGGGATTGTCTGTCTTCCAGAAAACTTCCCTGTAGGATTTTCCTCTCTGTCAATGCAGAAATGTGAAGGATGCACCCAAGCATCAACAGTTCATCAAATCACAGAATCATTAAGATTGGAAGAGACCTCCAAGGTCACCAAGTCCAACCATCAACCTGATCCTGTCATCCTCTCTAAAGCCTGTTCTCCAGGGCTACATCTACTCATTTGTTGAACCCTTCCACGGACAGTGACTCCCTCCGTCTCTGG
Organism: Rhinopomastus cyanomelas; assembly: GCA_013400115.1. Lineage (NCBI taxonomy): Eukaryota > Metazoa > Chordata > Aves > Bucerotiformes > Rhinopomastidae > Rhinopomastus > Rhinopomastus cyanomelas. Next base: position 12,891 of record VXBP01004248.1, read on the forward strand.
GCAGCCTGTTCCAACCCCTGAACACTCTGTCAGGGAACATAGTTCTCCTGATGTTCAATCTCAGCTTCCCCTGAGGCTGTTTCCTCTTGTCCTGTCCCTTGTTCCTTGGGAGAAGAGAGCAACCACCACCTCTCTCCACTCTCCTGTCAGGCAGTTGCAGGGGACAAGGTCTCTCCTCAGCCGCCTCCTCTCCAGACTAACCAACTCCAGCCACCACAGCTGCTCCTCACAGGGTTTGTTCTCCAGACCGTTCTCCAGACCATTCCCCAGCTTTCAACCCATTCTCTGGTCTCTCTCCATTCCCTCAAGGTCCCTCTGGGACTGAGGTGCCCAACACTGACCCCAGTACTTGAGATGAGGCCTCCCCAGTCTTCTTCTGTCCATTTTCTATTTTGTACCAGAGGTTTCCATTTCAGTACTGGAAATGCTGAAAGGATCACTGGTGCTGAGGGACGATGAGCACTTGGGGCTGTGTTGACGGTCTAAACTCTGTGCATGAGGGTGGTCAGCTTCAGCTGAGTGCCTGCAGCAGGGATGCAACTGGTTGTGTGAGGGGTGCTCTGGGGACACTCGGGTCTGGAACACAGGATACATGGAGCTTGGTGTGCTCAGACTGAGAAGGGATCTGGGCTTTTTACAGGAGTTTGTACTGACAGGACAATGAGATAGCAACAAGGGAAAAGGCTTTAACCCAGAAAAGGGGAGATTTAAATGAGATTTGCTGGGGTTTTTTTCTCTACTCTCCATGACTTATTTAGATCTTAGGAGGAAATCCTTCCCTGTGATGGTGCTGAGACCCTGGGACATGCTGCCCAGGGAGGTTGTGGCTGCTCCATCATCCC
>VXBP01004249.1:0-13096 GCA_013400115.1 Rhinopomastus cyanomelas
CACGACAAAATAAAATTAATAAATGAATAAATATGAATAAAATGAAATAAATAAAAATGAAATAAATTAATAATGAAATAAATTAAGAAAATGAAATAAAATTAATATATAAAACTATTTTTAAAAGAAAAAATAAAATAAGATTAAATAATAAATGTGAAAGGAAAATAATAAAGGGAAATAAATTTAAAAATAATAAAAGACAACAATGATTAAAACACAAATAGTAATAAGACAAAATAATAAATTCAAAAGGAAAATAGTAAAAGAAAATAATAAAAGACAATAATTATTAAAATAAATGCAAATAATAAGATGAAATAATAAATATAAAAGGAAAGTAAAAAAAAATTAAAATATAATAAGAAGAGAATAAGAAAATAACATGATTACATAATTTAACAAATAAACACAAACTATAATAAGATAAATATATATAAAAGTAAAATAATCAAAATACAATAAAAACAAAATAAAATTATATCGAATTAAATTGAAATAATAGCATAAAATAGGCAATGTCTTTGTTTCACGAGGGTTTCCCTGCCATTGCTCAGTCACTTGGGGCTGGTGGGAAAAGGGCGTTTTGACTCTCTTTTTGTGAGGCAGCACCTGTTTTCATCCTTTTTTTTCCCTAAATCAATAATTATTGTGTGTGGTGTGAGCAGGAGCCCCGGGACTGTGGTGAAAGCAACTGGCTGCAGACTAGCAGCAAAGTACATTACAAGCCAAGGGGGGGTGTATGTGTATAGATAGATATATATCCCACATGTATCTCCATATATCCCAAATATATCCCCACATATATCTACATCTCCACACTTATCCATATACGTCCCCATACGTATCCATATATATATATATCTCCCATATATATCTATGTCCTTATATTTATCTATCTATTCCCATATATCATAGAATCATAGAATCATTAGGGATTGGAAGGGACCTCGAAAGATCATCTAGTCCAATCCCCCTGCCACAGCACATCCCATACCTATCCCCATAAATACCCCACACACCCCCAGACATACCCCACATAGACCTGTGTATCCCATGGAGATACTTACACACAATCATGTTTTTCCCCAAACCCACACAATCTCCAGCAATTCCGTCCCGGAGCTGGAGCCTGTCCACTATCGTTGCAGCACAGCAACCATTTCCAGGTAAAAAAACCCCAGCCCCCTGCGATCGGGAGGCTGTTGTCCCTCGGAATCAGCTTTTCCCACCAGAATGGGGTTTTTCTGTTTTGTGTTCTTGCAAAAAACAAAGTGCAATTCCTGCCAAGCCCAGTGGCCAGTGGCTATCTAACTGTCACAGCCAGGAGAGGCAGGTAGGCGCAGAGAAACTCATCCTGCCTGCCCTCCCCTCCACTGCTTTTCCATCCCAGTCTGGTTTGTCTCTTCCTTTTAATTCAGCAGCCAATGCACTAGTTTATTTTTATTTCTTTTACATTACATTTCTCTATTTTGTATTATTTTTCTATTTTATTTCCCTTTTTTCTCTATTTTTTCTATTTTTCTTTTTGCTTATATTTTTCAATTTTTCTATTTTTTTGATTTTTCTATTTTTCTTTTTTCTAGTTTGCTTTATTTTTCTATTTTATTCTTATTTCTGTTTTTTCTGTTTTTCTATTTTATTTTACTTTTTCTATTTTTCTATTGTATTTTATTTTTCTATTTTTAGATTTTCTTCTTCTGTTTTATTCTATTTTTTTCTATTTTTCCTTCTATTTTCAAATATTTTTATTTCTTCTATAGCTTTCTGGTTTATTATTTATTCTGGCTTTCTATTTTTTCTATTGTTCCGTTGATCCCATTTAATTCTATTTTTTAATTTTATTCTATTATTCTATTTTTTTCCATTTTTTTGTCTTTCCATTTTAGTCTCTTTCTCCAAGCAAATAACAAATTAACAAACTTGTAATGATTCACTAACCAATCATTTACAACTGTTGTTAAAAATGCAATAGAAACAATGAAAACAAAAGAAGTGAAAATAAACACAAAGTAATCAATAACAAATAGTGAAGAAAGAAAAAATAAGAAAATAAGAAAAAATAAGAGAATAAGAAAGAAAAAATAACAAAATGAGAAAACAAAAAAGAATAATTTAAGACATTTTTAAAAGACAACAAAAATAATAAAACCAAAATCAAAGAAACAAAAATAAGAAAGTAATAGAAAATTGCAAAATAATAAACAAAAAATAACAAAATAAACAAAAATAACAAAATAAACAAAATTAACAAAACAAGAAGAAACAAAATCATAAACAAAACAAGCCAAATAATAAACGAGAATCACAATAGGAAAAAATAAAATAATAAACAAAAAAATCAATCATAAAAAAACCCAAATAAAAATCAAGAAAACAACACAAATAATGGAAGAATTTTTACAGAGCACTCGTTTTGCTTTCAAAATCCCTTCTGATGTCAATTCTCAGGCAGAGCTCAGGACTGGTGTCCTGTGTAAAACAGACTGGGAAGCAGCTGGGGCACAGAGCCCTGCGCTGGGCAGGGAAGGGGAGCAGCGGTTGCCGGAGAGCCCCAGCTTCAGCCTCCAGGAGCCCAGGGAGTCGGGGCTGGGATAAATATAAACCCCCGCAACACGTCCCTGTTGATTACTGGGGAGAGAAAACTGCACCTTGGGGTTCGGGGGGAGGNTAATTTTTTATTTTTCATTCTTTTTATTTCTATTATTTTAAATTTCTCATTTTGAAATTATTTTTACTTTTATTTTTCATCCTTTTTACTTATCAATTCTTATTTTAAATATTTAGGTTTTTCATTTTCAATTCTTTTTAATTTTTAATTTTTGTTATTTTCTTTTCAATTCCTCTTTTAAAAAGTTTTCATTTTTAATTCTTTTTATGTTTTATTTTTGTTAGTTTTCCTTTTCAATTATTATTTTAATCTTTTCTTTTTTTATTATTTTGTAATTCTTTCCTTTTTGGTTTTTACATTTTCGATTGTTGCTTTAATTTTCTAATTTTTACATGTTTGTTTTCCTTGTTTTTTCCTTTTTTAATTTTATTTTGTCATTATTAATGTGATTTGTTGATTTTTCATTCTTTTAAATGTTGACATTTTTAACTTCCATTTTTAGTTCTTTTATTATTTCTTGAATTTGTTTTTATGATTATATTTTCTATTCATTTTACTTATTATTTTATTACTTATTTTATTTTTATAACTTGTTTTTCTTACTTTCTTACGTATTCTTTTTATTTTATTTTTTAAATAGTTGAATTTTATTTTTACATTTCATTATTATTTCAAGTTTTTACATGTTGAGGAGTTCCTTTTCACATGCTATGTTTTTAAAGTTATTTTTTATCTTTTAAAGTAATTTTTATCTTTTAATTTCCAGAGAACAGGAGGGTTGGGTGCTGCCTCACTCCCTGCCCCAGAGGAAACCGGTGGCCCAAGGCCATCTGCCAGCCTGTAAGGACACAGAGCTCAGGTAGGTCTCAAAACACCTGCTGCCACATCACCCCCTCCCAGGAGAGCTCCACAACTTCCCTTCTCCAAACAAACAGCCAGCGCTGCACAAACAGGGACCAGAGAAGGGCAACTGAATTCCCCCTGCCCAGTCCTGCTGGATTTTGTGCTGCTGGGCTGTGGAATTTGAGCTAAAATTTAATAGAGGGCTGCTGGAAAATCACAGCCATTGATTTATCGGGATGTGACTGTGGCATGCCATGGGGTTGGAGTGCTGGAGCATGTGGGGTGGGACAAATGCCTCAAAAACTATATTTTATACATAATATTTAACAAATCCTATGTAGATTTAAAACCCTATGTATATTTAAAACCCTATATACACATTAAAAACCTATATATATTAAAAACCCATATACATATAAAAACCCTATATATATATATAAATTGATATATACTTAAGACCCTATATAAATAAAACCCTATGCATATAGAAAAACCATACACATATATAAAATCCTATATATGTTAAAAACCCTACATATATATTAAAAACCCTATCTATATATATAACATCCTATAAGTATATAAGACCCTTCACATATATAAACCATATATATACTAAAATCCATATATATTTAAAAACTCTATATTTATTTAAAAACCCATATATATATAAAACATACAGATATATAAAATTCTATAGGTATACAAAACCCTATAAATATATAAGAAACCATATATTAAAAACCCTATATATATACACACAACTCTATGTATATTAAAAACCCTATATATATAAAGCACGATAGATACATAAAACCCTATAGATACATAAAGCCCCATCGATATCTAAGAAACCATGTAAGCATAAAAACCCCTATATATACATAGAGCCCTACAGACACATAAAANAATATAATAACCTTATATATATTAATTATTATAACGAGAGTTACATATGTACAGGGGTTATATATATTGGGTTTTCTAGATATAAAAACCATACATATATATATAAAGCCCTATATATATAAAAAACCTTTATGTCTATATAATTAAAAATATTATAATCCTAAATATAAAATAAGATATATTGAGAGAGTGGGATATAAATATATAGGGCTTCATATATTGTATATATAGGATATGGGGTTAAATATGAAGTACTCTAGACAATACAGATATGGAATCTATATATGCACTAGAATCCACCCAAATGTATGACTGAGCTGAGATCTTACGTTTGTTTAATTTATAAGCAGGGTTTATACCTTCTAAAGCAATCTTGCTCCTCAATGACCTCCCTGCAAGAGGCTGTGATGCCACCTATGTCACTCCGTGAGCGTGGGGACACGAGAGGTGGAGGCTGAGGGCGCGGTTAAAGCGACGTATATTAACCTACTAGTAAATATGTTAAGTAAAAGGTGAAAAACGGGTAGAAGATGACGCTGGCCACTTGCTCCAGGGTGTTCTCCTTTCTCTGGAGGGCTCAGGATTGTTAGGGATGAAAACGACACCTTTCATCCTAATTATTTTGGGATTCGATCCGTTTGTACCGGGCAATTCGAAACAGATTGGTGGAGAATCAAGTCCTGCCACACGAGGAGGAGCCAAGAGCAGAGCAACGGAACCCTCTGACGGGGCCACAAGCAGCCACATGAGCTAGAGGTCCATCTTGGAAATAAATCCATCATTAACATGAATCACATACTTAACAATAAATAATTAAAATTTTAAAAATAAATTGAAATTATTAAATTTAAATCATTACAATCATTAAAATCAGATCATTAAAATCACATCATTAAAATAAACTAATGGTAAGATCATTATTACTCATAATTATTAATAACAATTGGTGAGTTTATTATTGCTGTTATTAATGTGTATTAATAATTATATTGTTAATGATTGATTGATTTCTTATTACATTTGGGCGTCTTAATTGTATTACTAGTTATTAATGCTTGTTATTATTATTATTCACTTTAAATGAGCCAAATACATCATCCATCTCCCTGAGTTTGCAGAGCTCCATCAAATAACTGAATGATTTAGGCTCAAAAGAGATCCCCATGATCATCTACTTCCAAACCCCTCCTCTGCCACAACAGTGAGCAAAGCAATAAAGCAAACAAATAAAGATATCATGAACAAATAATATAAATAAATATAAAAACTGATGAAAAACAGAGTCAATTTTGAAATAAATCATATTAGATAAGGGCAGGCAAATAAATAAATAACAGCGTTTGATTAATAAATTAATAACATGGTTTGATGAATAATGGGGTTTAATTAATAAATAATGGGGTTTAATCAATGAGTAATGGGATTTAATAAACAAATAAATGATTTAATATCACTAATAAATAAGTTCAAAAATTATAAAGACCTTCAAAGATCTATGTGAATTCATTACCCCCAAAAATATCATGTGATGAAGTACGAGGGTGGCCGAGGCTGCTTCCAGCTGTGGCAGAACGGGCAGAGAAGAACCCCAAGGTTACTCCTGTTCTACTACAGCAGGGCCGGCGCTGTAAAGTAGAGGGTGAAAAAGACAAATGAGGGGAAAGAAAGAAAAAATAGGGGGGGAAAAAAAGAAAAATTAGGAAAAAAATATGAAAAAACCAAAAACTCATCCGGCGCTGCTCAGGTCGCAGAGCCAGACTCCCAAACACGAGTGAGAACTAACCTCTCACTGGATTCTCCTGCGAGAGAGCTGCCGAGAGCACTGATAGGAGCAGCACTCATCCCCTCCTTTTCTCATATTGTTCCATTTTTATCATTTCAAAACCTTTTTTCCAGGGTGAAAAAGCTTTCGTTGCTGCTGCTGGTCGCAAGGACCATCTCCTAGACTCAGCCTAACCCTCAGCACCACCCCTAGCACAGGGGGGACACCCTCTCCACCCCAGCAGCTTCATGCCCCTGGGGTTGCAACTGGTTTATCTTGTTGTTTGAGCATCCATGGTGGGCAGGAGAGAGGGGGGTGAACTAACACTGAAATGAATCCAGATCATCTCAGGGCAGCACCAAGGTGATCTCTCTGCAACTTCTGGATTTCATTGTCCTTTCTCTAGCAGATCCATCATGATGGGACTTTTAGGTCAGGATTAACATGCCCTGAGAGCAAGGAGCTACCTGGTATTTCACTGGAGTCTTCAGGCTCTCGATGACCTCATGAACCTCAAACAAGGGGCATTTGTGGGGAAATGTCCATCCTCCAGCTTTCCCACCCATTCCCAGGTTGGCATCTGCCAGGCTTAGATGTACAGCTCAAACTCAGCTTTAGAGGGAGGGGAGTCGTCATGACAGGGCAGAGAAATACAGGATTTTAATTAACAAATTAATCTAATGACATCAATACACCCGCTGAAGGAACTCTCAGCTGAATGTGTGAATGATGGCTCTTCCCACCCAGTACAGCACTGGGCTGGCAAAGCCCTCTGAGATCATCCAGCCCAGCCCAGGACCTAAGTGGCCACACCAGGGCACTAAGGGCCACAGCCAGGCTGTCCTTCAACGCCTCCAGGGACGGGGACTCCACCACTGCCCTGGGCAGTTCATTCCAGGGTTTGATCATCCTTTCCATGAGGAAGGGCTTCCGAACATCCCACCTAACCCTCCCTGGCAGCTTCAGGCCCTGCCCTCTCCTCCTGGAGCTGGTTGCCTGGGAGAAGAGCCTGACCACCACCTGACTGCAACTTCCCTACAGGGAGATGGAGAAAGAGAGAAGGTCCCCCCTGAGACTCCTCTTCTTCAGGCTAAACCCCCCCAGCTCCCTCAGCCTCTCATCAGCCTTTCCCTCCAGTCCCTTCCCCAGCCTTGTTGCTCCTCTGGACCCACTGAAGCCCCTCAACCTCTTTCTTGAAGTGAGGTGCCCAGAACTGCCCCCAGTACTCAAGGGGAGGCCTCCCCAGTGCCCAGTGCAGGGGGAGAATGACGTCCCTAGTCCTAGTGGCCACACTACTGCTGGTCCAATCCTGGATGCCATTTGACTTCCGGGCCACATAGGCACCCTGCTGTCTCCTGTCCTGACTGGTTGTCAACCAGTCCTGCCAGGACCCTCTCTGCCAGGCTGCTCCCCAGCCACTCATCCCCCAACATGTCCCACCTGCGTGAGGTCACCTCCAGACCTGCTCAAACCATTGTGGCCTCCAGTGCCACCTCAGAACTGGCCCAGTGATGACCTTGTGGCACCTCTAAACCAAAGTGCAGGCTTCATCCCTGCACCAGTGATGCTTTGGAGACAGGGAAGACACCCCGGTTCCTTAACACGGTGACACCACCATGGAATAAAGGGTGGTGGAGAAAAATGAACCAACCCAACATCATCTCATGATGCATGTAGATTCGACTAGAGGTGACCAAGGGGACCCTTCCCCACTCACAGCTCTTTGAGCATCAGTAGAGAGGAAAATCCAAAGACTGTTGGGCTGCTGGAATCGTTTTGGGATTGGTGGGATCCAGCACAAGTCTCATTTTGAACAAAATCCCACTGTCTAAGAGGGAATGATAATTACCCCCCTCTCCAGGACCTGCTGAAAGCCACCATCTCAAACCACCCCAGCAGACCCACCCCAATAAATTCACAGGCACGATGGTCCCTGGCATTCGGTGTTTGTGCCATCGATCAGTGATCGACACATTTTTGATACCAAAATCAACACATTTGCTGCAGGAGCGTCTCTGCTTCCAGAGAATTCCCCTGTAACCCACATCCTGTGGGTTTGCCCCCCAGTTCACAGCATTTCTCTGCAAAGGGAGGCAGCAGCAGCATCTCCTCGGGTTTCTCACCTGTTTGAGCCACGGAGGTGTCACTGACCCGATGTGAGTTCAGAGGAGACATCACACCTCATCCCTTGGCCACGTTCCGATCCCACAGTGGGGAGGAGAGACACAGAGGATGGAGCAACTCGTTCAGGCTCAAGGGGCGAAGCTGGATCAACACCCGCACCCCACAGCTCCCACTGAAACCCAGCACCATGTAACTAATTCCTGCACAACCTTGCTCATTTGTGAGGTTGTATCGGGGTGGTTTGGGAGAAAAACATCCCCAAAAAACCCCACATGGGTTTCCCTTCACTGCCTCTTTCACTGTCTCCTTCCCTTACAGGCTCAGAGAGCTCATTGCCTAAGAACCAGGGATTTGATTTAGCACGAGGCAGGAAAAAACCCACCAACCAAGGGCTATAATCCCCTAAAATTCCTCCTTGCTAAGAAAATCTGTCCCGATACCTGAGAAAAACCCTAAACAACATCAGCTCTTTGAGAAGGAAACTTCTATCCAGACGTAAGAGCGGCAACAGCCCTAAAGGAAACCCCGGACCTCACGAAACGCCTGCGATCGATCAGCTCCACAGTCCGGGAGCTCAGACTAATACTGGAGAAATCATAAAATCACCCCCGATAACCGGGAAAGGCTCGACCCCATTTCCCTTTTGCCTCTCGTTCCAACTTGTCGAACCACTCTCTCCTGAGAAAACAGCCCCTTCTGTGACGAGAAGGCAGCCTCTCGCAGCGGATGAACTTTGGGGACGAAAAACTCCTCATTATTACCCATTTCATTCAATCAGCAACTCCCCAGTTGGGTTTGGGGTTCATCTCTGCCACGGAACACTCTGCTGTCACCAGGATTTTTTCCCTCCTCCAGGTTTGGTTCCGATTTTTGCCGCTGCAGATCCAGCTGAGATAAGAACAACCGAGCGCCCGGGTTTGCTTTGATGATCCTAGAACAAATCCATCGATCAAAAGAGATTTGTGGAGCTCAGCGCCGCTCGGGGCACCAGCCTGGAGCTCAAACTGTCAAGGGAAAAACATTCCCAAATTGATCTCCTTCACAGCTTGCTCGAAATTTACCTTTTCCACCCCAAACAGCAACACAAAACTCAGCGCTTCTGCTCTCGCCTGCTTAGGATCCAGAAATGCTGGCAAAAACCCTCTTGGCTGTTGCAGGAATAAAAGGAAATTAAAACAGAAACCCCCCAAATTTCACTCCCTCTGGCTCTTGGTCCTCTTGTTCTGTGACATAAAAGCTCTGGCAACTGGGTAGACACTTACCTGAGGGCTCACCCACTAGAAAAGTCACCCCAAAAAATGTGTGGAAAGCAATAAAATAAAGAAAATAGAGAAAAGTAAATAGAAAAAAGAAATTAGAGAAAAGATAATAAATAAATACAATATATTTTAAAATTAAATAAAACTAAAATTAACCAAATTAATAAAGATAAAAGAAAATTAACCAAATAAAACAGATACATGAAAATAAATAAATAAAATAGAGACAAGAAAATATACAAATAAAATTTATAAAATAAAATAAATGAAGTAGATAAAATAAATGAAGTGGATAAAATAAATGAAGTAGATACAATAAACAAAATAAATGAAATAAATAAAGCAAATGAAATGAAGTAAATAAAATTAATGAAATAATGTCAATAAAATACAATAAAATGAAATAAATACAATACATAAAATGAATAAGAGAGATAATGCAAATTAAATAAATAAGACACATAAATAAGATAAATAACATAAATTAAATACATTAAATATGTTGAATATATAAACTAAATCTAAGGGAGAGATTGCGAAAGACAAGCAGGATTGTAGATTGGCGATTGCTCCAAACCCATTTATTCCATTTATTCAGAGCTCCTTCCCCCCCGCGCTGCTGTGTCCTCTTTTTTGATACCTTTTCTCCCCTCTTCACGTGTCTCCCCCAAAACTTTTAAACTCAGTTTTAACGGAGTAACGGGGACCGCGGCGGTCCGGGATCCACGGGCCGCTGCCCCCGGCGCTGTCCGGCGGGACAAAGGCTGTGGAATCAAAGCAGCAGATTAAAGCAGCCCCCTAAAGCACCAACTTTAACGCTCGAGTTGAAATGAGAAATTACGTAGCTGAGGATTTGGGGCAGGGAGAAGCGGGTGGAAGTCGTAACCCCCTTCCTCCTGTCCCTCCAAACTCCCCCAAAATCACGCCGGAGCAGGGGAGGGATGTCGGGATGGAGGGCAGAGCTTCCACCCGGTTCTCACCGAACACCCATTAAAAATAAACCCCCTAAAATGATGAGATGTGGGTCATTGTTTAATTCCTTTTTAAATATACATTAAATTATTTTGAAACATATTTATCTTTTAATATCCATTTATCTTTTATTATCTGTCCCATCGCTAATAAAACGCCAGATACTGCCCGATCACCCCTAAACACCTTCATTTATCCCCAGAAAAACCCTGGAAAACTCCCAAATCTTAGTTGTTTCCTCTATTGTTTTGATAACAACAGTTGGGGCAACTCGGAAAAACTTTTTATTATCTTTTAATTATTTTTTATTGGTGGTGGGGGTGGTGGTGATGAAGGGCTGAAGCAACGACCTTCCTCTCGAAGAGCTCCAAGCCTTGCCTTCCCCGAGGAGCCCCGGGCAGGACGAGACGCGGCCACCGAGCTGGAGAAGAAAGTTCTACAGAGATTAAATAAAAAATTAAAAGGAAAAATAAAAGAAGGCGAGGGGGAGAATTGGGGGCGGGGTGGGTTGAACGCCCCCCTCCCCAAAAAAAAGTCAGTAAAGAAAAAAGATGGGTTTAGAGTTTTCTCGGCTTCACCCCACTCCTTCCCAGTGTCTCCCTCCTCCCCGCTCCCGCCCAGCAGGGGCGGCGCCGCGGACGGGTGCGGAGTGGGCAGGGGGGACGGGAGGCGCGGATCTACCAACCCCCCCACACCCCAAACCATCGGGAAGCCGCAGCGTTCCCCGCCCCCGTCGCGCCGTTCTTGGGCTTTTGGCGCCCCCTCTAGACGGAGCAGGGAACTGCCCGAGGGTCAGCGGGGCTCCGCTACCGACGCCGCAGGGAACGCGCTGGGGAAACCCACGACTGCTGGGGAAACGGGAAGTAAGCTGGGATACAGGGAAACGGGGAAACGCAGCGGGAGCGGGCGTAGGGCCCTCCGTACCCTCACAAGACGCACCGCACCCGCGCAAGTGGCACCGCACCCCCCCGCCCAGCCTGCGCTCTCTCTGTGCAGCCTGTAGGCGGCGCTATATAACCCGCCGCTGGCCCCGCCCCCGCGGCGGCGGCTCAGCCAATGGGATGCGCGCCAGCCCTCCCAGTGCGGCCTCCCATTGGCCGAGCGCTGTCGGCCCGAAACGGCCGCGCAGGGTATTTATTCCCGCGGAGCGGCGCGGGCCGCAGAGCCGCGCTGGAGACCGGCGGGGCCGTGCTCCCGCAACCCACCGGCACCCCTGCTCCTGCGCCTCCAGCCCGCGCTCTTGGGGGTTTTGTTTTCGATATTTTATTTCTGTCTTTGTTTTTTACTCCTTTTTCACTTTTTTGTCCTCCTTCCCTACAACTCGCAAAAGTTTCTTCCCTCCCGCTTCTTTCTCCCTTTGGGTTTTTTTTCCTTGTTTTTTAGGGTTGTTGGCTTTTTTTTGTTTGTCTTCATTTAGAGGGATCAGTTAAAATCCAACTAAACTTTTGAAAAACTTTTTGTCCTCCCGTTCCCCTCTCCCTCGCCCCCCTCGATTTTTTTTCTCCCTTCGCTTCCACGCTGGGGCTGGGTGAGACTTCGCTTCTGCAAGTTTGAGGGGTTTTAACCCTTTCCCTACCCCTTCAACACTTGATTTTTTACTTTATATATTTTTTTTATCCCGTTCCCCCCCTCTGCCGCTTTCTCGCATGAATCTCCTCGACCCCTTCATGAAAATGACAGAAGAGCAGGACAAATGCATCTCCGACGCCCCCAGCCCCACTATGTCGGATGATTCCGCCGGTTCCCCCTGCCCCTCTGGATCCGGCTCGGACACGGAAAACACCAGACCCCAAGAAAACACCTTCCCCAAGGGGGATCCGGAGCTGAAGAAGGAGAACGATGAGGACAAGTTCCCCGTGTGCATCCGGGAGGCAGTCAGCCAGGTGCTCAAGGGCTACGACTGGACCCTGGTGCCGATGCCCGTGCGGGTCAACGGCTCCAGCAAGAACAAACCGCACGTCAAGAGACCCATGAACGCCTTCATGGTCTGGGCGCAGGCTGCCCGCAGGAAACTGGCCGACCAGTACCCCCATCTGCACAACGCCGAGCTCAGCAAGACCCTGGGCAAGCTCTGGAGGTGAGGGGATGCCGGGGGGTGGTTGGTGCGATGGGGGCTGCCAGGGGACCCAGCGCGCACAGCCTGGGAAGGAAGAAAGTGTGGGACGTGCTGGAGAAGTTGGCTAGTGGAGGAGAAGTCGGGGAAAGGAGCGAAAAGTAGGGGAAGAGGCTCCTCGCTGCTCCTGCGAGCAGTCCCTGCCCCTCCAGTCAAGCCCCGACGACGGGGTCGCGGGTAGGGTGGAGGGAGCTGGCAGAGCCCCCACCCCGCGGGGCTGGCTCTGCCGTTTGTTTGTTTGTGATTTTATCCAGAGGAAATGATGGTTTTACTGAGTTCTTGCATCAGCTTGGCCCGGGGAGGAGAAGTGATGTGGGGCGTGGTGTTGGGGAGGGAGGGAGGAAGGTTTGGGGTGGGGGGGGACAAGCCGTCTAGGCTGTGCCAAGCCCCGGGTGGGTGGGTGCCCTCCGACTGCCAAAATAAGGCAGGGAGGGGAGAAAAACAGAAGGCAAGTGAGTCACCTGGCTGCCTTCACTCTGTGACTGCACAAGGAGCTGGGGGGA
>VXBP01004249.1:13126-31067 GCA_013400115.1 Rhinopomastus cyanomelas
AATCCTAAATCGGGAGCAGCAGGAGAAGGCAGCGAGGGGACTGTCCCCAAAAGCACTCCAAGGGTGGGATGTGCACCCTTTGCTGAGGTGGCTGCGGGGAGCAAGGGCTGGGCCCAGCCCTGACTCCTGCATCTCATACTTAGCCACTGAGGCAAATTTGGGAAGGAGGGCAACAGCGGCGTGACACCCAGTGGGTGCCCTGCAAGAGGGGCTCAGCATTATGGGAGGGTTCACGTTGCTGTTTGAGGGGTGTGGGGGAGAGGTTTCAGTGTTAATGCCTTGGTGGTGGGAGCTACGGAGTCCAACTGACCCTCAACGCTCCTCTGTGTGTTCCCCTCCCCTCACAGGCTGCTGAACGAGAGTGAGAAACGTCCCTTCGTGGAGGAGGCCGAGCGGCTGCGGGTGCAGCACAAGAAGGACCATCCCGACTACAAGTACCAGCCGCGGCGGCGAAAGTCGGTGAAGAACGGGCAGTCGGAGCAAGAGGAAGGCTCTGAGCAAACCCACATCTCCCCCAACGCCATCTTCAAGGCTCTGCAGGCTGATTCCCCGCAGTCCTCCTCCAGCATAAGCGAGGTGCACTCCCCCGGGGAGCACTCAGGTGAGTGTCTGCAGCCCCACCAGGGGTTATGGGGGGGTAGTTAGAGCTGGGTGTTGATTTAAGATCTCCAGAGGTTCCCCTCCAGCCCCCACTGCTCTAGGATTAAGTCTCAGCTAAGCTAAGTAAAGCTGCATCCCAAAACGGGCTGGAATTGGAGTTGGATATGGGGTGGGAGAGGGGAAAGAGAGACCCAGAAAGGTGGGAAGAAGGGACCGGCTGCAGCAGGATTGGGGCTTGAACCCCATGAGGTGCTCTGCCCATAGTGTGGGCACACAGACACCTACCTGTGCCACCCTCTCTGCCCATGAAAGGCCCAAACTCATCCTTCTTATAAAAAATAAACCTAAATAAACCCTGAGATCTCTCAGCTCACATCTGAGGCCCCGATAACTTCCCCCCAGTGCAATAGATGGGGGCCGATAGACCTCATGTCTCTGCTCCTCACACCTGGAGGTGTTTGTGTTATCCTTTGGGCTCTTCTCCAGCTGCAGGTTAACCATTAACAGGGTTATCGGGGTGCCTGGCTGGCACGGCAGTGACACCCCCTTCACGTCCGTGCCCTCTCCTTCCTTCCTTGCATAGGACAATCGCAGGGTCCCCCCACGCCCCCCACCACCCCCAAGACGGACGCTCAGCCGGGCAAACAGGATCTGAAGAGGGAGGGTCGCCCTCTGCAAGAAGGTGGCCGGCAGCCTCCCCACATTGACTTCCGAGACGTGGACATCGGCGAGCTGAGCAGCGATGTCATCTCCAACATTGAGACCTTCGACGTCAATGAGTTCGACCAGTACCTCCCTCCCAATGGGCACCCGGGGGTCCCGGCCACCCATGGGCAGCCCGGCCAGGTCACCTACACGGGCAGCTACGGCATCAGCAGCACAGCAGCGGCTTCGCAGAGCGGTGCTGGCCACGTCTGGATGGCCAAGGCACCGGCACAGGCACCCACGCAGCCAGCCGCGCAGCACGGGCTGGCGCTGAGCGGCGAGCAGGGCCAGCAGCAGCAACAGCAGCGGACACACATCAAGACGGAGCAGCTCAGCCCCAGCCACTACAGTGAGCAGCAGCAGCACTCGCCGCAGCAGCTCAACTACAGCTCCTTCAACCTGCAGCACTACGGCTCATCCTACCCCACCATCACCCGTTCCCAGTACGACTACACTGACCACCAGAACTCCAGCTCCTACTACAGCCATGCGGCCGGGCAGAGCAGCAGCCTCTACTCCACCTTCACCTACATGAACCCCACGCAGCGCCCCATGTACACCCCCATTGCAGACACTTCTGGGGTGCCCTCCATCCCCCAGACCCACAGCCCGCAGCACTGGGAACAGCCTGTCTACACACAGCTCACCCGACCTTAAAAGCCATTTTAAAAAAAGAGAAGAAAAGAAATCATTAGAAATGGGAAGAAAAAAACAGCAAAAAAAGAATCTGAGTGAAAAAAAATTGATACTAAAGTCTATCGAAAAGGAGGAGGGGCAACAAAAAGGATGAAAGAAGCAAGAACAGAATTTCCTCAGACTTTTTTCTTTCTTTGAAATTAAAGTAAGAAATAACTAAAGATGTTTATGGTTCAAGCTGGAGAGGAGGAGGAGGAGGAGGAGGAGGGAACCTCGATCCTTCTGCACTACAGCATCCTCCAAGGAAGGGGCCGGACCGCGCCGAGGGCCGGCAGAACTCGGTACAGACTTTGCAAGGACTGGACTTTTTCACTTGGCTTCCAGGGCAATGAGATTGTTTGTTGGTTGTTTTTTTTTCCTGAACATCCTGTTCTCTGGACTTTTGTAATGATTTATTATTATTTTTTAGCAGTAATTAAAACAAAAAAAAGGAGAAAAAAAATAGCGGGGGGTGGGGGGGTGGGGAAAGAAAGAGAAGCGAAGTCAGAGTCCTCTGTGAGGAATATTCTCTATTTTAACTATTTTTTAGTATGTACTGTGTATGGATTCGTTACCAATTCAAGGAGATTTCTACCTATTTTGTAGAGAACTCGGTTTTTTTTCAAATGCTCTTATTTTTCCAACAGCTTCAAAAAGAAGAGACACTTAGTTGGGGCAGTGCTAGGGTTTCTTGCAGACAGAGGTATTTTTGTATAGAGTGTCTTTTTCTCTCTAAAAGAATCAATTTTTTAAAAGTGCTTTTGGAACTGGGGCTGCCGCTCTGTCCTGGAGCCAGCATCGGGCTGGGCGATGCTCAGCAGGCAGAGGCTTCTATTTTTCTAACTAATAAGCAAAAAAAAAATCAACCCAGCCAGTGGGAGAGTTTTTATTTTTTCAATAACCTCAAGCCTTAAGAAAAGCAAAAAAGCAGATGTTTTGTTCTTAAAAGTCAGCAGCAGGTTGCTGCTGAGGAGCCTTAAAGCAGCCCCGGTGACCATCACTTGGTTTCCACCCCAGCTCTGCCCATCCTTTGGGGAGGGAGGTGCTGAGCTCAATCCCCTCTCTCATCAGCCTTTCCCTTGGCCACCCAAACCCATCTGCAGGGGCTCCCCTCTCGCTTGCAGGACATCACAGATACTTTAAATTATTTATTTTGTGAGAAGAGCAGTTTTTAGTCAATTTTCTTCCCCTTTTAGTCCAGTTTGTTCCCCTTTTAGTCCATTTTCTTCCCTTTTTAATCTATTTTCTTCCCTTTCACTCCCTTTTCCAGTCTTTCAGAGCCATTTTAAGTCTATTTTTTCCCTTTTTAATCCATTTTCTTCCATTTTCTGTCTTTCAGAGCAGTTTTTAGTCCATTTTCTTCCCTTTTTAATACATTTTCTCCCCTTTTTAATCCACTTTCTTCCCTTTTTTTTCCCCCCCTTTCCTGTCTTTTCCAACCTATTTCCAGCCCTCGTCGGAGCATTTATTTGGAAGGTAACCCCGTGCCTGTTTAAATTATGATCTAAAACTGTAACCAGTCCTTTATTTATCTCTTTAATTCTTGGGTTTTTTAATTATTATTATTAATTATTATTCTCTTTGAGGATTTTTTTCCTTTTGGAATCTGTGTCCTGGGTTTGTACAAACTTTCTTGTGCTCTTCCTGATGATGGATGATGATGACTTCTTGTTGGTTTTTTTGTCTTTATTTTTTTTTCCGGATAAACTGGAAAAGTAAATCAAAGGAAAAACAAACCCCCCCCCACGAAAATAAAACCCAACACTTGTACAATTGAAACCAAGTGCCAGTGTAGCAGATCACTGAATCATTTACCTTGTTTTCTGCCTCAGCTCCCCCCCCATCCCACTAAAAGGAGGAAGAACATCTAATAATCTGCTTTTTGAGGTGGGGGATGCTGATTTTTGGTGAAGCTGGGGCTGAACTGTTAAGGATTGCTTTTTTAAAAAGACAGCAAGCTGTTTGTTTATTTAACAAAAAACCCCTCTATTTGTTCATTTTTGTTGTCAGTAGGGATTCAGCAGGAAAAGAAAATAAATCCTAAAGCACTCTGCTGGCATCTTTCTGCCTAAAAAAAAAGGATTTAAAAACCACAAAAGCAGATCTTTAAAGTATTTCTGTAACTTACAGTCTCCATTGAAATCCTGTTGTTGTTGTCTGTAGGTCAGTTGGGTTGGGTTTGGTTTGGTTGCGAGAGCCTTCTGGCTTTGGGGGGACACTGTTCTGCTTTGGTTTGTTTTGGGGTTTGGTTTTGTTTTGTATATTATTGTTTGCAATAAATATCCGTTGTATTAAAAGGTAAAACAACCCCCTCTTCGCTCCTTCTCTTCAGTGTCTGATTTATTAAACCAGACCTGTGCTGGATGGGTTTGGCTCTGGGCTGTCCTCCACCCTCTCTGTTTTATCAGTGAGGGAAGAAATGGGGTTCAGAGAGGGACAAACCCAGAGTCATCCAGGGTGTGAAGTGCTCGGGTGACAACCTGAGCTCCAGAAGTCCCCAAGATGCTCCAGCTGCTGTGACTGCCCTGGCTGTAAGAGGATGCTGGGCTGGGGGGACAAAGGAGTTGCCAAGGTGGGGTTGGGGTTTTCAGGAAACAGCTGCAATCAATCCCCTAAAAACACTGAAATCCCCTAAAACAGCTGAACTTCCCTGAACAGCCAAGTAGGACACATGCTGTCCTCAGAGACCGGTCACTGCTCTCCCAGGGACACAGCACAAGCAGCCCAGCTCAGCTTTTCCCACCAACCCCTCCCCGATAAATCACTGCTCTGAATTCACATGGCCCATAGCCCCAGTGATGCTCCTCAGGAGCAGCTCACGGGGCTCCTGCTGGCATCGGGGTGGAGGCCACCAGTGATAGAACAAGGCTGGGTGGGTCCCTCCAAGGGCACAGTCACTCAACATAAAGAAACCTGGGCAAAGCCATCACCTCCTGGCCCAGGCTGAGTGGGCAACAGGTAGTTTGCACGAGGTGAGGGTCTTCCTAAACCCCATCAGACCCCACCGATCAAACAGCACTTGGCCAAAGGCTGCTTCCCTGGGCACCTCTGTAAACCATTTATTCTCCCTTCAGGCATCCCTTAAACCAATTATCCAACAGGGATTGGTTGGGGTCAGTGTCACTGTTCCCCTGTCCATCAGCCACCAGTGGGAACTCTCTGGTCCCACAGCATGTGGTGGTGTCCCCCTGCCCCAAACGGACTCTGCCCACAGGAAAGGGTCTGGCTTTGCTGCTTCATTAGGAAGAAGAAGCAAGGCAGGTCCTGGTGCTATGGGGAGCCCTTGTGGGAGCTTCTCAGGCACAGAGCTAAAATCATTTAGGTTGGAAAAGACCTTTAAGATCATCAAGCCCAAGCATTAACCCAGCTATCCCAAGTCCAGTGCTAAACCCTGTCCCTGAGCTCCAGAAACTGTCACCAAGCATTCCATACCCCAGTTCATGTCCTCGGGTGGGTGGGGGTGTTACACAGCAACGGGCTGGGAAAAGTCCCAAAACTGGGACAGCCTTTCCCTGGCTGCCTCTCCAGGGGGCTGGGCTGGAAGGGACCCTCTACATCCCTCCCAGTTCACACTGGGAGTTTGCAGTGGGAGCAGCAAGAACCAGTGTGGGAGCAGCACAGAGCTGGGATGATCCCAAGCAGATGGGATCAGCCCCAGCTGCTTTTTGGGGTCCATGGTGGCATTTCTGCTCCAACACAGCCCTGCTCAGCTCCTCCTTCGCTGTCTCCACAACTCCACCATCCAGCCGGAAGCATCTCGGGGATCTTTTCCTCACAAGAAACCCGCAGAGCAAAGCTCATGACCCAGCCCCAGCCCTGTTTGCCTATGGTGTGGGCTCCTACACTCCTGGGCCCCACTCGGGGAAAATCGAGCTGGATGTGGGTCCCCAGGCAGCTCCCGGCTTCCTGTCCTCGCAGCGCCCAGGGGGACATGAGAGACAGACAGAGGGGATGCTAAAACCTACCAGCAGAGCTGCAGAGCTTCAGGGCACTGGCTGTTAGAAAGCAGAGCAGGAGGGGTGGGGAAAACATTCAAAAAAGGGAAAAATGCCTCCTGAATTCAAGGGAACTCTGACAATGCTGCAGGGCAGGTTTGAGCCGCAGCAGATAAGAGACGGCGCAGGGACAGATGGTCTCTGGGGCTGCTGAAATGCTGCACGGCGGGTCGGGCAGTGCTGAGGGCAGGGCAGGGTGGGGGGCATCCATGGGAAACACCCCCCTCATATCCCATTGCTCATATCCCATATCCCAAATACCGCATCCCATATTTCATATCCCCTATCTCATATCCCAAATACCATATCCCATACCCCATATACCATATCCAGTATTTTATATCCCATATCCCAAAACCTATATCCCATATCTCATAGCCTATATCCCAAATACCATATCCCATATTCCAAATACTGTATCCCACATCTCATATCCCAAATACCATATCACATACCCCATATACCATATCCAGTATTTTATATCCCATATCCCAAAACCTATATCCCATATTTCATATCCCATTTCCCAAAATCTATATCCCATATCACATATCCTATATCCCAAATACCATATGTCATATCCCGTATCCCAAAACCCATATCTTATATCCCATATCACAAACACCATATCTCATATCCTATGTACCAAACCACATACTCCATATCCCAAATACCACACCTGATACACCATATCCCATATAGAATCATAGAATCATTAGGGATTGGAAGGGACCTCGAAAGATCATCTAGTCCAATCCCCCTGCCACAGCAGGATCACCCAGACCAAGTCATAGAATCAGTCAGGGTTAGAAGGGACCACAGGATCATCCAGTTCCAACACCCAGAACACACCAGTATTGGGATGGTGATGAGTAGAGCGAAGCCAAACCAGAAAGACAGATGATTTCATGGAATCATCAATGTTGGAAAAGACCTTCAAGATCATCAAGTCCAACCGCCCTACAACCTCCACCCACTAACCCATCTTCTCAAACACCCTGTCTGCCCTTGTTGAACCCTCCAGGGACGGTGCCTCCACTCCTTCCCTGGGCAGCCCGTTCCAAGGCCTCCCCACTCTGCCTGGGAAGAAGTTCATCCTACAATCCAACCTCAATTTTCAGTGGTTCTGGAAAAAAGCCCTAAAAATTCAATATTAAAAAGAACTAGGGAGGAGGTTTCAAGCAGCCCTGGGGAACCTCGTGGAGCTGGTGGGAGCTACGATTTGCAGGTCCTCATGCAGCTGCTCCGAACTCCAGCCGAAGATTTCTCCAAGAGAGGAAAGAAGACAGCATCCCAGCCAGCTGTGTACTGGGATACTGGGATTGGCCACAGCTCCTGCCCAGCTGCACTGGGTGGGATGTGGAGCAGCCCTGTATCAAAGCAGGGCTGGGATAAGTGTTCTCTCCTCCTTTTGTCAGGGAGTTAAAGGAGATGTCACAGTGAAAAGAACAAGCTGGCCTTCCCCCTGATCCATCCCTGGGGACTGCCCAGCCCCAGGCAGGGAACTGCTGCCACCCCAGAAGAGGGGGTTTAGAAAATGGGAGGAGGATAAACACACACACACAGCTGACTACACCAGTAACATTTGGCTGGGAAGTTGAAAAGATAAATCCGTGAGGAGATGGTAGAGGAGAGCTGAGACTCACAAGGCTCACAGAGACAGGAGACACAGCCAGGTCCAAGGCATCCAGGGGATGCTCAAAGGAAAAAGCCCTAAATGCTTCTAGGATCAGGACAGCAGCTGATGGGGATGTGGGTGCAGCTCATCGCTGCGGCAGTGGGTGCTGAGGATGCACCGTGCAAAGCCACAGGCTCCCTCTGCCCCGACCCAGGCTCTGCAGCACCCAGGACCATGCTGAGAGGGGAGGGGAAAAGCTTCTGCAGACCCATCCTGCTCCTCCAGCAACCCAAATCTGGGAGACGAAAGCAACAGCACCTCCATGGGCGCATCAACCCCTCTGGAGCAACTGGGATGGCCACTACCAGCCCAAGCAACAAAGCCCAGTGTCACTCAGCTGTCCTGCAGACCCCCCAAATCATACAAAATGTGTTGGGTTGGAAGGGGCCTCCAGTCCAACCCCATCACAACAAGCAGGGCCGTTACTCACCAGACCAGGCTGCCCAGAGTTCCATCCAGCCTGACCTTGAACAGCCCCCACCCCTTCTCTGGGCAGCCTGTTCCAGGATCCCCCACCCTCAGATGAAATCCCCAGGGAGAGGCCACAGTGCTACTGTGGTGGAAATGATTGATGCCGGGGTGTCTCAGGGGTGTAAAGACCCCAATTATTGGCTCCTTGGGTCCTCCCTGCCTGCTTGGACAAGGACTTCTCTAACGGGGTGCAGAGCTGCAAACGAGGTCCTCAAGTGCTGTTGCAATGCAGCCACCACACAGCAGCCCTTCTGCAAGCAGCCCCAGCTCAGGGCTGTGCTCTGAAGGGCCATAAACTGGGCAGGACCCTGTCGAGGCCAAAAGGAGCCCTCGGTGGTGAGGGGCTCAAGCTCACAGCCACGTCGCTTGCAGAGCTGCTGTGGGGAGGGGAGACTTTCCATTGCTAAAACAGAGGCAGGTTTCTAAGAGGAGCTCGAAAAAACCCCTTTAAATAAGAAATAGCAGTGACTCCACCGAGCGGAAGGGGAAATGAGCCTCCAAAATTCAGGTTCCTAATGAATTACCTGCCAGGGAGCTGCTCTCAGCTTACAGAGACGAAATCATTTTACAGGGAGAAGGGCTGAGAGCAGGGTCTGTGCGGCTTACGAGCGCTGGAACCGCAGCGCTCCAGGAGCGGAGGCGCAGGAACGTGTCTCCTCAACCCGACACGGGGCTGTATCGGGGTCCACGGGCTGCCCCAGCCGCACAGATGCAGCCATTCAGCCTGGAAAGAAGTAAAAATTTAACGAGGTCATAGCTCCAGCTCGAGGAAACCCACAGGCTGAGCACCGTGTGGCCGTCCCTGACGTGGCCACATGCGGACAACAGCCCACAGCTGTGGGGGGTACTGGTGTGGGCAACCAGCGTGGCAGCAAGCCAGCCCCATCCCCTGCCCTCCACCACCCTCCTTAAAAATCTCATTGGGATCTGCATCCCGCAGGGTCCAGACCCACAGTCCCCAGTGTTTCACGGGACCGTTTCAGTCCCCATCCCGGAGTTTCCATCTGTTTCCTACTCCCACACAGGCTCTGCCCCTCGGTGAGAGCTCAGACATGGCCCTCGAGCTCAGCAGCCCCAAAATGTGTCAGAGAAAGGGGGAGAAAAGAAAAACCTAGATTAAAAAAAAATAGTTTTAGGTTTGATTTTCCTTCTCCCAACGTGGGGATTAATTACAGACGGTGTCTGGGCACCAACCGACGATCACCAAGCAAAGTCTCACTCCATAAATTTTAAACTGCTAATAATAAGGCTGGACAGGAGTTTTAAAGCTTCAGTAGACAGTTTACAATTAACCTACTCCTGTCAGCTGGAAAATCACCTCACAATGTGATTCCAGTTCACGTCTGACTCACTTGGAGCTAGGAACTGCTTCCGAAACCCGGTAAAGGCGCCGTTGCAGAGCCGGCAGGAAGGCTCCAGGGGCAGTTTCGTCCCAGCCCTGACCTGAATTTCCCCCGATGTTGGGGCAGATGGCTGCCAGCCCAGCCCTCAGCAGCTGCAAGCCAGCATTCCCCAGGTCTGGAGCTCTGTGGGCTCATCCCAGTCTGCTCCAAGGGGAGCTGGATCAACCTTGGCTTTAGCAGCTGAGATGCACGTGGGGGGATTCAGGTTGGAGTCCAGAACACAATTCTTCACCATGAGAACAGTTAACCACTGGAGTCATCTCCAGGAGAAGGGGTCTCGATTGCCCTGCGTTAGGAAGCTTTAAGACCCAGCTGGACAGGCTGCTGGGAGATCCAGTTTAAACTCTGGTTTTAGCTTGACAGGTTGGACTGGATGATCCTCGAGGTCCCCTTCCAACCTGGGATTTGTGAATGTTTGGAAAAGATGATGGAGACTCTGAAGCCTCAAACTTCCAGAGATGCACAGGGGATCACAGAATCATTAGAGATTGGAAGGGACCTTGAAAGACCATCCAGTCCAATCCCCCTGCCACAGCAGGATTCCCTAGACCAAGTCACACAGGAACATGGCCAGGCAGGTCTTAAACATTTCCAGTGATGAAGACTCCACAACCTCCCTGGGCAGCCTGTTCCAGATGGATGATAACCCCATGCCTTCAAGCCCACCACACCAGCTCTGCTGCCTTCTGACTCTCCCAACTGGGAGGCTTTTTCCAAACTGGGAGGCAAAGTCCATGAACTGGAGCCACCATCTCAGCAGTCATCTCACAGCTGAGATAAACTAACCAGTTACCACCTTGCAGAGTGATAACTGGGTTACACCCCGCTAACCCAGCTGTGTCTCAAGTTGCCCCAAGGAAGGGTTAGACTGGATAATTATGAAGAACTTCCTGACTGAAGGAAGTTATCAGACTGTTATCAGACACTAAGCTGGGATGGACTCCAGCTCCCTGAAGGTATTTAAGACCCATTTTTAGGGGCATAGTTTGGTTAAGGATTGGTCAGTGTTGGGTTCATGGTTAGACCTGATGCTCTGGAAGGTCATTGCCAACTGATTCTGATTCTATTTGAGACTCTCTTGTCCCAGCTTCCCTGCAACTTTTTAAAGACAAAAAGCCACCATGAAGAAACAACAGAGGCTCTCTGGTGACAAGCAAGTGCATTTAGAGATCCTCTGGCAGCTCAAACAGCCTACACGGAGCACCTCCCCAGTGACTTTGGCTCCTGGTCTTTGGCCACAGCCACAGGTGAACCCTTCAAAAAATGACCCATCAGAAACACCCTTCAAAACCCCTGATCAGAGAAGCACAGAACATTAGGAACTGGAAGGGACCTCGAAAGATCACCCAGTCCAATCCCCCTGACACAGCAGGACCACCTAGATCCAGTCACACAGGAGCACATCCAGGTGGGTTTTAAACATCTCCAAAGCAGACTCCACAATCCCCCTGGGCAGCCCCTTCCAGTGCTCTGGCACCCTCACTGGGAAGAAGTTCCTTCTCACATTGATGTGGAACCTCCTCTGTTCCAGCTCACACCCGTTGCTCCTTGTCCCATCACTAGATGACATTGAGAAGAGCCTGGCTCCATCCTCCTGACACCCACCCTTCATATATTTATCAACACTGATGAGGTCACCCCTCAGTCTCCTTTTTCCAAGCTCAAGGGACCCGGCTCCCTCAGCCAGTCCTAAGCAGAGAGAAGCTCCCCTCCCTTCATCATCTCTGTGGCTCTGTGCTGGACTCTGTCCAGCAGCTCTGTGCCCTTCTGGAACTGAGGGCCCCAGAACTGGGCGCAATATTCCAGATGTGGTCTCACCAAGGGTGAGTTGCATTAGCGAGGAGTAAGTTGGGGTGGGGGCTGGGGGGGAGACACCCGGTCATTTTCTGTGATTAAAAGGCAAATTTGATTCCTCCAGAAACTTGGAAGCCAATGTGCTGTTGCTATGGTTTCACCCCCACTGGCTGGAAATGACAATATTAGCAGGGTGACCTGGTAATTAGAAACTGTGCCCCCAGGTCAGGCTGGGGAGAAAATAAAGAGAGATTACGGAGTCCTAAAGACGCAGCATAATGCTGCGGGCTCCTGGGCTCCCTACCTTTTATAACTGGCCCATTTAAATGCAGATTATGACTTTCCACCTGGGGCTGCTAATCTGTCTCACAGCCAGATCAAACAATGAGGCATCTCTCTCCTCACTGTGGGGCCAGGGTGCTTAGGAGCTGGGCTCTGGCATGGCTCTGTCACTCTGCCTCTCCAAACCCCCTCTCCACCTTTTCTCAGGGTTTTTCACTCGCTGATGATTATTTTTCCACTCTGGATGTTTATCACCTCCTCTCTCTCCCCACAAAACCCCACTGATTTGGAGTGAAACGGCTATGGATTTTTCCTCTTGGTGATGGATAATGAGAGGAGGCAATCAAGCTCATTAGGACTCATTTTATGGGGTTGGGAAGGGCTAGACACTGGTACCCAGAGAGCAGGAGGGTGATTTCAAGGGAGCAGGTGGCTCCTCTCAGCCCAGCAGCCCTACATGGCATGAGGAAGACTCAAGGGCTCACAGTCTTCTCCAGCAGATCTTACTCATCTCAGCTGGGTGAGGGTGAGTTACCGTGGGCAATCCCATTGCTCCAGCTCTTCCCCAGGCAGCATCACTCAACAGTGTTAGGAGACACACTCCACTCCAAAGGACAGCGAAGACAAACCCCATGAGTCTGAAAGCCCCACATAGTTAGAAGTCCCAATACCCAACACTCGTCCTGCTCCCCAGTTTGCCATGAGGAGCCCTTTGGCACAAAAAAGCACCCAACAATCCCTACCCCAGCTGAGTACCTGTGGTTCATCCGTGACACACACAGCAGAAGGTCACTCAACCTGAGGGCTGCTCAGGAAGAAAGAGCCAAGGTGCTCTCAGCTGTTTTCTGTGGTGGCAGCTGCTCCTCACCCAGGACTTGCAGGGTGCAGAGCTGAGATGCAAGAGAGAGAGAAGACAATGGAAATTCTGAAGCCACAAACTACCAGAGATTCTCAAAGGACAATAACCCAATGCTGTCATGCCACCAAGCAAGAGATGTGCCCACCACACCAGCTTTGTTACCTCCCAACTCTCCCAACTGGGAGGCTCTTTCCAAGCTGGGAGGTGAAATCCATGAGTTGGATGCCACCATCCCAATGGTCACATCCCAGCTGAGCCAAACTAACCAGGTACCCATGGACATCTCTCCAGGGTGGCGATGGGTCACAGTTGTGTCCCAAGTTGTGCCAAGGGAGGGTCAGACTGGATATTAGGGAGGACTTCCTAACTGAAGGGGTTATCAGGCTCTGGGAGGGGGTTAACCCCAGTGAGCTGGACATCAAAAATCCATCCCCTGTTCTAAATGCTGGCTCATGCCGTCGTCGTTGAAGGCAGACAACTACATCAACTCCAGCTGAGAGTGAGAGGTTTAAGCTCCTTAGGCTCCTGCACCTGGCTCTTTAATGCTCTTCATTTCCACTGAGAGCATTTCAACAGCGGCTAATAACACCCGGACACACTTCACAGCCTCTGTCTCTGCGCCTGCCCTGTGTTTTCTCACGGGCCAGAGCTGCTGGCAGGTGCAGCCCTTCAGAGAGCACCAGGAATTCCGACTGCTTCCCTGAAGATGCCAAATCTAAAGCCCCAAGACCCAGTTCTTCTCCTCCCACGAGCCTGTAACAGACGGGTTTCAATCGTTCCCCATTCCAGAACCACCCCAACCTTCTCAAATTAGGAGAGGAAAAGGGAAAGTGCTGCCCAAGAGACTCCGAGGACACAGCAGGGGATGTTGTCCTCCTCCCACATCCCACTGAGGACAAACATGGGAAAGGAGAAGCCACCAGGGCACCCTGGAAAAGAAGCCAAGAGTGCAGCTTCACTTCCAGCTGCCTTTTCTTCCGAGGGGAAAACAGCAACCGCTGCCTGTAGCCAGAACAAGGAGCACAAAGCACTGGGAACATAAAACCAGCAGGACGGGGCCCCCAAGACTTCCCCCGGCACCCCAGCAAGTCTGAGCTCTTCCGTGCCTCACGTTCCCCTCCACTTGCCCACATGAGACACCGCTGCACATCCCTGCAAGAGCAGCTCCAGCCCGACACTTGGAAATCAGGGAGACGCGATTCTGCACAACAAAAAGCCAAACCTGAGCCTTATTAGCCTCCTGTTCGCCTTCCTCCACCCCTTCGCTGCCTCCCATCCCCTTCCCTCACCCCGCTCCCCACCCCCGAGTCCTCCTCCCTTCCCAACCTGTCATGGTTTATTTTGTTTGGGTGGATTTCCTTTCTCTCCTGGCCCCCCAGCCCTCACAAACAGAGCGCTTTTCCCATGGCGATGCAGCCCCCGTTCGGTGCCCATTAGCATCCCTGGTGCATAATTAGAGCCCCGGGCATTGTCATGCAAAGCAGCCTCGGATGACAACACTTGAGCCTGGACGACGCAGAAATGCTGCCAGCGAGTTTCTCACACTGGTTTGAGCCAAGGCAAAGCGGCCTGTGCACGGCTTGGAGGTTTTAATTAATCCATGGGTGCTGGGATCTCCCTTTGCATGAGGAAAGAGCCCCCCGCCCCAGCCCCTCCACCCACTTCTGGGCTCCCCAGCACCTCCCAACCTCAGCTCTCTCTGCGATGCTTTTAGTTCATTAAAATTAATTTTAAACCCATCCCAGATGGCTGCTGAATCGTTTCCCATCAGCAACCAGGGATCATAGGTTCCACATCAATCTGAGAAGGAACTTGTTCCCAGTGAGGGTGACAGAGCACTGGAACAGGCTGCCCGGGGGGGTTGTGGAGTCTCCTTCTCTGGAGACATTTAAAACCCGCCTGGACATGTTCCTGTGCAACTGGATCTAGGGCATCCTGCAGGGGGACTGGACTGGATGATCTTTCGGGGTCTCTTCCAATCCCTAATGTTCTGTGAATCATGGAATCATTCAGGGTGGAAAAGTCCCTTGAGATTAGAATCACAGAATCATTAAGGTTGAAAGAGACCTCCAAGCTCACCCACATCCAGTCCAACCATCACCTCAACCTCACCCTGCCCACTAAACCCTGTCCTCCAAGGCCACACCTACTCATTGTTTCAACCCCTGCAGGGACGGCAACACTCCCCATCTCTGGGCAGCCTGTTCCAAACCCTGACCACTCTGTCAGCGAAGAGATTTCTCCTGGTGGCCAACCTAACCCTCCCCTGGCACAACTTGAGGCCAATAAGATCATCAAGAACAACCCATGAACCTACTCCACCAAGACCCCCAGCAGACCAGACATCAAAACACCACATCTAAACAATCATTAAACACCTCCAGGGACCAGGACTCCACCTCCTCAAACAATGTCCCCATGGCAGCAACCTGCCTCTGGTAGGGTCCGTCCTTACTGGCCTCCTCAACATCTCCCACACAGCCAAAAAGGCTGAACAAGCTTTCCCTCTGCTACATCAACATCTCCAGGGGGCTGCTTCTGGCTCCATGGCTCTCAGTCACTCCAATGCTTGAGGGAAAGATGGGTGAGCTGGACCTGGACAGCTCAGCAGAGATGGGCTTGATGCTGAGTCCTGCTCAGCCAAACCCCTGCTGATCGAAACACGAGCTCATAAAGAACTTTTATGGTCTCTTGAGGTCCCTTCCAAGTCCAACAATTCTGTGATGCTGTGAAAATGTCAAGTTGCCTCTCAGCAAACACCCGAGTCCCATTTTCAGATGGGATTTCGCTTCCTCAAGGTCAAAGTCCCATTCACTTGCAGTGGGATTTGCAAGCCCCAGGAAGCAGAAAATTCTGCAATGAGTTCAAGAGCCTCCAGATGAAGGATTTTGTTTTAGAGGAGGATGTGTAGAAGCATTTCATCACCCTTCAAAAAACAATCACTGCTAAAACACATCCCAGAGACTGAGTTTCCATCCCGTACCTCGAGATCTAATAAAAAACCCCAACCAGAGCCACCAGAGCCAAGTGGATCCAGGCAGTGCAGTGAGCTAATGGAAATGTGTTGAAGCCATTTGGGACCCTTCTGGGAAGGTCAGAGATTCAGGTCTGGCAGGTCTAACGCTCCCGTGAAGCAGCACCCTGCAAGCTCTCTCCTCCCTGAACACCAGCTCCGGTAGCAGCTGACATAGAATTTGGCACCAAGCTCTCGGCATCTTTGCATATCCCTCAACACCCTTTGCCAAGTGCCCAGAGAAAACCTGTGGGGAAGGGCAGCCTCTGTTTTGAGCCACTTCTGGGTATCATTTTTGCTCTTCTTCACCCTCCCTCACACCGAGGACAGGGCTGTGAACGCTGTGCAGATACAGCAACAAGACCTCTCTCTACCAGAGCATCCCAGGACTTCCCACCCCTCACACCACAGGCATCGCCCTGACTCAGGATCCTGCTGCAGCAGGTTGACTCATGGCAATTGTGGTCTCAGGGGGAGGTGTTTGGGATCTTTCTGAGGTGCCCTGGGTTTAACCATTAACCCCTGAGCGCTGCTCTTTGGTTTCACCCTGGGAGAGCCCGAAGCAGTGGCGTGAGTCAGCAGGAGGAGGCTGGGGGTGTCTCCCAACCACATCCCCTCAGGATGCCAACACCCCACATCTCCAGCTGGCCGGGACCCCGCAGCGCTGAGCCGGTCCCAAAACCAGTGGTTTCAGCCAAAACTCCAGCTGAGGGCCACCCCGTACATGTGTGGGTCGTTAAAGGATCTGGTACTCATTAGCAGCCCCACGGGGCTGAGTGAGCCCGTTACCTCCCCCAGATGACCCTTCCTTGTAGGGGAAAGGAGGAAAAAGCTGCGCTGAAGGAGCCGAGGGTGGTACAAACCCTCTCCACATCCCATCCACCCTAAACCGCCGAGAGCTCAGCCGAGGGGACACCATGAGCAGCCTAATGCTGATTGACTGGTGAATGCCGCGGCTGCCGGCGGATCCGCCGGCATTGGACACGGTGCTGGAACTGCAGAGAAGAGACGGCGACAGCCACAGGACACCGAAACAAAATAGGAGACGGATGCGCTCCCAAGGTGGCATCGCATTGTCCAGCCATCTCCAGGGCTTTTGTGCTCCCCTCGCCACACGCAGGCAGCCCCCCAAACACCCGTCACACCGGTGGGCTGCGGGAAACCCCCAGCCTGCGGATGCTGGGGCCGGCGAGGTCAGGCAGCGCTCCTGCCTGCGGCTCTGCACCCTGTTTGCTTTGCCTGGCCCCGGACCCCGCCGCAGCCGGGCAGGCAGAGCCGGGGCTGACCCGGCCAGTGACCCCAAACCACCCTGACCCAACCCCTGATTGCAACCTTCTGGATGGGGCAGCAGGTTTAATGCTCCTCGGGGATGGCCAGCATGCCAGGAGGAGCCACCAGCAGCGCTTTCCCCAGGGGGTTTGNGGGGGGGCAAATCTCAGGGTCTTCTAGGTGTGAAGTCAGCCTGCAAGATCCAGATTTTAATTCATAGAACCATGCAGGTTGGGAAAGGCCCTTGAGGTCATCAAGTCCAACCATTAACCCAACACAGATCCTGTGAGGTCTCTTGCCTGGGTTTTGCGGCAGGGCTGGAGCTCATTGGGGTAGATCCCACACAGTTGTGCCACCACAGCACCGAAAGAGGTTGGAGGATCGAGAAGAGCAATGCAGATCCCCTATATCACCACTTCCAGGTCAGCTGCTCTCTTCCCCATTCATAGGGGTGAAAAAACAACCCAGAGGCATTAAATACTGCCTGAAGTTAACCACAGAGCATAAGAGATTGGAAGAGACCTTGAAAAATCATCCTGTCCAATCCCCCCACCACAGCAGGATCCCCTAGATCGTCACACAGGAACATGGCCAGGTGGGTTTTAAATGTCTCCAGAGAAGGAGACTCCACAACCCTCCTGGGCAGCCCCTTCCAGGGCTCTGGCACCCTCACTGGGAAGAAGTTCCTTCTCAGACTGATGTGAACCTCTTCTGTTCCACCTCACACCCATTGCCCTTTGTCCTATCATTGGGGGCCACTGAGCAGAGCCTGGCTCCATCCTCCTGATGCCCATCCTTTCTATATTTATCAAATTAACAGGGCCACCCCTCAGTCTCCTTTTTTCCCAGCTCCCTCAGCCTTTCCTCATCAGGGAGATGCTCCTCTCCCTTCATCATCTCTGTGGCTCTGCACTGGAGTCTCTCCAGCAGCTCCGTACCCTTCTGGAACTGAGAGGCCCAGAACTGGACACAACATGCACTAAGCAAAGACATCTGGCCAGTGACCAGCAAAGTCAGACCTGGCTGTGAGCTAGAAATGTTCATGTCCAGCCAACTTCCAGCAGCCCAGAGAATGACAGCACGTTGCCTTTTTCCTAATTCATATTTTATATGGGCCCTCATAATTCATATTCAATCCATCTTCCTCCTTATTTGTTTTCTCTTTCCCCCTCCTCCTTTTTCCACCCCCCCCCCCCC